>JASKGM010000009.1:16006029-16065099 GCA_034509205.1 Ceratonia siliqua | reverse complement strand
TTCATCATGATTGGACGAATCAAAACAAAGGCTAAACTTAAAGGCCTCCGCTAGGGAGGGCCCATAATAGCTGGTTCAGTGATTCAGTGTAAATTCCGCATCCTCTGCCCTAACCGTCAACTCAGCATCTAAAGAGTCACGTGCACAGGTTCCCACTTCGTCCTTCTGATATCCAATTGTAAAATTTTTGTTTTCAAACTTTCGCATCATGGAATTGGATCCTTTTGTGGGATATAGTTCTTGCGAATTCCTTTTCATCAATAAAGGAAAAAAGATAGCAACTTTTTTGCTTTTGATTTCCTATATTCCCTAATATTCCTTCCTATCTGACTTCTAACTGGAGGAATTGCAGGCTTGCTTATCTATGTAAAACTGTAGATACTGCATTGGTTGAATTCAATATCAAACACTAATGCGTTACTCATATTGTGCGTATTGCAGAAGCCAATTATATATTTAGCAAAAATGGCAGTCACATTATATGACCTCAGCTCTGCATCTGGGTTGAAGAAACTTGATGATTACCTTCTCACCCGCAGTTATGTCACTGGGTAAGTCACTTTGCGTTCGTGCTCTTCCTTTTTTTTCCGTTGTGTCCTCTTTGTTTCTTATTGTTTGTCTTTTACACGTTTTTGTTAGGTGCCAAGCTTCAAAAGATGATGTTACAGTATATGCAGCTTTGTCGAAGGCTCCATCGGCTGAATATGTTAATGTGTCCCGGTGGTACAGTCACATTGAAAGTCTATTGAGGATATCGAAAGTTCCCATCCCAATGGTTGATTATAATTTAAAGTTGGATAATTTGGTGTTGCAACTCCACGGATCTTTGATATTCTTCCTTCATATTGCCATTTATTTAATTAAACTCGGTTACATAGCGATGCGATCGCTAATGGTAGTGCATTATACAACGATTATATTTGTTCTCGTAACAACGTGTGTTCTGTGCTGGTCGCATTTATATCTAGTGTGGTGATTTGAAGACTCATGCTTCATGTATAATAACTATGTTAGATGATGTCCATCAATTCTCGGACCCTTTATTTTATTTTTATTATGTGATTTGGGTATGAAGGGGTGTTTCTGGTGAGGGATCTGGTGTCATTGTGAAGGGGGCTCTTCCCATAGTAGAAGCGACCGGTGCCACTCCTCCAGCTGCTCACACAAAGGGCAAGTATTTTTCCTCTCTTTGCTTGGATGCTTATATTCATGTCTTGCTGATTATACTCACAGTAGGCTTGGCTTCATACCAGACTGTTAGTGAATATACAGTCACATATGTTACCCATCTTTTGTAACTTTTAGCCAATTCCAATTCTAATCGTCGACTGAACGGAACATGTTGTTCAGGCCACTTAGCTGATGATGATGATGATGATGATGACAACGTGGACTTGTTTGGGGAAGAGACAGAGGAGGAGAAGAATGCTGCTGAAGAACGTGCAGCTGCCATGAAGGTATCTGCAAAAAAGAAAGAGTGTAAGTTTATACTGTGTAGTCCCCATGTTTTCTTCGTACACCAGTAGTAAGAGAGCATTGATTGTCTGAAGATATTATATTCAGCTGAGAAATCATCTGTTTTGATGGACGTAAAGCCATGGGATGATGAAACTGACATGAAAAAGCTTGAAGAAGCTGTGAGAGGTGCTCAGATGGGAGGGTTGCTTTGGGGTGCATGTATCATGTATGTTCAATTTTCTTTTCAATTTCTTTCATGCTGGAATTGGTTATAATTTATAAATATTTGTAAGTGCCCTCTATTTTGTTTAACGTTGTCATTTGGACCTACATGATAGTAAGATAAGTGTTAGACTTTCAGATTTTAAATGTTAAATTAAATATATTGCTTGATTTGAAGAAAACTCGTAGTCTTCTTTATGATTAATTTTTCATTGCATATGAAAATTTACGTATCATGCATCTTGCTATTTACGATTCTGATATTAGTTTTATAGGAATTTTATATTTTTGTATCTTAATTTTTAGTTATTATTGTAATATTCTTTTTAATCTATTAATTATAATATATTACACCTTAAACTATTATAATTAAGTTAAATTACCCACACCATTTAATTAAGTGTTAAGATTAATTATTTTAGTTAATATGAGTTAATTATATAATTAAAAAAAATTAATAGAGAAAAAATAATAATTCTATTATATAAATTGTCCTAAAAATAAAAGTTAATTAAATATTTTATTTTTATTTATTTTTAAGATATTTGTGTCATTTTATATAATAAAATTATTTTATTTTTATTAATTTTTTTAATTATATAACTAACTCATATTAACTAAAATCGTTAACTTTAACATTTAATTAAATTGTAAGAGATAATTTAACTAAATTATAATAATTAAGATACAATGTAATATAATTAATAAATTAAAAAAATTATAATAACAATTAAATATTAAAATAAAGAAGTGCAAAATCCCTAATTTTATCAATGTCATAGCCAAACTTGCTCCAGTTGGGTACGATATCAAGAAGCTACAAATTATGCTTACCATTGTGGATGACTTGGTCTCTGTTGACAATCTCATTGAGGATCATCTCCGGGCTGAGCCAATCAATGAATATGTCCAGAGCTGCGACATTGTGGCCTTCAATAAAATATGTGAGTATATTCAGAACCCTTTTTGTTTACCCATAAATATTTCTTAGGCATAGTTCCTATCTGTATGTGATGATGGGACATATCTTTAAGATCCATGGTTGTGCTTCTTGTTCTAATGCTATCTTCATAACCTTTGTTGCAGAATCTATAACTCATGGGACCTGTCTCATGGAGTCTTGGACGATCATGGCAGAGAAGTTGCAAGTTTTAAAATTATTGTTTTAGGGCTATTGCAAGACTTTGACAAATTTTCTTTGAAATTCCCCTTTATCTTTGTTATGTTATCTGTACTTATTCAAATGAATGGATGATGTCTGCTAGCCCTTATGAATTATGATATAAAGTCTTGATCTCAATCTACTTTTTTAAAAAATAAAAATAAAAATACAAATAAATTTTTAAATTTTAATAAACTTTTATTATCCAATCATCATCTCACTGTCCATTAAAATTTGAAAACAGAAATTATATAAAAAAAATATCTATAAAAGTAGAACCATAAAATTACATATAACCTAAACAGAAACCAAAATTTTATAAATTATTATATCAATATATCTGTGGTAAACTGATATTATCATCTTAATTTTTTTAAAAAAATTATATATTTCAAAAAAATTTATAATTTATTTATTTCTTAAACACACAAATAACCAATATATGCTTTGTATAAAATTATTATTTATCAAAGGGTTACAAAGCTCCATCTTTTAAACAGTCTTGCTTTTTCAAAATGGGGGATCACAAAGTTTCATCTTTTGAAAAGACAATAACTGTCTTTTTAGATGAATGTAAAAGAAATGTGGACACAGACTAATCCGATCCAAGACACTTGGCACAACCAATGTGTCTCTATTGTATTAGATGGGTGGACAAATATCAAGTAAAAGCCACTGATAAATGTTCTTACTCTCAATTTTAAAGGAACAATATTCATGTATGCTGAAGACTTTTCCGGAGTTAAAACACATGTATTATTATAGCTAAATTTTAACTCAAAGAAATTGGACCATCAAATGCTCTTCAAGTAGTGATTGACAATGCAGCAAATTGCAAAGTAGCTTGACATGAAATTGAGAAAGTACGTGAACACATTTTCTGGTCTCCTTGTGTGGTTTATACCTTGAACTTGATTTTCAAAAATTTTGCTGAATGCTTTGATTGGTTACAAAATACATATAAAAATGGGAAAGTCATTGTAAAATACATGAACGACCACACACAATCCTTAGCAATGTTTATAGCTAATTTAGCACTTAATATTTAAATGTTGCCAAGACTATATTTGCCTCACATTATGTACTACTTAAAAGGCTACTTGATTGTAAAGATGCTTTAATCACTACTGTTGCATGCGATGCATGGAAAGAATGGGTGAAATAAAGAGATGAATGCACAAGAATGATGTCATCTATGGTTGTTGAAATAATTCGTAGCGAAGAATTTTGAGAGGAGGTTCAAAATATAATCCATATTATAAAAATAATTTATTTGTTAATCAAATTATGTGATGGTGAAAGCCCAAAGATGAGGGAGTTCTATGAAGAAATGAATATAATGTTGGGACAAATAAAAGACACAATAGACAGCAACAAATATGCAAATTGTTACTCTAAAATAGAAAACATCATTATAAGAATGTGGACCAAAATGAATTATTCTATTCATTATCTTGGTTTTGCATTAACTCTTAAATTTTATGATCAACTTTACCATGCAACACTAGCACCTAGTAGGATTGCTAGACAAGCTCCAAATTGTGACAATGAAGTTATGAAAGGGGTAGGTGAAAAAAATTTATAATGCTATGATCGCACTTAGGAGTGAAAATAGACAAAGTGGCTTAACAAAGACTTATAACATATCCTATTATAGGCTTAATTTAAGCCAGACTAAAACATTTATGCAGGTCTATTTAGTTAAATTGGTAGGATATGGTTGAGGTATAAGGAGGAAGGTTCGGGATTTCAATGAAGCAGAGCATGATTTGTGAATTTGAATACTAACTGAGTCTGAGAGAGAGAACAGAAGGAATGGAATTGGTTCAACGGTAGAGGAACATGTGGTTGAATCGTGGCTGTCCACGATCTAAAGAAAAATACCGAATCCAAATCCGAAAAGAACACAGTGAAAAGCTGCTTTTTCATCTTCTTCAGTGTGCATTTTCTTCATTTATCTCCCGCTATTCTCTTCGGTCATTGTTGAAGCAGAGAAGAAATTAATAGAAAAATAGAAACCCAATTCATAAAAATAACAGAAAAGAACGATGAAGTTTTTCTGAAGCCATTGTTGAAGCATATAAGAAATTAATAGAAAAACAGTTCATAAAAATAACAGAGAAGAATAATGAATATTTTCTAAAGCCATTTATGAACCATCTTTCCTACTGGTTTCATCTTATATTATTATTATTCCATTACACCCAAAAGAAAAGGGAACCAAAAAAAGCCATCTTCATTCCGTGCTATTTATATTACACCCAAAACAATTTTTGCTGGTTAATGGTTATTAATATGGGGTTCTCATAGAAGGCACAAGTCGACGGCGTTGATGCGGAGGAGCGTTTGACGACGCAGACAGGAGAAAGGAAAATTTTATTCTTATTAAATGACGTGATAAAATGTTGACCGATAAAGAATTTCGACAGCCAAGGTCAAAATAAAAGAATTTTAATCCGATAAATTGTGACTTTAATTTTGAATTTTTAAAAAGGAAAAGAAAAAATCATTAAATTCATATTATGTTAAATTATTAATCTTCATCTAATTAATTTATAGCTACCTTTCTTTATAAAAATGGTGTCAGTACATTTATTTACATAAGAAGACATGTTAGTTGCATAATCATTTTTCACTATTTTTTAAAAATTTGATTTATTTTGTTAGATTACGCAAAAGATGCAAGATAAATATTTTAAAATTAGTTATACCCATTAAATATAAAATCACATATTTATTACTTTAAATTAAAAAATATTTTTCTACTAAATATATTGATATTTTAAAATTAATGTAATATTATTATAAAAATAAAAAAATTAATGATTACAAAAAACAAGATAATAAATAATAAAAAACGTACGGGGACATTACCCTACGTTCATTTTTTTAAAAATTTTTTATTTTATAAAATTAATTAATTATATGTTTATATAATATATTTTTATCAAAATTTTTAAGATATTTTTATATATTTTTTTAAAATTTTTAGATTATAAATGAATAATAAAAAAAATTAAGGATGATTAATAAAAGGAATGTGAAAAAATTTAAAAAAAATTTAAAAATATTTTTAAAAATTCTGAAAAATATATATAAGATAAAAAATAATTAATTAATTTTAAAAAATTAAAAAATTAAAAAAAAACATAAAAAAAAGGGGAGTGCCAAAACGTTAATGCTTAAAAATGAGTTTTAAAAATAATTATAAGAGATAATAATGGAGTTAAAAATACACCATTATAATTGTCCCTTTGAAAATGGCACCCATTATTATTGTTACTATAAAATATCACGAAAGTTGTTGCATGGTATAGAATTTTGGGTCTCGCGGTCCAAATGGTTATTATTGGTTCCCTGACTCGCCAGACGTCAATCACATGTGCGCAAAGTACTGTGAGGCGCATATTAGAGTGCCACGCCCTTGTGGCCCATAGTAAAAGCCGGATTAGGATGTCTTGCCAAAATAATACAAATTTGGATAAGCATAGCGAATAGTGCGTCCGACAAGCCCCTTCACGTTGACCACCAGAGTTCCTCACACAATGCGTAACCTCATCACAGCCCTCCACGTTTCCTCATGTCCAAAAGTCAACGAACAGAGGTCTAAGTTTAAAGATTCAACGGTGAAGATCTCAGGTTGTGACATTAGTAAGTAAAGTGAGAGTAGATTATTGTATCCTATTCTTCAGTTATTTACTTATTTATGGAATGTGTTCGAAGATATATTTGGCTTGTCATCATAGTGAGTTAAACAGGGAGAAAGAGGCCGCCAAATAGTGTGTGTTAATGGCGACAATGGGAGAGAGTCCACGGAGCCCAGAGGCGAAGCTGGGCATGCGATTGGAGGATCTATGGGACGTTCAGGAGCCACAGCTAAGTCCTACTGAGAAGCTCAACGCTTGCTTCGAAAGCATCCCTGTCTCTGCGTTCCCTCCATCTTCTTCTAACCAAGGTTGTGTGATGGTATTTATGATTTACATATGAACGCCAGACGTTTGAAAATTTTTTAATCTTGACTCTACCCAGATGAAAATTAATCTAGTTTTGATGACATCTAACACATATATTTTAGGCTGACACGGACACCTATTTGATCAATTCATTCTTGTTTCTTCTTCCTATATATCTATCTCAGTATATCTGGGATCATGTATCTTTTTATATCTCTCTCTTTCGGTGGCCTCAATATGTAAAATTCTTCTGTTCAGTGATTGAGATAAAATCGGACACCACCTTAGCTGAAGCCGTTAAGATACTGGCATACCACAATATTCTCAGCGCACCCGTTGTGGATGTTGATGCGTCTGAAGATGCTAGTTGGATTGACAGATATATCGGAATAGTTGAGTTTGCAGGAATTGTTGTATGGATTCTGCATCAGGTTAGCATACCAATTTATATCCCGAGGGGAAAAAAATTATTTGGTTTTGTTGGTGAGAAATGTAGTTATGGACATAAAACTTCAATTGGTTTATGTTCATTTCTTGATTTTATTACTTGCTAAATTGACTGCATAATTGAATCTAGGACTGCTTTTTCTGGTTCCAAAATTGGCCCACAGAAAAAAGAAAAAGGTGATTCTTTGTTCGTGTGATCGTTTGTCTTTTAACAACTTATCATGCTATTGAAGGTTGGCCATTGTTTCCTCGTTAAGACCATGCTACAAGACTAAAGGGAAGGGGTGATATTCGGTTTATCAACTGAATTCATTAAATATATGTATTATGTTCTTAAAAGGATTAGGTCTGACCGCGTGCTCTCTCTATTTCTATTGCTTATTGTAAGCCCTCCCGATTTCTGTTGCTTTCCTATTCAATAAGTAGTAACTCTATTATACTGAACCTGGCATGGATGGTATCAAGAAGTAACTTGTCTAAAGTGAAATTGGAACAGAACTACAGAAGCATAATATTGATACTTGAATATGTGCAGAGAATATAAAATACCCTTGGTTCTACCGCCCTGTCCAGTGGTGCATTTTGAGTTTTCAAATAAAAAGGAAATTAGAAGAAAATCTCTCATGTTATATAAAGCAGTTCACATACCTTACTCTTTTGGAGAGGGAGAAGAATAGGACTCTTACAAAGAAACGACTTTTTCTTTTTGGTGGGGAGATGTGATTGTTGTTATGCATGGTACTGTTCTCAATTCAAACATGGATCATTTGAAAGGGAAGTAATAAAAAAATTTATATGACACCTGATGATTGTTAAGAGTAATTTTCTTGGATGCTTCATTTTTCTCACTAAGCGAATGTGACAATTGATGCTATTGACAGTCTGAACCTGCATCTCCTAGAAGTCCATCCAGTGCAACCGCTATCGCAGCTGCAGCTAATGGAGTGAATTTTGCTCTAGAACTTGAGGGCTTAGGCCTTGGTTCTGCTGCAACAACTTCAGGAGACTTTTTTGAGGATTTGACATCTTCTGAACTTTATAAAAATACCAAGGTGGTATATTCCTCTATGCAATGTTGACAAACAAAAATCTTTTATTTAGTTCTTTCCCCTTCACTTGTTTGATTCAATCTTATTCCACTAACTAACTCTTTAGCATACAGGTTCATGATATTTCAGGGTCATTCCGCTGGGCCCCATTCCTTGCTTTGCAGAGATCAAACTCATTCCTGACCATGCTCTTGCTGCTTTCAAATTACAAGATGAAGAGTATTCCTGTGGTAGATTTGGGTGCAGGTAGAATTGATAACATTATTACACAGTCTGCTGTTATTCATATGTTGGCAGAATGTGCTGGGCTTCAGTGGTTTGAGAGTTGGGGAACCAAGAAGCTATCTGACGTCGGTCTTCCCCTGGTTACACCAAATCTTATCATCAAGGTTTGTTCTCAAGTTGGAGTTCTGCATCAATTGATGTGAAATCGTGTACTTACTTCTATACCACACCATAACTAACAGTCAAGCCAAACTATTTTATAATACACCTGCTACAGTACTAAAGAGTAGTATTAGCCTAATGCTATACTATACTGTACAACTTTATAATGCCCCATACAATTATATTAACGTAACCTGTCTTGCAATATACCATGCCATAGTAACTATGATACTCCTCGATTCACATACACCTCCTTGCTCACATGTATTGCATAGGGATAGATTCGCCCATTTATCTACTGCACTATAGGATGGTATACTTTAATTTCAATGCATTTCACTGTGTTTAAAATGTGTCAACTATGGATTCCCATACATCTCTAAACGACAGGTTCTCTTGTTTTTCCATTTCAAGTAAGATGATTAATCTTGATTAGCTTCACAATAGATACTTTCTTTGTTCAGGTTTATGAGGATGAACCAGTGCTTCAAGCATTTAAACTCATGAAGAAAAAGAGGATTGGAGGGGTACCTGTAATTCAAAGGGGCGGCAGCAGGGCAGTGGGTAATATAAGCCTACGAGATGTTCATTTCTTGCTAACTGCTCCAGAAATCTACCATGATTATAGGTTTGTCATCACATTTGACCTCATGGATAGAATTTGTTTAGATTGCATCATGCATCTCCTCTTTCTTTTGTTTTTCTACTTGTTACACACTCATTGTATGTTCATGCTATAGCAGAGCTATTACAGTAAAAGACTTCCTGACAGCCGTTAGAAGCTACTCAGAGAAGCATAAAGAGGCGTTCCCAATGTTAAGTGACTTGATTACATGCAAAAAGGACTGCACAATCAAAGAATTGATTCAATTGCTTGACCATAAGAAGATTCATCGGAGCTATGTTGTGGATGATGATGGGAATCTGGAAGGAGTAATCACACTCAGAGACATCATATCAAGGCTAGTACATGAGCCCCGTGGCTATTTTGGTGACTTCTTTGATGGTGTTCTCCCGCTGCCTCCAAACAGCCGGGTTTAGCAGGCATCAAGAATGAATAACTTAAGAGATCCCAACAGCTTATCTTTTGCTTTCGAGAACCAAATATATATATATATTGATCTACGTGCTTCTCATCAGGGGTTGTGGACTTGTGTCTTTGTAACATAGGCATAGGCAGTTTGCAATTTACGTGCACACGTTTTAATCTGTGAGAGCGAGATTTGGTGTGAATGCTGCTGTAACAATGAACTTGTCGAACTTTTTTCTTTTTTGTAAAGTTGATCCCCTCTTCATCTGCCTGTGTTTTCCACATTATTATACTTTTTTTTTTTGCAATCAAAAGGATTAGGAGGTTGGAGCTCAATGTAACAGCAATTGCTTGTGGCCAATGGGGTTACGCACTCCATTCATTTGAGACGTTATGTTATGCTCCTATCAAGTCGAAGTTGGTATGAAAAAGGTTACTCCCCCCATCTCCTAAGAAACTTGTAGTCAGTGAAGTAGAGAAGGGAGATAACGACATAACAAAAGGGATGGAAGCAGAGTTAACGTTGACTTTTTCTTCTTTTTTTTCTCAACCTCTCACTTTTTATTACTTCATAAATTAGAGGGTAGAGGAGATCAAATTCTCCTTTATTTTAAAAAAGCATACTTCTCTGGGACTTGGCCCCGTTAGCATAGACGTAGGCGCTTCTCCCTTTCTAAAGAGCTAAAGCAGCTCCTATTATTCCCGAGTTATAAATTATTTTTTACACCCTAAATTGAAATGATAATAAAAAATTATAAAATTATAATTAAAGTAAACTAATAATATTTGCTGTTTTTCTCATCTTACTCGCTGATAACTTTTTTTTCCCCCCAACCGAACATCTACAGAATTTGACTTTCTCAACAGAACGCAGTAAAGGATATCAGTTCCGCAGATAGTCTTGTGGGCGGTAACCTGTGTAATCCAAATTACTCGTAAAGGGAGCGAGCAAGTGAAACAGAAGGAGGATATTTTAACCCCAAAAAAAAAATTTCTGAAGGAATGTTACGTTTTCTCATGCTAATTCACTAGGTGGTTCAGATTAGATAAATTCCTGCAGTTTTCTCCCTCCCTGTTAACCAATATGTTCTGAAACATTTTGTGAATATGTCTCTGGTAAGACAAACTATTATTTCTCTTTTGGCCATTCAAAAAGTGTGTAAATGCAGAGTAATACCAGGATGAGAATCCAAATGCAACACCAACTACTCTGAATTTCTACCTCCAACTGTTATATGAACGATAATAAAGAATAACATTAGCAAGTATGTTGGAAAGACAATCTAGTTTCACGAGTGTTGGATGCAATTTCCTGAAGTTCTTGGTAGAGGCAAATGACTGAGTAATAAGGTGCACATGAGAATTCTAATACGGAAGGAAAACGCTATCCCCAGATAAATTTAAACGCGTTTGCAGAGACCAGAAGTTGAACTTTGAGGCAAAGGCACATTAGCATATCCACAAAGCCAAAGCCAGAGCTAATTGCAATATTATAGATAAAGGGATCCCAAACTTTTGCAAGGAAAAGGTGCAAAGATATAGCATCTAACATCGCTGATAGTAAGTGTCAGAAAATGCATTACGTATATAAGTGTATAACCCAGCAAGTTCAGCAACACTCAATGCCAAGGCTTTACTGTTAGGCTTCTAGTACATGACCAAGCACTACTCACTAATGCATGACTTGCAATTACCAATATGACTAAATCTCTCACATCATTGTTATATACTGTAAAGATAACTGTGATCCATTTCATCCAATTCTTCTTGGTCCATCCACAAGATCATAATCATGCAAGCCTTATCATTAATGTATATTCAATATTAAGCAGCCTATTTCCAGTCAGGTTGGATCCAGTTTCTGCTAATTACTCCACCTAAATTATTTTCTAATAGGATATTTCCCAAGTAAGAAGCCCATTTGTCTTTCTTCAAATAAGACAATGACAAATATGAAAATTGCATTGCAGATATATAAAATTATAAATACAGATAAGAAAATGACAGAATGCAAAATTCAGATATATGAAAACATATAAGGATTAAGTTAGCCGTGAGGTGAAGAAAACTATTTAAACAAGTATAGTGATTTGCAACAATAAAATATATGAAACGTGTGAAGACACTGCTTGTAAAACTATTCTGTATGGCGCATATACAAAAATTATTACAGTTACAGTATATGATGTAGGAAGAAGAGTTTTGTTTTTCTTTTTTGGTAGTTTGGGAAGGGGGCGGGGAGGAGAGTTGAATTTCAGAAAATCCTTTTTTTTTTTTTAAGACCAGTAAAAGAAACACCTATCCAGTTACAAGATACATATGACACAGGAAGTTTTTTTCAAATAAACCTTGTAAAAGCAGTTCACCTGTTATGAGAATCCTATATCCTATGTACTTTTTCTCCTTATGTGGTGCAATACACCAGGCAATCCTTCAAATAAATCCAATAAGTAGTTCTCTAAATCCTCTGGTGTATACTTTATGTACTTCCCAGCATGCCTTCCCTCTAGCTGACTACTAAACCTCCCCACAAACGAGCGGTATGCAGGAATAACCTTCTCTGATATAGAGATTCGTAGCTCTTCTCGAAGCTGAGCATCTGGGACCTTCCAAGCTGTTTGAATCCTGTATATATCCTCAAAGCATGCATTGAAATTCTTGAACCTTTCCTTCAAAGCCATCTTTGAGGCATTACTAGAGCTCCCTCCAATACCTTCATCCTTCAAACAGGACAAGGCCTTGGTCCAAGAGGCTCTGAGATAGCCTGTAGCATACTGGCGTATCTGACCTCGGCGCTTACGAACCCAGTCATCTCCCAAGACCTTCCGTAGATCCGAGTCTTTCACTTTTTGTACAATGTAATATATATTGTTCATCAAAAATATATACTGCATTGCATTGTCTTCATAGAGTCTTGATTTTTCCTCAAGATTATACTCAAGCTCTGATATTAATAACAGCATTCGACGTCCTAAGGGGGACATGGTCTCTAACTGAGAACTATCACCACCATAATTGTTTTGAAAACGATCAAGATCCTCTTCACTAACTTCTAGAAGTGAGTCCATAGGGTCACCATAATCCACTAGCAACTTCAAGTAGTTCATCACGTAACGTGGCAATGGATGAATATCCCCAGTTATGACAGGCTTTTTGGAAGTCTCATTCCGGACAGCATTCTCAAACTCAGCAAATGTCCCTTTAGCTGCCTCACCAAGTCCAGTTAGTACTCCTTTGGCCTCACTGATCACAAACTCATCTGAAACCAAAGCCTGCAGGTCAGGGAACACATCTCTCAAAGCCTCGTACATATCCAATATCCTAAACAACTTCTCTGGCGATCTTTTACAAATTGCAACGGCCTCCCCAAAATTCAACAACTGCATAACACACCCCTTTGCAGTCTCATTGAAACATAGGTCCTTGATGTCATCTGATTCTTCAAATATACTATCACATAGCCTCTTCTCGCCCGTCAGTAGCACCCTAACAGCAATTTTAACAGCTTGTATCCATTTCTTCATTTTCTCATCCAACAATTTCCACACAACCTTCTGAACCTCTTCAATACTCAGTTTCTCAACACCAAGGATAGCCAAACACTCATCCAAGGCATCGCGACGGACACTGCTATAAACCTGAAGGCACTCCTTTTCGTACCCAGACCTAATCATACGATCAGCAATCTCTTTCAGCTCCACCACCGCCTCGGGATGTATCAAATCAACGAAGACATCGTCGCCCAAGCTCGCACCGCGCTCATGAAACCGCTGAGAACCGCGATCATTGACTTCACCGAAGCTCTCAAAATTTTCGCTAATCTCCCCGTCATTCGATGCGAATGAGAGCCTAACCCTCCTGATCGACCCATGGAGCCTTTCAGCATCGAGTGGGACCGTGCTCCGAATCAAGGCATGTCGCAACTCGTCCTCTAGCCTCGACATGGCAAGCTGGATCGCGTTCTCCGCCCGGTCCATCAGGATTTGGGTACTTTCACCGGCAGGTGTGATTGAAATTTGTTCAATCCACTGTATGATCTCGTCGACGGCAGAGAAGTACTCGACGGCATCATTCGGAGAATCGAGAAGCGAGTCGGATTGCCGTGAAGCTTCTCCGGCGACGGAAGCGTCCCAGCTGATGATGACTTTCTCAGCTGCTTGAAAGCGGTCAAGGTCTTCAGCTTCAGAAGAATTGGAATCTTCGCCGTTGATGAGATCGGTCATACTGGAAAGGCGATTATCGAAGCTAGAGAAGATCAAAAGCATGTCTTCGCGAACCTCCTTGGGAGTGTTGAGGCTCTTCACGATCTGCTGAGCCGTCGCAAGGACCCGGTCCTCGCTACCACCACCCAGACTAGTGGTCGTCGTCGCCATTCCTCCACCGGAATACTCTGTCTAGGGTTTCAGTGATTAGCAAGCTTTCACAGAATCACAAACCAGTGAAGGGGTATTGATTGGGAATTTTTTTCTTACAGTATCTGAACAGAATGGAAATGCAAAGAACGGGAACTCGACCTACGAATTGATATTCACGCTTTAGACTTTTTGGGACTTTGTTAGATTTTTGTTGGCTGTACCCTGTGGCGTACCTTGTTGCCTCGGTTTATATTTCTGTTGACCCGGGTTCGTGTCTTTTTTTTTTTAATTTTCTTTTTTCACACGGGTTAAAAATTAACAAATAACTATTTTTTAAAGAAAAACGCAAACAAGTTACTACACGAGTTTAAATTTTAAACACATAATGTTATCCAAAAAAATTATATTAATTTTTAAATAGTATTTTAAATTTTTTTGTCATAAATAATTTTATAATATTTTGTAAAGATATTATAGAATAAAATATGATATTAATTTGTTATAACTTGTAAGTGTAGATCCAGATTAATTTGTGTTTAAATTAATTATAATGTTGCCACAGCCATCATTTTCATTTTTTATGACGAGGCCCACGTAGAGCTGGCCTTCCAAAATTAAATCCCCCGTCAATGTGAAATGGCTACGCGAATTTCCATTTTCCTTAATTCCTTATCACGCGAATAAGTATTAAAATTAATAATCTTTATATTTCATTGATATTTGAACAGTCAGTGTAACTTTTAACTTTTAATTAATGCAGTGATTTGATTAATAACTTTTAACTTTTAATAATTTTTATATTTCATTGATATTTGAATAAGTATCACGTGTTCCTCCGAGATGGAGGAAATTAACGTAAAATAAGATTGAGAATTGTTATAGTTTTATATTATTTAAAAGTTTACTGTTGATGTGGTTGTATATAAATAATGATGGACATGAAATCGCTTTATTAATGTCTGCTCTTCCCCAATTTACACATAATTAGCTCCTTCGGTCTCCTTTTTTTTCTTTTAACTAGGCATAAACATAGCGTTCAGTTCACGTTGCCTCTTAAAAATTGATCAATTTATGGAACTGCTTTGGAAAAAAAAAACAACGAAATATAATTATTGAACCAAGTCCAATTAGAGGTTTGGTTAGGTAAAGAGTCCCTGTATCGTTAATAAGGGTCAGTTTATTTGTAAATTATAGAAAATCGTTGAAAGCGAAACCATGCAATGACAATATGTTTTAATTTTTGGTAAAATTATTCCTCTTATTTTATATCTCAAAAAATTAATTAGAAGTACCATGGTGTGTCTTTTAGCCTTTTAGGTTAGATTTTTATTAAATTACATTTTAAATAATCTCTCTTTTATAATTATTTTTTCACAATAGATATAACAATAAAACTATCCAATCGCAATCCTTAATATTTTTTTATTTTTTAATAAAAAATATTAAATGGTACAATTTAAACAATAATAATACAATATTCTTGTAGTTCTGTACATTTTCTTACTTTAAAAACAACTCAACCGGCCTTTGACATGTGAAACTAAGATCACCAAACAAATTAACCACTTAATTCAATAAAACATGCAGGATTTGCAGTTTAATATTTTTATTTAAGGTTGACCACAAATTGATTGGAGCTTGATTTCTTTAAATGTTTTGATTTATCAATCAACTTGCTGGTCAAGAGTCTAATTCAATCTTGATTCTTGGTGTTGATTTCACACTAGGAACCACCATCAAATCAAACATTAAATAAATAAAAAAAACCACAATCAAAATAGCATAAATGACAAAAATGGTTTTTCTTTTTATAAAACCATTAGTAATCTAAGAATTATAATACTAAGAGTTGGAATCTTCTACAAAAATAGCCTCTCTCCCATATTGAAAAAAAAAAGTAAATTCTATCTTTAGGATAGAAATTTATATTTTATATTTTATATTAATAAATTATTATCTATGTCATATATTTTTTTTAAATTGTTTTAAATATTTATATTTATAAATAAATAATTTTAAAAAAATTATGGATGAATAATATAAAAAAATTTAAAAATTTTTTTAAAAATTATATGACATAAATAATAATTAATTAATATTAAAAATTAAAAAATTAATAAAAAAAATAAAAAAAATATTTAAATATCAAAGGTGTAGTCCAAAAAACAGACCATATCCAGCAAAGAAAAAACAGCAACATTTGATATTCTGGTCGTAGTCATACGCTCTGATATGACCTTGGTAGGAGTTCAATGTCATGGGTGATGGCTGTCAAACAGCACACGCACACACAAAAAGACAGGAAATTGAGAAGACAACAAAACTAATTCCAAGGGAAGAGCAGCCTCTCCCTCGCAGCTGGAAAGCATACGCAACCTGTAACCTGCTGCAGTTGAAATCTCCATTCTCACAATATTATATATCAACATGAGGTTGTCATATCCAGTACTCAACAAAAGGAGTTGCCTTCCTGCGCAAAGAAACTGCTGCATTAAACTATGGACCAAGTTGCAGTGGCATTTTCTCATCCAAAATGCCAGACTTTTAACAGTTAAAACATCCCAATAGTACCAAACTTCTTAAACATCAAAGTTCAGAACTCGAGACATAACTTTCCACCATAATCTTTGACAAAAATCGCATTGTGCTATGACATATCACGAGTAACAAATTAAAGTTTACTGAAATTACATTGAAATTATGTTTTAGTCTAGCATCAATTGTTAGTCTCATAAACAAATGCCATCGACACAAAAGACATTCTGAAGATATTTGTGTTGAGGTCAGGTCAGAATAGATCGAGATGTCGAGATTAACTCACTGATATAAGTCGGATTTCAAGAATATGTTGGGTTAGAGAGTCAAATAAGTCTTTTAGTCAATCATACATAATAGTACACATGAATTAAGAGTCAGGCCAATATCATTCAGACTCTGACAATTAAGTTAGTTCAACCTGAACTAAGAATATAATTAATATTAAGAGTAAAGAAAAATCCTTATACCTATATGAGAGACAAATTTTATAAGAAGTTGAAATGACATTCCCAAAATTGTAGCAAAAGGGACATTTTCAACCTTACAATTAATTAAATTATGAGTCATGGGTACAAGTCAAATCCTGTTGAGTAGCTAGTATGAGATACGGATACATCCAATTCTTTAGCTCTTCTGTTTTCTTCAGTGGCATGCAAAACACGGAGAGGTCCTTATTCATATTGTGACTTCAAATTACTTTTCGGCCTTCTATTTCCTAAGTTGTCAGCAAGTTTGTAAGTTGGTAACTTTAGAGATTGCTGAACCATATTTAGATGAACTGCCCTATTCATGCCCAGATATGAGATAACCAGCGTGGTTTAAAATCATATGGTCTAGCCACGGACCATGCTTGGTTTAAAATCTCAAAGACAGAAGGTCATCTTGCTGTTCATTAGGCCAACTTGGTTCACTAAGAAAGAAGCATGCCAATTAAAACCTTTAGCCAACTGGAACTTCACATCCAGTTCTCCCGAATATAATTGAGCATAATTTTGAAGCTGAAAAGATTGCAGCTAAAACAATAGAATTACCTTCATATATACATGCATAAAATTAAGTAGTCAGAACATGCTCTTAATTAGCATGCATATCTGTCTGTCACTCGTTTTCAATAAGTCGGTGCAGAATAAAAGGGCATTCATAGAAGAAGCCCCTTCTAATAAAGTTCAAGAGGCGCGCTATTCTGAATAAAATTTATTTCAAATATAATGTCGGATCAATTTTTCAAACCCACCAAAGTATGCATTCTGATAGCTATATCCAAATTTTTCCAAATAACAATTTCAATGGATCAATTCCTCGGTTATGACCCGTTTTGATAATATTATTTTTAACCACACGTGTTAGAGTTCTTTTGTAGCTGATGCTAATAGTTTATTTGTTTAAGCTTATTTTGAGTATAAGTTATTAATTTTTAAAAAATAAGTCATTTGGATAAAAATATATCTGTTTGTTTGGGCTTATAGAAAACGGATAAATTAATAAAAATGGAGAAAACCTCCTTATAAGAGAAGTGGAAATTTTTAACTTTTGCTGATAAGGAAAAAAATAAGAAGAGAGAGAAACCTTTATTTATAAAGTTGTTTATCCTACTTCAAAAGCCCTTTTAAATTATTGCATCCAAACATAAAACAACTTCTCCTTAACAAAAAGTCATTCTTCCTACAGGAAAAGCAGAAAACTCCTTCCCTGGTAAGTCCAAACAAACAGCCCCTTAAGTATTATCAATTTTATAATTTAAAAGTAGTATATTTTGAATAAATAAATAAAATATGACGTTATTTTTGAATAAATTTTTATTTAATATTTAAAAAATATTATATTAAAAATAATAACTAATTCAATCAATATATGTTTAAATAATATATATTTTAAAAAACTCCAATTTTATGAGCATAAAATTTTTATGATACTATTGTTTATCAAAAAACTAATTGTTAACTGCGAAAATTGTACCTGAACCTTTTTAAGTTTTGATGAAAAAATTTTTTAATTAGTAATTGATTAATTTTGTTGCGTAACAGAAGTTTCGTATTCTCCTCCAAAAGAAACGACCGAAACGATTTTAAGAAACGTGGGACGGAGGCGCCCAATTTTATGTGAAGAATCGAAAGGCAGCATTGCTTCATCCCGTCCTTGCATTTTGAGAAAGCCATGGCACCCCATGATCTCCGCCGTCCGTTCAAGAGACCGATCATTTCCGACCAACAGAGACGCCGGGAACAGTCGCTACTTCGGCAGGCGCAGAATCGCCGCGACGCTCAGCATCACGCTCGCTGCTTGGCTTCCACTGCTTTCTCTTTGCCTTCCCAAACCCTCGAAGCTCCTATTTCCGAATCTGAACTTGAGGTTGAAGCTGTTCCCGAATCCCAACAGGGTCATGAGCCCGAGAACGAAGAAGAGCCTGCGGCGAATGACCTCAATGTGCCTGTGGCGAATGACCTCAATGTTGTTCAGGCCTCGAAGCTCAAGGGCTCAGAAGCACGGAAATGGTTCGCGAGGCAGCTTATGCTTCCTGAATGGATGATCGATATCCCTGATGGGCTTAGTCAAGACTGGTCTTTGTTTACCACTCTCTTTTCGCTCTTTTTAGCTTAATTTCATTGCATTATATAAACCCTTCATTTTTGCCCTAAATGGCTGTTTCATTCTGTCTAAATGCATTCTGTTTTAGTTTTTTCAGCTTTATTAGATGGATCAAAACTTCTCTGATCACCAAGTCCGCTTTTTTGAATTTGAGTATTTTTCCAGGTATGTATTTGCTAGGCCATCTGGTAAACGGTGCTTTGTTGTTTCCTGTAACGGAACAACGATTAGTCGGCTAAGGAATGGGTCTATACTGCATCGTTTTCCGTCTGCTCTACCGAATGGGGCAAGGAAAAAGGATATCTCTGGTTCTGGTCAATCTTATTCTATATTGGACTGCATCTTTCATGAGGTTAGTCATTTAGTTCCTCTCCGTTAATTTCTCTGTTTTAATTTTATTGTTGGTGATTTGTGATTTTGACTAGCAGCTGGATCAAACTTACTATGTTGTTGACATGGTTTGCTGGCGGGGCTACTCTCTTTACGACTGCACTGCTGAATTCAGGTTTTTTTGGTTGAATTCCAAGCTTGCGGAGACTGGTGCTTGTGAGTCTCCTTCACATTATCACAAGTACAGGTTCAGTCTGGTTCCAGTGTACAATTGTGACCAGAATGGTCTGTATGCAGCCTATACAGAAGCAGTGCCTTATGTAAAAGACGGCCTTCTGTTTTATAACAAGTAAAACTCTTATTTGAATACAAGTTTGTCTCTTTGATTGCTAATGTAATAATATGTAGTTAGCTGCTCACTTCCGCTTCAAGTTCCCTGGGAAGTAAGACCTGTATTTTCTGGTGCTAGAAAGTTTCACCTTCACATGTATATTATATTCTTGATGATACTTTCACTAGTGTTATTTTACTTCTTACCTCTTCCAGTTGCTTCATTTGCTCGCTCTTTTCTCACTTATGTTCATTTCTGTGTAATAAAATTCTATTGGCTGCTCTTTTGTTGGATATGGTGGCTGTTGCATAATGCGCCAGCCGCCAAGCATAAAGGTGTCATTCATAACTAGTTGTCTAGTTTGGTTTCCTCGAAGCCAGTTCTTCTCTATTTCACAACTGAACCAGTACTTAAACTTTGTTTTTCATTTTTCTTAGACCTATTCCATTATACAGTCTAGGGAACTCTCAGTTCTTAAATTTGATATTTTCATTTATCCTGCACTGTTTTGGTAATGTCTTCTGATCTGTTTTCTTTCTTAGGCATGCACACTACCATACAGGAATTACACCATTAGCATTAGTTTGGAAGGATGGGAACTGTAGTCAATATGTTATCGACACAGATAGTGAAGGACAGGTTCCAAACCAACAGCAGGTGTTGTCCTAAGCTTCCTTTTGATCTTATTTATTGACTTTCCACCTCTTTTGTTACTACTTATATATTTTAATAAATAATCTTTTATGGATCCCTACCCCTTGTGAATGTGATTGGCCAGTGTATGTGTATGAACAGTTATGCTCGCGCCTCTTGTTAAGCAGATTATATGTCAATCCTTGTAGTTTGGTTACTTGGTTATTTGGTTTTGTTTGCTTCATGTTCATTGCAACCATTTATTCTCTTCAAAAATTGGGCAAATATGAATTGGAAAGCCAAAACACAACTACTGCAATATTCATGCAAAGACATGCTTGCATCGTTGCAGGTTATAGTGTGTATGGAAATATTGTGTTTGTACATGTCTGTCTATATTGGCATCTTGTTTATCAATTGACATCTTATTACTATCAGAAATTGGAGAAACTCACCCCAATAGGCCATAGCAGCCACCAGCCATCTTCCAATTGTTTAAAGTTGCCACGTTTTGGAATAAAAGCTGCCATTAGATTATGAACATACACATGCTAAACATGGGATATTATGCCTTGCTAGCTAAGTTGCTTTATTATACATTTACTTTTTGCATCGATTCTCCATGATAAAAGTATATTCGGTGTACATGCAGTGGATAGATGGAATTCAACATTTTTGTAAGACTTCTAAATTCTAAAATTGATTTATTTATATTTGACCTCTTGTTTGAAGTTGCAAAAGCTGTAGATTGAGAGATGTCTTCATAGATCATGTCTAATGGTGCACTTGGAAAAACTGATTACATGGGTGTTTGGCTTCACTAAAATCAGATTTAGTTGTGTATGTGTTAGTCTAATCTCTGTTTTCTTGAGCTGCACCTCTTGTGCTGTTGGCAAGACGTAGTTTAGGAAATTATAATAAACAACAGATATATATGTAAGGAAACACCATACTGATTCTATTCAATGGTTAAATACAGCAAGCTGTGATTTGGTTGCTTGATTGTGTAAGGTAATTATTTTGAAACTAGTAATGTAAAACTGACCCGAAGCCCCAAAGAATCCAAGGGTCTACATAGCTCATTGACTCATTCATGTTCTCGTAATCTATGTATAGTGAAATTTGCTTAATTGGTTATGCTCGGTTTCCAAACCAGGTGGTTTTGGAGCTACAAGAAGATGGGAAACTGACTACATCAGATGATCCTCCCATTGTATTTGGCTGCTTGGATGGAAGCTTTACACGACAGGTTTGTTTGAAAGAGTTTTCACTTTCTACATGAATGTGGATTAGCAACTAACGCACAACGTAGCTGTTACGAGTGTCAAGCAATTTAAACTATTTTATTGCTATATATAATGTATTCTAGTGGGTTTCTAGGGAATTGAATGCAATTTAATAGCAGTCAACTAATAGAGACAGTTGGCTACAAAATGGTGGTCTTTGAGGATGGGATAGTATTGATAGTCTTACTGTCATGAAATAGAGCAATGAAGAAGCATGCAGCTTAGATATCATAAAGACTAACTTTTCCCTTTTCCATCTTTAGCCAAGTAATTTCTTATTTGACTTTCTTCTATTTTCAGTTAGGGTTGCGGTCAGGATGCCTTCTACGATTTGCAATTGGAGAGGGAGGATTGGTTGTTGTTGATGGGAAGCTTGAGAAAGCTGATCTAAATTATCTCGGCAAGGTCAACCGAGCTCGTGCTTCTGCTGATAGTTTCTCTAAGGTTTGTAAAGGACTACTCTTAGTGAGCCTGTTAAAGATTTCAGTTCTTACAATAAGATTTCACTTCTTGTTATAATGGGAAGTATTCTAAGGGAATCTTATTGTAGTTTTGGGATTAGGTGTTTAATTTATTTAAGACTTTTTAAGTAGAGTAAAGGTTACTTTTTAGGGATTCATCATAACTAAAGTTGACTAATGATGTGCGGATTTAGGGTTTTGGTAATCAAAGAAAATTTGTTCAATTGAGGCTTCAGTTAGGTTTCTTCTCCTTTCCTCTATAATCATAATATCTAATTTTGTATTTATTTTATTTCAGAAGTACCTTGTAATTTTAATGATAAAACTATTTTGTCACTAAAAGTAACCTTAAATTTCTTGGCATGTTTTTATGATTCCTCTTAGTTACTTTATGGGGGTACCAACACTGCTTGGTGCAACAAAATGGTCATTCAGCTAAAAGTCTTGGTAAGCCTCCCCATTCCGGTGGAAAAAGAATGACAGTTTCTTTGAAAGAACGTTATTTCATACGGTTTTCATTGATTCTGCCTGTGCATTTTGCTAATCTATGTGAACTGATCCGCTAAAAGCTTAGAACTAGGTATAATGCTGGAAATAGGAGGATAATTTGCTCATATGTTTAGGATTGTGAAAGGCATTATGACTTATGACAGGTTCCCAGAGAGAGTGCAGAATTTTACTGAGAAAAACCAAGAACAATAGTGTAAATATTTTCTTCACACCACTCACGTCATTCAGTACTTTATATATACGCTGAAACGGATAAGTTTGCTTCCTAAACTACCAAAAAGTTAGATAGACACAAGACACTAGATAGACTCTAAACTAATGAACAAAACAGCCTCCCTTTATTCGTGAACTCAGCAACCACTAAAATGCAGAAGGCATCCGAAGAGCCGTGCAACATGCAAGTATAGGACTGCTGTACTAGGTCAACCGGTTTGCTTCACGGGCCTATCACATTATGATGGTGTGCTTATTTGCATATTTGGTCAATTCGTAAATTTCAACGTATTTTACTGTTGGTTTTAAGAAAGCGCTCGAGAACCATCATTAGTTTACAATCACGTTTTTCATTTTCCAATATTTATTTGTGGAGGATCTGATTATAATCTTGCTGCAATTTGCACTTGCAGGTTATGTTCCAGTACAGTGTTCGGCATTCTCCCCTGAGAATTGATGATCTGTTAGGATCTGTCAGTTCACCAGTTGATCAAGGAAGCAAACCTTGTGATATTGAGGTGGATGGTTGAAAGTGACTGCACGATAGATATGTGAAGTTCAGTCTTTTGCTCTGCGTGTTTTGGTTCACTATGGTGCTTATCTCCTTGAAGGTTTCCACAGTTTGCATTGAGGATTTCACAAAATTGCTAGCTGCCACTCATGTTGAGATACGAATCATACGAAGTTGTAATAGTCATACCTGAGAGCTGCAAATGGAAATTTGTAACCCAAATGGAAGCAGTTAGTTGCATATGTTTGTAGTCCATCTAGCCACGGGTTGAGTTGTTGCTGATATATTGTATTTGGTTTCATTTGTGCCATTGTGGGCATTCTAGCAATTAATGTACAACAGAAATTGCACATATATATTATTACAGTAAATTACTTTCTCATTTTTTGATGCTTTAATTACACTATTATTTATTTTATTATAAAATATATAAAAAATTTTAAAAAATTAAAAAATATTATAACTCAATTTAATTTAATTTAAATTTAAAAATAATTTATTTTGAAGAATACTTTATTAAGAATAGAGTCATACTAAGACATAATTTACGTTTTTCACATCTATCGTGCACACATGCCAAGAGCGTCAAGAAATATGACCCAAACATATGTTGGATCACTCATTTCAATTTCCTCGATGCTTTCATAATTTGATTAGAGAATGTCAGCAAATTGCAAGTTGACGCTCATGGTCAGACACTGAAAGGTTAGTTAAACCAAAGAGCTGAACATGAGACTTTGTTAACCCAGGTGGGAGCAGTAGTGTATGCAATCCATCTAGCCACCGGGTTTACTTATTACTGATATGTTGTATTTGATTTGGTGTGCACTATTGCGGCTATACAGCCGTTAATGTACCACAGGAATTGTACAGGCCTAGCTTCCTCCATCATTGGAGTGTAAATTATAAACCTTATTTATTTTGAAAAGATTAAGTGTACCTGTAAATATTTAATCCTTAAGAACAGATAGATATTCATAAACAGACATTTCAAGTTGCTAAAGTGGTTGCTTCGCAACCATCATGCACACAGGCCAAGACATCTCTATAATCCCTTGAAATGGTAAAAGAATCATAGACCTTTCCATCACTGCTTTTCTTGTACTCAAACAGGAGAGATGAGTGATTGAATGCTGTCAGTTTGACAAACCCATAGTCATAGTCTCTGTAAAGACTCCAAGTAGGGGTTACTTTGCTGAATTGCGACAAGTGGCTTCCTCCCCCTCCAACAACAACATGAATTGTTCCATTCACAACTCCAGAATAATGAGACCTCTCTGAATTCACACATTGGTTCTGCATATGTATTTGGATTATCAGAAAAATAGCAAGAAAATTATCAAAAGTTCAGCATTGCAATATTATGAGCTAAGAAGCATTCAATAAAATACAGACACACGAAACACCTAACACATGGACACCGCATAAACATCATGACAAAATAAACATTTAAAATGTAACATCGTATTTGATACAAGTGTTTGACACATTGAACACGGACACTTTTGAAGTGTCCATGGGTTACAGACTGAGTATGTTGAGAAAACATAAAATGAATGAGCATTCATCCATGTCACTTAAACAACTCGGATAAATAAAATAAATGCAATCATGGGCTTAACGATCCTCCAATTTGGTATGTTTTCAAATAAAATCAGGGCATATTTGGCTATTGTCCTTACCTGATAAATGGGGCATGTCCTTTCGTAGTTATGGACGTGGCCATAAAATCCAATATCTACTTTGTATTTCTGCCAAAGCCTCTGCAAACTTTCCCTTCCCATGGGCTCTTCAAATGAGCCCTCAGAGCCATAATAAAAATCAGAAGAATACCCAAGCACTCGGTGCGCAGCAAAGATCAACCATGGTTGTTTTTGTCTGTCCACTGTTGCAAGACAATGCTCAATGAATTTGTACTGTTCAGATCCTTCTCTCCAGTCATGCTCAGTGTCAGCTATACAGAAGCGAAACATGCCATAATCTGTTGCGTACCTGCATATTTTCAATTTTTCACTTCCTTTGCTATTCAGATGCAAAATATGAAAATATGATTATTATTACAATAGAAATATAAACTCACACATTCATAAATGATATAGAATAATTTAGATGTACACATACTAGATTATTAAGACAAAGTATGTCATGAGTCATTTAATAGTTATGAATTTAAATTAATTCACTTAATTTAATGATTTACTATAAATTGATTAATATTGATATGTGCAGCTTATATGCAACATTTGAACCTACAAATCATTTTGAATTTCAAATATTTTAATTAAATGAATTGCATCATATTTTGCATGAAACTAGATGAATGTAATTTACCAAAATTTTGCTCTGTTTTCTGCAGGAACATAGAACATGGTCTCAGCCAAAACTCCACATTCCCCACCAGAATCTGTGGTGTCATAAAAAGATCCTGTGTTGGGCCAATCACGTTCATGATTACCACTGCGGGATGAGAAAACCAATATTCTTCAACTCTTCAAATAAAAAAATCTAATTTGCATGTCAACGGAAGAAGGTAATGACAATTGGACAAACCTTCCAATCATATATGGCACTTTTGATGCAATTGGTTCCACTTGAGCTGTGAACTGGTCCCACTGTGAGATGTATCCGTTTGCATATGTTATATCTCCTATGTGGAAAACAATATCAATATCTTCTAAATCCTTGATTAGCTGGTCAGTGGTGTTAAGTGAACCAGGTTGATAATTGTTATACTCATTTGAACCATCACGCTCGGCCTGATATAAATTGGAAGAAAAGTAAATACTTTTCCAATGTATCATACTTAAAATTGTACTTATAATTCAGTAGTTACAAGAGAAGGTTAATTATTTCACATTCACCCTTGTGAGTTGATTCCCAGAAATTTCAATTTTATGACTTTGAAAATGAGCATACTTTGACTTCCATTAAGTCCTCCAAATAGAACTCCCCCAAACAGGAAAGAAAAGGGGGGATAAATACAAGTGAGTTTCCATTTATTGTAGGTACGGAGTGCAGAATAAGAAATCAAGTCAATAAAGTTCAATGGTACATCTATGTGAAGAAGCATCTAGAGAAAAATTAAATTGATCATTTTCCTGATGTCAAATTGGAGAGCTTTGATGAATTCACCAAACAAAGAAGAAAACTTTAACAGCAGACAGGGCTAGTGAAAGAAACAAATAATAAAGAGATTGATTTTCACCCCAAATAATAATGATAAAGAGATTGAGATATCTGAGATAAACAAAAAAGCAGCATGACTAATTGAATTAAATATTCCAATATTTTTTTTTATCTTCAAAATTTATATTGAAGAAAATTGGAATACAATTTCAGTAAAGACTGGTCAAATAGATATAGATGTTAAAAGCTTGAGTTCACTTGTTTGATAAAGCCATCAATGGTAAGCTCTTTACATTGTCCAAACGTAAACATGTCCTCAGATTATATTTTAAGTAGGAGCATAATAGGTTCTTCCTCCCAAAGACAACTAACTTGATCAATATTCTTTCCGTTTATATATATATTTGAAATAATTAATACTACCTTCCCCATGTCACCAAATATGACAACACGTTGCAGTGAGTTCTGTCCAGGATAAGGTGATGACTTGAATGAATATATCTTGCTCCAAATATTTGAACCATTAGACAAGAGATGCCCCAACCGGTATGTGTGCCTGAAATTTGTTTTTTTTAAAATCAGAACAAACACTACTGACTCCTCATAGTGTTATAGGCATCATGGATATTAAAAAGCATACACAGAATTTGGCCACAGATTTTTTAGGAAACTTGTGTGTATGAAACCAGGGTCACGCCAGCCAACAGTTCGTGCAGGTGAACCTGCAGAGCAGCAAGAAAACCTTATTATGTGGCACATCCACACAAGCCAACTCTCAACTAAGGAGATTCATTTTCAAGAGAACAAAAAAGTAGCAATGCTATATACAAGAGTTTCTAAGCTTCCAACATATAGCCATGAGCCCATGATATAGTTGAGTTTCCAGCAAAAGGTTCCAGGTGCACGAGGAAGCAATTGCTCGTAATGAAATGTTGATAAATGTATGAGGAACATGAAAAACAAGATTTGTTGGCAATTTAATGAGGATGATAGGCTGCACTGAGTTCTGATAACTGAAACATATCTGTATTACAACTTAGAATTTCATTTCAATCCTTCGTTCATTCAGTCTTTCTTTCTTTCTTTTTACCCCTTCTCACAAGTTTCCTCTCTTGCATATTTTTCTTAAAATGAAGTTTGTTATTCTTGGTATCTTTCGATGACATATTACAGGAAGACATTATAGAAGGTGATTAAGAAAGGAAAGTATAAGTACACAAAGCATGGAGTTTCAGAATACTCAGTTGCAAAATAATTAATGCTCTTGGAGATTCTTAGCCAGAGTTCATAAATTAAGGAAAGTCAAGAGGAAATTCAGTTCATCATTCAAATTTTCTGAAGAATGCCAAGTGGATCAAACTTCATGTAGTAAACAACCCAATGTGGAGGTATAAATCATATGATACATGTAGACATGCTTTTATGGCCAAATGTCAAGAGTATAGATATTTGGACCATCATTCAAAGCTTTTCTAAGAATAGTAGAATACTAAGTGAATCAACTTCATGCATGTAATAACCAATGTGGTGCAATCCTTAGCAGGTTGAATTAACCATACCACACATGCTGTTTCGACCAAATGTCAATGTTCCAGCGGGAGATCGCACTAACATGTTCCCCTTACGACCCCACTCAACAAATGGTACAGCTTCATTTATGTCATAACCACTAGTCCAGGTAATGGTCATCTGCAAAAGATAAAAATTCTCAGGAAATTGTTTTAGCTTTTTTAGTTTCACATGTTCAATTGAGTTCAATAATGCTTAAATTAATGCATAACCCAAAATAGAAATTCTTGGATGTTTAGTAGAACAAATTAGCAGCAATTCCTATTCCTATAATATCAAGTCAAACTTAGAAAATTTCAACAAGATCATTACAGAGTCGAAGCTGTAGATAATGTATTTTGAGTTGCTTATTACTTTTGACTTTAAAAATTCCTTCCTATAAAGGAACTCCACCATTAAATCAACGCCATAATAGGAGAAATAAGAGCAATGAATACTTTAAATAAGTATAATACTAAGGAGTAAGGACCTCAAAGCATGAGTATAAACTTACTTCATCCCAAGACTTCCCGTGAGCAAGGCGTGGATATAGAGGTGCTTTAGGATTTGCAAATGATATGAAATTGGAAACTGCCACAAGTTGAGGCTGCAGTGCTCAATCAGATGAGTATTAATTAGAATATGATAGAATCATATACCTATTCTGAATGAAAATAGGCTTGTCTGATATTAAGAGCAGTGGTTTATTGCACTGCTTTTGTAAACGACAATGCTGGACGCCATAGAACATTAGCATGCTTTAGTTAGAAAAGGATGGAGACAACAAAATATAAGTACAGCTGAAAGAGACCTGGACGTACATTTGATAGTCCACCTGAAAATAGCGCAAAGGAGAAATCTGCACGTTGATTGATCAATTGGAACTTCAAAGAAGCTTTTCCTGTCTTTTTATAGTCTGAGTTGGAGTCATTCACTAATGTGTACTGGTACAAAGATTTAAATCATCACATGAGCAATGCACCTCTGTTAAGTAGTTAATTCAGTCTATAAGTTAACCCTATCACATAGGCATGAATTGTACCCACCTTTATAGGGGCTGAGCATATGTATGGAGTCTGTTCTTTTGGGTCATTGACAGGTGGACAGGTTGATGAACTGCCATGTGAAAAGCAGATTTTCTTTTAGTTCCTTTCAGCAGTAAGGATTTGTTTCCATGTGACAGAGGTTTGAAATTTTCAGTTATGGAGAATGTCCGCTTATTATAATGTCTAGTGAGTACTATGCTATCTCTATATAAACTATGTTCATCATGAGAAAGAGAAGTACATTACTTGAACTTTGCAGGAGAGAAAATTCCCACCCAATCATCTGAAGAAGAATTAGGGTAATTAAGATCTAGGGTCACCCATTGGGTATCCTCACCCTGCAATCATATATATCAAAACACATCCTGTAAATTCTGCATATACGATTCAACTGAAAAGATCGTACAACTTAAAAGGTCGGAAATTTCACAGTGAACCAACTATCAAGACTTACCAGGCAGTCCAAAAGCTAAAATAGGAAACTAATTGTTTGCTAATAACTAATTTAATCATTTGCATCTTATAACCAATTACGCATTAAGATTCATGTTATCATCTGAATTGTATAACTATTGTTTCGCATAACTCAGAATTTAGCTTGCCGTTAAGGAAATTACTGAACATTAAGGAAGGTAATGGCATATAATTTGACTGAAACACTGACTTCAACCTAGTAGCTCAAGAAACGTCATAATACTTAGTCTTTGACAAATTAATGGTTATTAGCATAACAAAAGGTAGCACTCTGAAGTTTTAACTAGCATTATCAGAGCGTGAATAAGAAGATAATTGAGTTATGGAGCTTGTTACCTTTATGCCGAGAAGTGAAGGGTAAACTCTAATGGAGGCGCTACTGTGGAGCGAAACAATAGCTTTACGAATGGCAATCTTGGACAGTGGCTGGTCACCAAATCCATTAATGTGAGCCAAAACGATGTTCAAGTTGGCCAAGCACACTAATAGCAAAATCATATTGACGTTGAGGCATCGAAGAAAAATCTTTCCCATGTTTATATGGAATTTCAGATTGAGGGGAATTCAAAAAAAGCTATCTTGTTGACAATGCCGTTTGGATACCGAGAATCATTCGAGTTTGAGTTTTCTAGTAAGACAGAGAAGCAATTCTATAAAGTGGTTAATTCTTATGGAGATGGAGGAGGGAACAAGAAAGAGTGTCAGTGATTATGTTTAACTCTGACTCTGTCTCCTGCAAAGCATAAAAATTGAAAATCACAATGTTGATGTTGACGCTATTCTTCATTAATTTTTTTATGATACGTAACCAATAAAAAATGTGGTTTGTATTATTAATTATTAAATAAAAATTCAAATTTATTAGAGATAACTCTATTAAATAGTGTTAAAAAATAAATTATCAAAAAATATTATTTTAACATTAATTTGTAAGTTGTAACAACATTCGTTAAAAAAAACATACATACATTTTAAAAATCAAAATGCTACTTAATTTAAAAAACATTTAATCTTATAAATATAAATAATTTAATTGTATAATTTTTTTAATAAGAGAAGGTGCCAGCATACATTTGAAAATGGCATACATTTATGCATATTTAAATATCACGCTCTACATTTAAAAAATATATAAAGTTATTCAATTATAATTGAATAATTATTTTAATGAATTAAAATAAGACATGTACAATACATAATATTATTTAATATTTTAATTTTTATAAATACCAAGTAAAATTTTAATGCGAATACGAATAATAATTTTTTCCTAATTTAAAAACTGTACAGTAGTTGCTGAAGTTAAACATGAAATGCTAGGCAATTTCGCTAGCCTTTATGCTTGACGAAGAAAAGTGATGAGCTATTAAATGCTAGGCAATTTCGCTAGCCTTTATGCTTGACGAAGAAAAGTGCTGAAAATAGCTCATCATTGACCACACATACTTTAACAAAGTAAACAACTGCTGGTCAGAACTAATTTTCAAAGATTAATTCTATTTATGTATTATTCATCATGTTATAATAAATTAATAATAAAAATATAAGTATAAAAAAATATAAGAATATTATTATTCTTTTCACACTAGTGCTAATAATCTATTGGATGATTGAGAAGAATGATAGCACCCTCCAGGGTATTTCTCAAGTTTTTAAAATCATACCTTGATGGGATTAAGATAAAAGGCCAGGAGTTAGTAATTTAATTAAAGTTAAATTAAGATTAAATAAAATTTTAATTAAAATATTTTTAATTTTTAATTTATATTATAGTATAAAATATATTATATATATAATAATTATTACTTAAATAAAAAATAAATTAAAATTAAAATAGTCAACTAAATTACTAATAATCTAATATACTTGAAATTGAAACATTATTAAATAATTCAATTATAAAATAGTAAAATACAATCAATTAAAATAACTTAAATAAGTCTATAATTAAAAAGTCATACAATATCCTCAAAGTCAAATCTCAATTACAAAATAAAATGATTCCATAATTGATGTGTAAATTTTAAATATTTGTAAGTATATAAATTACTAATAGTATAATAATAAGTTTACTCTGATATTGATATATGAAGGAATTGTAATGGTCTAAATTTTAATTATCTTCTTTAAAAACTAAATTTACCAAACACTAAAAATAAAACAAAACCAAATAAAATAAAATAAAATCCTAAGTGAACAAATTAAAAGAAGATAAAATAAAGTGAACAAAATAAAATCCTAAAAACTCTAACTAAATTATTACGATAGCTCAAAATTAATTAAACTCATTAAACTAAAAAAATATAAAATAATGACTTAAACTAAATTAAATTTTATGAAAATTAATGAAGTTTAGTTAGCTAATTAATCATGTGTTGAAATATTAAGTGGATTAAACTAAAATTCCTAAGTTGATATTATTGATTTTTTTTACTAAAACTATAAAACTCAGATGATCACAAATAATTATCATTTACAATCAATTAATTAATTTTTTGATTCAAATAATTATATAGTTAATTAAATTTAGCACGAAAAAAATACATAATCATTTATATTAAATCAAATCAATTAATGTAATTTAAATTCTTGTTTAAGAGCATTCAATTAAGTACAAATGATATGTCTAACACTTAATTTTCATATATTAATTTTAATTACAAATAAGAAATGATCACTTCATAATTTATAATTAAATTAGATAAACAACAATAAACAAAAAATAATTTTTATATAAAATTAATTCACTAAAATATTTAATACATTCTTAATAGTTAAATTAAATTCTATCAATATGTTTAACCTCTCATAATTAATTTAACTTAATAAACTTAATCATAAAGATTCTAATGTAAAAGAATAAAAATAAAGATGAAAAAGAATGAAGTCCTCCCTCTCTTGGACAGTGTTTTCGAGTGCCCTTTCGAGTGGTTGCTAAAAGAGACGAGTTGTTGAAGGGATGGTGGAAGACTGTAAGGGATGAAAAGGACGACTTATACTAGCAAGGAGAAGACTTCCTCCCTAAGAGGCGTGATGGGGATGTGATTTGGAGCTTTTTTTCTTTCCTTTTTTCTAATTGCCACCTTTTTTTTCCTTCTTTTCACCTTTTCTTTTATAGTTTTGAAGTCCTCTCTTCTTTTTTGGTGGGTGACGCTTCTTGAGTCAATTACGGCATCATCTAGCTATCCCCAAAACAACATAATTTTGGGATAGCTTTTAATTTTTTTAAAAAAATAAATATTTCAAAGTTCTCTTCAACATTCTTACAAATAATACAAAAAAAAATTTAAAGTAATTTAATTCTAAAATAAAATATATAAAAAGAATAAAAATTATTGATAAAATAAAATAAATATTAATTTATCAATAATTTAAAATTTCTCAATCATTATAACATTTATTAATATTCAATTCAACAATTGGGATTGGACCATCACCACTAAAATTACTATTATCATCATTATCATTAATTGATTCCAAATGTACAAATGATTGTTGATATTCCAACATCATTCTCACCTAATTAAATAATAAGTAAAGTGCCAAAGTTAATTATGATATCATACATAAAAAGAATACTTGAGACTTTTACATATTTTATAATAAAAAATTAAGAATATTGGATTACTTATCATCACAATTTATTGGAATTGCATTTTCTTCAAAGATAGCATTATCAATATCAACATTGTTATTGTCAAAATCTTATGCTTCTTCCTCAACAGTCCAAAAATCAAGCGTGTTAATGCATTCATAGTCAATTAGATCCTAGTTTCTAGTTTTAATTTCTTTGTAATGTAACTTAAAACAAAACATTTGAGTAAATATCAAATATACAATTGTACTAAATAAGTAAATAAATAATATAAGTAATGATAAAATGTAATCTCTAGTTTATTTAATTATTTATATACATGTTCTTCAAATGCATATAAGTAACATATACATAATCACCAAGTCTTTGATGCTCTAATCTATTCCTTTTCTTTGTATGGATACGTTCAAAGAAGCTCAAATTTTGCCCACATCTTGAAGAAGAAATTGTTTGACTAAGGATACGAATTGCTACTTGTCTTAAACTTGGAGCATCAAAACCAAACAATCTCCACAATTGATTTACATATATGATCAAATAGGCAAACATAATCAGTATAATAGATTTTTTAAAGTATTAAACAAAGAAAACATTTATAATTGTTTAAATTTGTGAAAAACAAATTAATGCTTACTAGGTTGTATTGTCTTTGTCACCTTGAGAGTAAATAGTCGACTAAAACTGCCTTCGCGACCTTGATACACATCTATCTCATTAAATGCTTGTAATGAATCATTACAAATGCTTCTTACATTAAGTAAATCAAGAAGTCATTGCAGGATCTTATTCTTCTCAATAAATTTTTTATCGTAAAAGAAAGCAAGATTCAAAAAGTAAGCTGTTGCATGAAAATCATGCTTCAAGTGCTTATCCCATCGAACTTTAATGAGTTATGTATAAGACAAGTATAATCTTATCACGCCCCAATTTTAGACACATGACCGGCGTAGAGCACTACCACTTGGATAGTATCCTACAAGCCTACATATACATATGCATTTAATGTGAAAATGACTCAAATTAGTAATTTAATTTACACAAATAAAAATAAAGTGGAGAGATTTCATAAAAAATATTTTGAAGTGGTCTCCCTTAAAATCTTGGCGCCTCCACAATACAACCAAAATGCAAATACAGTAGACAAGCTCACCATAACAAATAAAATGGGCCTCTATGGCCATGACACAAATAACTAATTATGTGTTGCAACACAAGACATTAATATTATGCAAGATCCTTGATCATCATAAGACAATGCTACACCCTAGTCTAACTATCCGAGAGCTTCAGGGGTTACTCTATTTATCTTTCAGAGAAATTTATATGGAATTGAGAATTTGTGCATAGAAATCTACAAAATTTAACCTGGGAAAAAAATAAAGGGATGAATCATATAGACTTAGTGAGAAGGAAACCCATACTCAATGGTATAAGTTTGAAAATACAATAGTACATACATAAATATATTTCTCATGTGCCCCTGAAATAAATATAAACGATGAAGCACTAGATATTTATGAATTCATATATGTAAAGTCATTTATACAATTTTTCATTAAAGAGATAAGAGTCTCATATACTTCTATATCATATCTATGATTGGGAAAAACATTTATAGTTTGGGGATAAATGAACTCATACATATAAAATCCATATTCTTATACAAAGCTCTCATTAAAGAAATGAACATTTTATATAGTTATATAATTGAAAACCATATACTTAAGGATAGGAAATCCAAATACTTGTGACAAGAAAATACTTTTACGTTGAGGATTGATCCATTCGTTCTTCACATAGGAAACTCTCTCATATAACATGTAACATATAAGTGTACATCCAGAGTGAGCTCAACTCACGAATGTTAACCATATACCAGTCTCATGTAACTCCTTATGCCTCACAATATAGTTCATGGATAATTTATATACTAGGTGCACCTAGGATTTTTATATGGAAGTAACTAAGGATATACCCAAAAGATTTTTCCTTTATCATAAAACATAGCTCCTTTATTCATAAATAAATCACATGAAGGTAGAAACATAGTGCATCAATATACAACATTTTATCATTTTATCATTTTATCATGTATGAGCAGTGGTGGTCAATTAACAATATAGATGCAATGGAAACCAATTCATATATAAGTGGATTGACCATTAGAGATAAGAAAATGATGTCACATTCAACTTCTCTGCTATATGTATAGCTATAAAGATTCTTTAAGAAGATATATTTTAAGTATGAATAATACAAAAATAATGTCTCATAAGATAAGAAACGTCCTATAAGTCAGAAAATATTTCATGCTATGCACAAAAATAGTGTAGTATCCAAATTACTTCATTAAACCTCTTTTATATACTAATATGGACGTTTTAAGAATGGTATCATTTAGAAAATTAGAAGGCATAATAACTCAATATCACAATTAACTATCATAATTTAAATAAATATAATTTATAAGAAAAAACACATGTAACCAAGGGCATAGGGATCCACTCACCTTGCTACTCCTGAAAGATTTTTTTTCCTTTTCAAAATACCTCCATTATTGAGGATGTTAATTATTAAGCCAAAGCCTAAGAAATTCCAAGCTTGTCTTTCACCCTTTTGGAGACACACATATATCATCATACAAGAACCATAAGATTCCAAGAATTAAAACTCCAGACTCCCTTTCTCAAAATTGAATTTTAAGGACTCCTCCAAAGGGAAAAGTGTTTTAGAATTTGACACTATTTCAAGCAACTCAAAAGCCTAACTTAGAGCCTTAAATTACAAGACTAGGGTTAAACAATTTCTTTGGGTCATTTTAACAAACACTTTATAGGCATCCTAAATCCATATTTAATTAGAATCACAAATTACTTCATCTCATGAACGAATGATTTTGATCACATAATATCAGTTACATTCCAAAATGGAACTTGAAAATACTCAATTAAACCCAAACTCAAAGAACATCAAAACCCAACATTCCCTATGCATCTTGGTTAATCAGCATAGGGTTTAACAATCATAATTCAACCTTGCAAATCGAATATCATAGCAAAATTAAAATAACATACCAATGACCCATATCAAATAAGAGAGAGTAACAATATCAAATTAAACCCATATTCTAATTTAGAACTCTCAAACGAAAAACTCTCAGATCAACTAAATAACACAATGACAAACCTGGCTCCAACCAGTATGAAACTTAATCACATATTACAAAGAGGTAAAGTAGATTTAATTTACCTGTGCTATCTATGTGCATAAGGTTGAAGCTAGCCTAGTAATATTGTAAGAGTCTTGGGAGTTTCTCGGTGGTCTGGTGCTATGATGGTTTTGTGGTGAGAGAGAGGTGAACAACGCCAATAATGGTGAAGGGGAAAGAGCAAGCCATGGAGGATAAAGAATGAGTGATTGTGAAGAATGGAGAAAAGTCAATTGTGAGAAAAAAATTATAAAAGAGAAGGTAGCCGAGAATTCTAGAATTTTTGAGTTGTCTGAAATTAGTTGGCCAAGGAAAATATTAGTAAAAACTAAGCAGATTTTCTTAAAAAAAAAAATCACTTGTTTTTCTAAAGAATGCTGGAGAATTCTCTAGAACATCCAAGGAGTTTTGATATATTTTTTTTGCAACTACGTTCTCAAGATCAAGAAACTATGCTACTGCTACTGCTCATTATATAATCTCCTAAATATTTAGTGTGAAACTCTCTTAAGTAAGCCACAAAATTCCTATAGTTTAAGAGTATTTCTAAAGTGAACTGCTCAAAATATTTACAGAGAATTAAGAAATTAATACTAAATTTTTATCTTTAATTTACAATACAAAATAAATTTATTTGAATTGTTTTTTTTTGTCTAGTAATTGTCACAAGAGATTTATGCTAGTTTAATTAAGACATGTTTATTCTCAATTCCAATATTATTTGGAATATATGAAAATTTTCCTAAGGAGAATATTGGTTAGAAGAATTTTTAAGAAAAAAGGCATTACAAATCTTCTCTTGTTCCTAAAAATCTCATTAATAACATTCTTAGCCTTTTGCATGCCTTCATAAACCTAACCCAAAGAAGGCTTATTAGCATCTACAATTCTTAGCAACTTAATCATAGGAGCCATAACTTAAGAAATTTAAAAGCATTCATTCCAAAATTTATATTCAGGATTATATCATTAACAACTTTTTCAACGATACTCATGCTTAACTTATAACTTGTAAAATGGTTGTCTATCACTAAAGCTTGTAAGTGTTTCTTATGATCATACAAGCTTTTCAAAGTTATAAAAGTAGTAGCAAACTGAGTCGCTCCATGATGCACAATCTCTATCCAATCAGGTCTTCTCCTAAGCCAAGACAAAAATATTATATGATTGTAAATAAAAACAATTACTTTTGATGCCTGTGATGCAAGTTTTGCTACATCAGACATGTTATCAATATCTTTCAAAAGGAGATTCAAGCAATGAGCGATACAAGGTGACCAATATATATGGTTATATATTTCATGTATCAACTTGCCAGCTGCTACATAATTAGCTGCATTATCTATCATTACATGCATAACATTAGTAGGTTCTTCTCACTCAGTAACTTCTACGAACAAGTTATACAAGTTTTTTACATCTTTCACCACATCAGAGGCATCAATAAATTCCACAAATATAATTCCAGCAGGATAGTATACCAAAATTTTATCAATGTTCTGTGTCTTTGATCACTCCAATCATCAGCCATAATTGTACATCAATTTTTTACCTAATTGCTTCGATAGCTTTCAACAAGTAGTTGACACTCTTTCTTACAACCTCCTAATATATTAACCTTCACATTATGATAAGCTGAACCTTCATATCTTGGTCCAATAGAAGCAATGGCATCTATCGCTGGCTGAAAATATAGTGATTAGACATTATTGTATGGAATATAAGCATCTAAAAGCTATCTACTAATTACCATATCAGTTTTTTCTAATGCTTCTTTACTTACTAATACACTTTTAAGGGTTGGTTGGGAACCAGGAGTTGTTCTTGGAGCAAAATAACTACTAATATCAAATTTTTCTTTTCTCTTTCCTTTGTCTTATGCTGGAGTTTGATTCTTGGAAGGACAATACATAATTGGTTGAACTTATTGAACTTCTGGTTCCTTTTCAACATCTTTAAATGCTTCATTCATTTTCTTTAACATCTCTTTACTTTGCTTCTTTTAATTCAAAACTTTCACCATTTGATGGCAAATATCATGAGGAACCTTCTTATAAGCAGTTATTTGACTCAGTATGCCAACAAGATGGTACTTCATTCTATTTATACATTCGCCCTTGTATATTGAGATACAATATAGACAAGTGTATATATTTGTTTTTCCTTCTTTTTTCAGAGTAAATGCTCCTACGTAATATCAATATTCCCACGAACATTTGTAGAGGTTGTAGATTGCATCGCTGATATTGACGTATCATTACTAACATTGGTGGGATTCATCTTACCTGAGGAATCAACCAAGGATTTTAAACAAATTCAAATACATATACAGAGTAGCACCCAAATAACTAAAATGCCAAATATTGAATGCTACCCACATAATAAAACTCAATTCAATATCAATAAAAGAAAGAGATAGTTTTCCTAACCGACTACAGGCCAATTTATCAATAGGATTGTAACAAAAGCTCCAAGGGGACTAATGGACTTTAAAACAATGTTTGGTCAATATGTAATGTTATCTCATTCTTCTGGAGTGCTAGTTCCCACCCATGAGATTGGCTTTTTAAACAAATTTGCTATTTGTATTGTTTTGAGAATTCTTCATTATCCTAATTAAATTAATATATAAACAACTAAAATCATATAGTCATTGATAGTATTTAAGTACACCAAAGATAATGATTCTTTCTTTCCCTTCAAAATGATGAACACAGCAAGAAGCAACAGCATGAGTCACACAACTGACATAAGCATATTATACCCTAACTCAATGTGAAGCAATCTTTCTTCAATTTTTTTTTCTTTTCTACTTTGAATTAACAAAATTCTTTCATTGTTATCCAAGTCGTTCCATTTCCATCCACTTTATTCCCACAAAACAATGGCCAATGTAACATCGACATCCACATACACGCAAATAAAGGTAAGATAGAGGACTAAATGAAACTAAAAGACAAAGAAAGAAAAATGAAATCCGAATACCATCCTAAGAGTTTTTAGAGCCTTGTTAATTAATTAAAACTAAGCACAAATGTAGTTAGTGACTTAAAAAAATACAGTATAGTTATGGTGCTCTAAATATCAATAATTTAAATTATGTAACATTGTCAAAAGACTTAAAAATTGTGACTGATCTGAACTATAAACCCTAAAGCATTCACAATCATAAACTAAGTCCATTTCAAAAATATCCATGAACCAATTTTATGAAATTCATACTCAAAAACAATAATTCTTGCCCTACAAATCCATATTGATCCAGCATTAAATCCCGAGAAAAATATTTCTGGTATCTTAATATTAAGCAAGTTTAGAAAAAAAAAATTCGATTACACAAAACAGAGCTTGTGATTTCAACTCAAATAAGTGAGGGGAAGAGATGAACAACGCATTAAATCGATGGCTAGGAGTGGCAGTGGCCAATGAGGGAGAGATGATGGCCGTAAGTGGTGATGACCGGTGACAGGACCAAGAATGTAGCAGTAGAAACTCAAATGACAAAGGATCAATTTTGCATATAGTGAAGGCTTGGTTCTCACTTCTCAGAGGTGAGTTTCGAGTCTTTCGTCTATTTTAAGTTAATGTGAGCCTCTTTCTAACACGAAGTCGTGTGCCTTTTTTTTTAAAAAAAAATATATGAAACGACGTCGTTTTAATTAAGTTTAGCCACAAAAAAGAAAAGCCAAAACCCTTTTAATCCGTTGGCCACCCCAGTTTTTACGGGAGAAACCCAATTTGCCGGTTTGTGATCGATTTTTGAATTTTTGGTTTATTAGGTGGATCAAACTGGTCTAGGGGCCGGTTCACGGTTTTTCCAGTCCAACCGGCCAGTCTGGTATGGTTTTAATAACATTGGTATTTCTGATCAGAAAGTTACAAACTTTTATGACTATGTAATGGAATTCATGTCTTCACAGTTCACACTACAGAAAATTAAAAGTTTGTAACATTCTTATCAGAGTCAATCTTGATAGGACTGGCAAAAATGTGATGATGGAAATGTTATTTCATTCTAGGATTTCCCGTGAGATAGGCCTAAATAAAGGGGAGCCTTTGTATTTGCAAAACTGGTTATGACTTATGACGTATCAATCAAAGGCTATTGTGAGATTCCGTTACAAAACCCAAAGAGAAGAATCCATTACAAAACCCTGAGATAGTCATTCATCAATATGAATTTATATATTCTTATCTAATTCTTTTACCAAAAATATCTTATAAACTTATTTTATATAATTGTACTCATTCTAAAATAACTACTTTTTAAGTAAAATATTCTCTTAATGAGAGATATTTTAATTATGCACCCGTTCTTTTTATTTTAAACATATATACTTAGTTATACTTAACCTAAGATCGATAGAAATATTTTATTAAGATCAATTTTAAAAAAATTAAGAAATTATCATTATAAAATATAATAATAAACTTAATTAAAATTATGAAGTATAATGCTAAACTTACCATCTCTTTCTTCATAGGGTTCTCTCCTCGCTGTGCTCAAGTTTCTTTCTAAATCGCCACTCTGGGTGACTTCTTTTTCTCCTAAATTTTTCTGCAGGTCTCATGATTTTTCAATCCTGGGTTTTTCACCTGAGAACTTCACTGAAGACAATAAGCTTATTGATCTGTTTGAATAATGGATGTCAAAACATGGCTAAACTTATAAGAGCATGGAGGAGAAGCTGGAGAGATTTTAGGTTTTCTTAGATAACTTAAAGCACATTGATGAAACGAATAAAAAGGTCAGTAGTTACTGGCTTGGGTTGAATGAGTTTTCTGACTTTAGACCACGAGAAGTGTGTACGGTTGAAAAAAGCTTTTATTAAAAGTGACATTCCTCCCTCGTGACCGGAGAGGAAGTAAATGAAAAGTGGTTCGAACGAGCCCTCTTGATCCGTGCCAAGTAGAATAGTTAGTGTACACCCGGCTACAAGTTGAATGGTTGGAATGCAATTGAGTAGGGTGGAAATGGCTATTCTTGATATTATCCTACTTAAGAGGGTGGTTACTCCCTTGAACGGTTTGACTCTTCTGTAAAAAAAATAAAGAAAATAATATTTTAATCTTATTAAAAAAATTAAACTTTTAATTAGAGATAACAATAAACTTTAGCATCAATTTCAAATTTAAATTTAATTATAATTTTTGTTTAATTTACAAAAAATAATCATATAATTAAAACACTTCTAAAAAAAAAGAAATTATTTTACTTCTATTTTTATTTTCTCCTCCCATCACATTTAGCAATGGCAATTCAAGGGGCATTGATTGTTCCATATTCCAAACTGACTTAATTCCTTATATGTGATTAAAATGGTAACGTTAATTACATACCATTTTCTTCTCACATTCTCTTGTATAATACTCGTATTTTATTATTAACTATCATTATTATAACTGTTATTTATATATCAATAATGAAAAAAGAAAGCGTAAAAGGGGTGGGAATTAAACCATGCATATAACAATTTTGTCATTATTTTACCTACTAAAACACATTATCATCGTTATTTGTAGAGAGGGAGGGGGGATTTCATATAGCAGCAAATCAACCACAAGGGAGAGGGTATTGAATGAGGTTTAGCATTTATCGTGCAATTGATTAAGTTAAAACATAACTAGCTGCATTGTTGATCACGTTACAAGTGCTTCTGAAAATGTTAATAATCATAACGAAATCTTTGGACCAACTCAGATATATGATTTTCGCTGCTACAACTTACATCGCTTTCTACGTAGACAAACAACTATGATCTGCCATTCCCTCAAGGGTACTGTACCTTCTGAGGGATCCGTAAGAACTTAGGAGAGGCAGCATTGCTTCAGTCAATAATAACCTGGAGATAAAGAATTAGCACGAGGCTCCACCTGGGGACGAATTAGGAAGTTCCCAGTCACTGATCTGCAGATAAGAAAGTTGATGTTTTCTAGACTGCCTCATGGTTTATGTTAGGACGCTTTGAGAATACTGGGGAAAGCAGCTTCTCCAACTCCAGTAAACTGAAACCCATTCAACATCAGGCTAATTGCAGTATGACAACTTATAGTACTTATGATGCTACAAAAAGAAATTCTGCTAATTGGCTTACATCTCATATTTGCGATAGGCTTCGTCTCTTTTGGCCAAGAACAAATCGCTATCTTTGGGCAGATTGTTTACAGAACTACCTGTTAAATTAGCAGAGGCAAGATCATAATTTATTTACTTTATCTTCAAAAAATTAATTATAAACTAACATCATTAACCTAATTCCTGTAACACCTGTGTGGTGAAATACGCACACCTTTTTGTTTTTAGGTAAGGAAGCCCCAGTACTATAATTAGAGACGTGTCATTGAAAATAGGAAAGAATGACTTAACACTGCAAAGGAATTTGAAAAAAAGACAAAGAAAACACAGGTGCTTGGACATCTCACAATTTTATTGCACCAATGCAGAATTCTTTACTTAATCCAGGCTACTTCACAGACATGTGCCACTTTCTGGTTAGTTCAGAGAATGGAAGCATAAAGTCCAATACTATGGATAGTGAAGCGTACTTTTTTTTTCATATTAACAGAGACAAGTTAGAAGGTAATAGGCATACTTGGAACTGGGGCTAGGTGTTTCATCCCCACATCTTTCTGAACCTTCAGTGAAGTATCCTTGTCAGGCTGTTCTAGGCCCTGTTCAAGAAACAAGTAGTAATACATAATCTAAAAGCACCAGCAGATGTACAGCAGTCAACAACAATTTTACCCTACAAATAATTGATAATAGTAAGAATTGTCAAAGAGGAAATAAATTTAAAGCAGATAGGCATGAGGCAAAAAAAAGTAAGAAATTTTTTTCAGTTATTGAAATGGGAAGGATGGAGCAACCTACTGAATGTGGACATGTCAGACACCAACTGAACTGAAAATTGAAAGCCCATCTCCCAAGTCCCAAAATACAAAAAGGATCAAACATGAGAAAGACTTTAATACCTTCCTCTTTCCCCTTCTCTTTAGTATCTTTACGTGGCATTTTTTAATATAGTGCATTAAATGATATCGAGAATGCCTTGAGCACAACTGTTCTTGGACCTTAGGGTTCTCTGTTAACCAGTCAGAAATCTCTTTAGACTTAACAACCTCATCCTTATCCAAAGTTTCTAACCATGAATAAACTGGTAGCCATTGATCAGTGCGTTGAAACCGAGCATGTGAAAGATCAAGCTGATTTACTTCCCTTTCCTGCCACATTGAAAGACAAAAAATCTAAGGTATCTTACAATGTTTCTTTTAAAGAAGCTCCAATTTATGCAAAGGTAATAATGGTAAGAAGCATAAATTTATACGCATAACATCAAGAAACAAGAAAGCCTGCCTTCTTTCCAAATGTAACAGAAAATGCAGGCACCTTGTTTCCTAGAAACCATTAATGGTAAAATATGCATTCCTTACAAGATAAACCATCCTTACAGAAGTTAGAAAATGCCTTTCTTTTTTATTTAAAAAAAAAAAAAAAAAAAACCCTTCTCCCATTATCATGAAATAATGAGCCTATAAACAAAGAAAAACTCTACAAAAAAGTTTGAAGCTCTCAAATTCTAGAAATCAATACCATATCAATAGATACTGGGCTTTTCCATCAAAATAGACCTTGATATCCACTTTCTCTGGATGGGAACATAAATTCTAAATCCTGTCTCTGCTCTTTTCTAATCCACAATAGTCCACATGTCTCAGCATGGGTCAACTACACTCCTTTCCTGTGCATTCAGTTCAGCTGATGTGCACAGAGACCAGAGTGTTGTGTTCCCCAACCTCAAGTAATTTACTTAATTCTGATACACATTTCTTGGGAGCCATGGGCAAATTAAAATAAGTACCATGAAGAACAAAAATTAAGACCTTCGTCAGATCACCAACTAGGAACCGCAGATTTTGGCTGAAGTACACAATTGGGGGAACTCATTTTCAGTACTCTTGTAGTATTGAAAACCGAGTTATTTATCAAAAAATTAACACCGAGTTTCTTCATTACTTTTTTTTAAGTGGATACAAACAAGCTTTCACTAGTAACTTAAAAGGCTCCATGAGTTACTCTTCTTCACCTCATTCGCACAGGCTTAAACACAAACTCAGGCAATAACAGCAGAAAAAGTACCCAGGGTAGTGAAGTGTTAACCTAACTTGAAACCTTAAACTCTGGATTTCCCAACTATCAATCAAGAGCAACATTTATTTTCAAAATTCTCGACTTCTATCTTCAGAAACTACAGTTGCTACACAAGGAAGCATGTTAAATATACTGATTGCTTTTGGCTTGTAATAATAAGCATGTTCATATCTCATTTATATCTTCAATTTATTGCTCCCAGCTCAGATTAAGCTCCATTTTAAATATAAACATAATTATAGGAGTAACACTAAGCGCACATTTAACCACAAGTACTGCCATTGCGACAGAATCAACATTTCAATAACGTCTACTCTCAGAGACTCGTAACGGTTACGCCGGATTGCCCTTGTAATAAAAGACGGGAAACGGAAGCAAGTGATAGCTGACTATTGAAAATTCAACCCGAATAACACCAATTCGCTTGAAATTCAATAAAGAAAACCGTTTGCACCTCAAAAGGAAAGAAATTTATGCGCACCATAGAGACATAAGGGAGGAGAAAGCAGTACCTGATTGGGCAATCGCATGCAGTTCTGGATAGAAATAAGCCTGTGACAGAGATCAGAGCGAGGCATTGATTTGAGGCCATCGGGTAAAGAACCATGGTTGGTGTCGATCCAAGCTTCTACTTCGGTCATGCTGACTTCCTTAGCCTCCGGGAAGGAGCAGAGCCAAGCTTGGGCCATGGTTTCCCATTCTTGGGATTGATCACTTTGGTCATTATGGTATTGATCGGAGGTCCTGAGCTCTTCTGGGGTTCCCTTCGCGCAGCTCGACATCCTGCCCTATGCCGCAAGGAGTGTGATACAGAACAACCGCACACGACATTTCCGGCTGGGAGATGCTTTAGGCTGTGATAAAACGACAACGCTCGCTTTCGTTTCCCAAATTCCCAGTACGGCTGTACCAGACTTCCGTTACCTCTCTCTCACACTTTTGATTTTTTTTTTTTTGATAAATAAAAGTTTAGGGAAAGAGAGCTCTTTTGTTTGATTTAGGAAAATAAAATGTAATCTGAGTTCCAAAAATACCTGACTTTTTTTTATAAGTATTCACTTTGAGATTTTTATTTTAATAATTTATTAAATAATTAATTAAAATCTTAAGTTAATCATTTTAAAATATAATTAATAGTGAAAAAAATTCGTAAAGTTATTTTTCTCTCCAATTACATAGATGCAGTATAAGAAAATAACTCGATTTTTTTAATTTAAAACATTTAAAGATTAACAAAAATGATGAGAAATAAATATAGTGAAAAGTTTAATGTTACAAGACATAAAATTGCTTCTCTCACTCTATTGCTCCAGTTTAGTTCTTCACAGTACCACAAACGAATCTATCAAATAAATTTGCTAACAATTTTCTATGTGAATTAGCTCAAACAAAAGAATTATATTTTGAACAGAAAATTATCATTTAATTTTTTTTATTTCTGTAATCAAATATGATGGAGATACTCACAAACACGTCATGAGTGTTTGGGTCAATAGGCCAGGAGCCCAAATGGCCAATTCTGGGCACTTGGATAGGCCCTAGAACTATAGCTGCTTATGGGGTGGAAATGGGCTTGGGCCAAAGCTTGTCTGTGCTTTAAACGTTTCAACTTCATTCTAGCTAAGCTTTAAACTCTGGACAAAACGTTACAAACTTCAATTGTTTGTCCAAGTCATTATAGAGCTAAAATCTTTATAGGTTAGACCCATTGGTTATTTATTCTCACGATCTTACACTGCTTCCGTGACAGAGATAATATTCATATTTCAGTTTGTTTATGACAATAAAGGGAGTTTCACACATTTATCCGGCAGCGAGGTGTGACCAACAGCTAAATAGGCAGCAAAACCTCACCATCTAAAACCCAGAATTTCCTCCCACAAAAGCAATCGAAGTTAAACTTCAAAATGAAAAGCAGATAAGCTATCGTAAACATGATGGTTCACACGCATGTAACCGCAGAAAAGCAAACCCAGTTGAATTGACCCATAAACGGTGGGAGTATTCCATTGGGTAGGATCATACAGAATGTGATGTCACCCAAATCAAGCTGAGCTGCAATTTCCTCAAGTTGCTTCTTCACGCTCATGTCAATTAACTTAGATCCTGAATTCCCATACCACACTGTGAATCCACCCACCAAACTTGGATCAATCACGCTCTTCATCCTAACATTTTTGGCCCCTGTCAGCTTCTGCACCTGCTTCGCTATCTGTGCAAAGTGCTGCGACTCCAACTTCACCACCGAGCTCGCTACCGCCAGCTTGTGTCAGTTAAGTTGTTATAGACGAACTCGTATTCCTTGTCTATCTCCTTGATTAGATCAATCTTTTCGGCATCGACTAGAATGTGGAGGAAGTTGTGGGCATGTGGCTGAAAGCTCGAGGAAGTCGCAATTTCCTCCACTACCTTGCGCTTCTTCTCGATTTCAATAGTTGGGTTGGCTAAATAGTCGAACACTTGAGAGTCAGAGAAGATTCCTCGATTTTCTCGGCATCAGCGGCGGTGGCGTCAAGGGTGTCATTCCTTTGGCTACATCAGCGAGGGCAAGAGCGTAGCTGGCAGCCGCGGTTGCAGACATTTTAACTTTGAGGGCGCCGTAGGATTGGCGGTTGGTGTGGCGCGGGAGAATTTTAGTTTGAGTGAAGCGAAGGTGGTGCCGGAAAATGAAAGGTTGAGGAGAGGTTTATGGGTAATGAAGTTACCGGATTTGTGTGAGTCAATGTAATTGAATTGCAGTGAAGCTCAGGTTTGGTGAAGGGATTCACATCCCTCGTGGCGTAAGATGACACCATTTATGTTAATGGTACGATGGTTCATTCACTTCTGAATCATAATATTTATTTTATTTATATATAAATAAAATAAAATAAAATAATTTATTATGACTATTTAAAAGTAAATTTATAATTTTTCTATAGTAAAGATGTCATTTTTTCTCGAGTGGAGAGAGAAAGAGGATGTGGTGAGTGAAGGTGTGTTTGTTAATTGAGAATAAGGGATCTTGGAAGGCAATAAGTGATTGAGATACCAAGAGTTGACATTAGTGACGGTGGAGAAAGGCATCTTTTTTGGGGATCCGATCCCATACAGTTGGATCTAACTATATGGGATCCAATTAATTTTTGACCGTTTAGATTAAGTTGGACGGTCAAGATCTATTTAAAAATTTTTTTTTAATTTTTTAAATAAATCCTGGCCGTCCAATCAATGTTGGACGATCAGGATTATTACACTGAAAATCGTGCAGTCAGACCCCTAACTACAGGGATCCAAATTCTATTTTGGGAGCACCACAACCTCTTATCTTCATCAGATAAGAAAACAAATTTACACGTGAACACGTATTAGTGGAAGAAAGATTTGGTTTTGTTTTTGGATATTATTTTATTGAAAAAATAATAAATTGAAGTAAAAAGAAGTATAAAATTAGGAAAGACAAGAGTCGGATCGTCGACGTGGCATCAAAACAATATAATTCAAGTTAAGTTTTGTTAAATGGATAGGCTTCATGAGTCATGGCCTTAAACTTTAAACGTATCAAGCCCTCTTACAATAATCTGCAGAGAAATTGTAGAATTGCACTGTTTCACATGCTGCCACGTTCAGATTCTGTGCTTAGGACTTTCACAGCACCCAGACCCAGACCCAGTTCATTATTGTTATTGATAATGGTTTATATCATTTATTTTTTATCATTAAATTAAATAGTAAATAGATAGATATAAAAAGGATATGAAAAATAGCCATTTCCCTAACATCAATAACGTAATTAACTGGAATTCGGTGGAGCCCCTGTAACGTATTGTGCTCGTCTTTTTGTTAAATGCCGTAGTGGGTTTTCAACCATAAAGATAAGTTCCTGGCTCATTTTTAAAACGAAACTGGAGCTTCGGCTTCCCTTTCTACTTTCTAGTGTTCGTGGTAGATGGCAATGGTATATTTGGGGGGGGAAACAAAAAAGCGAAAACGAAGAAAGCATTTGGTATCTTACTGAACGCCAACGCGAATCACATCAGATCCGCATCCAAAGCCACATCGCTTTTTTAAAGCAATCTATAGTCTAAAATTAATAATGTAGATGCATTATACTTAATTTTCATTTATTAGATGCGATCATATTAATAATGTATTTGAGGATGTCCGTCTTAGATCAAGTTGGGGGATGTCAAATTTCACGTCTTTAGGTTAGTCTTGTACCATAATACACATAATATAAGAGCCAGATAAGTAATATTTGAACTTTAATGATTAAATTAAATTGGTCTAAACTAAAAGTATAATATATATTGAAAGTAAAAAAGGTATATATACCTATGTGAGAGGCAATTTTTTCTTTATCAGAAAATAAAAACTACAATTTAACATCTGCATTTTCAATCCCATAAATATCCAAAAAGAAAAAAAAAAACAATCCTTCTATTTATCTTTTTATTTGAAATAAATAATTCTTGGCGTAACTCAAGATATTGAAAGGACAAGTGAATAAGACAAATAATGAGGTAATTCCTGGCAAACCCAAGTAGGAAGGATCTGGATTTCAATTTTTTTGGATTGGGATATTTTTTGTATTTTCTCAATAGCTAAACCGTCTCAAATTTATTATTATTTTTCTTGTAAGAAAAAACGATAGAAAAAATCCCAATCTAAAAAGAAGATTGCTTATGATAGTGCAACTTCAACCAAAATGGTTAATGGATGTACTCACTCCCCACTCAATAGATTCAACGAAACACAAACGCCAACTTGCATTTGGATTTTCTACTTTATACTCTTCCCAATCAATCATTTTCCCTCCCCACGGAACAACGCATAATCAAAGCTTATTTGGCAAATGAAAACTTTTAAGTCCAAAGATACTACTATATGATTATTCGCAACATTTAAATCTCCTTTTAAGAGCTTAGAGTTTTGAGTGATATTATATCATCATAATTCATTTTAATTATTAATAAAATTATATTTATGACGATACTTGTATCAAGATAAAATCAGAATAGGTTGAGATGTCGAAGTTGATTTATTAGTGTAGATTGAATCTCAAGATAGGCCAAGTTGGAGAGTACAATAAATGTTGAGAGTAAAAGAAGTCTTTATATTTGGATAATTTTTATAAGAATGTAAAATGTCATTTTTGTAATTATTATAACTAAGGATGAGCATTTTCGTCCTTAAAATTAATTGAACTATAAATTATATATAATTAGGTTGGATAATTTAATATATCACAATATTAATTATAAGGTATGAAACAAGACAATTAGTATTACATGGAAAGTATAAATTGGGAGGAGATTTGTATAAATCTTAGATTTTATTTTTGAGATGCGGCTCTCTCAAAAATTAATGAGGATAATTTATTTAGATCTTTTTCAATGGAGTCTTATCAAATTTATTGTATGTGGTTAGTTTTGTAATATTTTAATTTTGGTTAAGTTGAAACCTCCAAAGTCATAAACAATTAAGTAAGGATTCAGTCAAGGTTTGGATAAATTGTAGTCGTTTGTACATTCTTTTAATAAAAAATGAAGTTTTTAAAAAATATATAAAAAAATGTACATAATTATAATAGTTCGTCTCTACATAAAAGACCACAATTTATCATCTTTTGAATATAATGGGATCGGGTTTCATCAACAATTGTATCATTATATTAAGGATCTTGTTATACTACTATAAGAATAGTCATATGTTTTTAAGTATCATTTTATTTTGTTATTTTAGTTTTTTTATAGTTTTCTTATAATTTATTTTAAGAAATAATTTTAAAAAATTTATAAATTTCTTAAAAAAATTAAAAAAAAAAGTGAAACAAAAAAAATTCATAATATAAGTATTCAAAAATAAATAAAATAAGTAAAATAAAATCAAGAAAAAATAAAAAAATTCTTTTGATTTTTGATTTTATTTTTTTAAATAAATTATAAAAAATAATTAAAATAAAAAACTAATCATAAATATTAGAGTAAGAATAGCAAAACCCTAGTATTAAACACTTTGACAAAATACAATACTTTCAAAAACTTTAAAAAAATAATTTAGTTTATTATATATTTAATAGGAGCTTACTATCTACAGTCCACAAGGATAATTTTAAAATTTTTTTTAAAAATTTTTGAGATGTTTTTATATATTTTTTAAAATTTTTTAAATTACAAATAAATAATAAAAAAATTATGAATAAATAATAATAGAGATGTAAAAAAATTTAAAAAAAAAATTTAAAAAATTTTATAAAAATACATCATAAAATATAATTAATTTTAAAAAATAAAAAAAATTTTAAAAAAAATTAAGGGGGACGTACCCCATTTAATAGATTATAAAATTTTTAAAAAAAATTGATAAAGTAATATTACTCTCTGTACTTTCGTATGGATGCGAGGAAATAATATATCCGACCATCCGAGAAGAAATAAAATAAAATATAAAAAAAGACGAAGACTTGGATCAGTGGAATGATGAGAGAGAACATGTAACAAATTTCTAATCTTCACTGTGTGGGTTGTAATTAATTTTCAGATGAATTTATCAAAAACTTCATGAGGAAATTAGTCTTTGCCCCATCTGTACACAAAATCATACTGCTAGCTTTGATCGAAGATTTTTTCTTCTAATTTCAGAGAGATTTGGTCTGAAGCTTCAATCTCCATCACCCAACGGCCGCGTTATTTGCCACGTCCGCACCACCGTCCCCGTGACCTCCTCCACCGTTATCCTCAACCCACAGTTCAACCGGTGAGCACTCCATCTTGTGTCGCAATTTCCAATCAAGGGCTTGACACCCACGCGAGCAATAGTTCACCTTGCCGCAAACAGAGCACCGGCGAAACTCGTGTGGCCGCGTTTCCGGACGACCGCATCCAATGTGTGCACATAGTCTCAGACCATCCTCTAACACCCCAAGACTCGACTCGAACCACTCCCTGAGAAACCAGTTCGCCGGCTGGACCTCCGGCACCCCTACGTTATACACGTAATCGCTCAACGAACAACCCGAATCCATCTGGCTTGCATAGTTCTGATACCGGTGGGCACGCCACGTCAGCAGAGAGGAGGGGGTGGGAGATGATTGCGTGACGGAGCGTATGACGAAGGCAAGCTCACGCGCGTTGGCTTGGATGAGCAACCGCCGTCCCTCGGCGATGTTTTGGAGGACGCCATAGCCGTCTTGGAGGCAATGGCCTAATTCACGAAGCGCGTCTATGTGACCGAGGAGAGATGCTCGGGCGCATAAAGCCACGCCGGCTTGTAGATCCTTGTTGCGCTTGGAGCCACCACTGCCGTTGAACTGTATCACGGCAAGGGAGTAAAGCGCCGACGCGTGAGACTTCATAGCAGCCTTAGCCATAAGAGCAAGCCCGCTCTTTCGATTCTGTAAACAATAAAATCGGATCTGCAACCATAAAGAAACAAAAATATTCATTTAGCATATACCCTTTTCTTCATCCTCCATAATTAGTTCATATGAAGAATAGTGATAAGGAATTGATATATATGAATATTGATAAATCTATACTGACCATTCCGAGAGTGTAGCAGGCATCGACGTTGCCGGCGTAAACACAGTGTTTGAGAAAGCGGTGAGCAGATTCTGACCAATTTTTAGCCTTTACGGCAAGAACTTTAGCCCCAGCTTTGGATAATACCAGACGATGCAGACCTAACCGATTCAGTCTTTTGCATCTGGTTATGGAAAAAGAGAAATTAAATATTAATAAATATATATATGCATGAAGAAGGATATTGAACATGTAATTTGAGTGTGTATAAAACTTACGTTAAGAGAACGTTGACGAGATGGGAAGGAGAAGAAGCGGTGGAGCTGAGCTTGGAGAGAATGAAAACGACGAGATCGTCCGGTAAGGCATCGAAGAGGTCGTGTTTGTGGCTGAGTTTGTTTGAATATCTGAATGGCCTTCTCATGTTCCAACGCTGATGATGCGCATTCAAAGAAAACAAAAGAACTGCAAAATAGAGAGAGCTGCTGCTAGCCCTGGGTATTGGTTCTATGTGTAGTGTGCTTGTTCTTGTGTGGCACTCTATAAGGGCGAAACAAGGAGAGAGAGAGGCCTTATATTTTTAAGAAGACGAATTGAAGGGAAGAGAAAGTAAGAGAGCAGCAAAAGCTAATGGGAATGGACCCACGTATCACAAGCATTTGTTTGTTTCCTTGTTTTTCCATTATTAATTTATCGAATAGTACTTATGCAAAACTTAGTATAATAAGATAGTTGATTTCTTGTGTTTCAACTTTCCTCATATAAAATAGACCTTAAACGACAACCCATAAAGCAATATTGCCCTTGTTAAGAGTCCACATCGGGAAGGCTAATAATAGCGTTCCAAGGCTAATTATAAATGCCATTTCTCTCAATTGGGGGTGGGACCTGGGAACGTACCCCAGGGAAGAGGGAGCGAGCGACTGGTCAAAGAGGCTCACAGGGACCGCCACGGCAGGCTCCATCCAGATCCAGTACACAACTTGATTTTAACTACACGGCATCCATCCCAATAATCTTGATTGTTAAGTGGTATAGGAAGGCCAAAATTATAACAAAAAAATATAAAAAAACATTTCATATAATAAAAACGAAAATTACAGCCATTATTTAACAAGACAACGTACAGTTATAAAATCCCAATCATCCATCCATCACACAACATGATTTCCTTCGCCTTATCAAACTAATTGAACTAAAATGGGGGCAAATTACATGGTGGACATGAGTTTTTAGGAAAATTCGAATTCTCTTAAATAGGGCAATTTTATGAATACTTCCAAATGATAATGTTTAGAGATTTTAATAATTTTAAATGCTTTTAAATTCAATCCTTTGTATTTTTATTTTGTTGTAAATAGTTTTGTCATCCCTAGTTTTAATTTATAAAATATTATTGAGAACATCCAAGAAAGTTAAAATATTGAATGTAAATCTAGTCATGTTGTAACTGGAGAATTTAAATCACACACAAATAATTATGATTATGTATGTTGTTTTTATGTTTCTTTAAATTTTTTTTAAAAAATCGTAATCGTTGGATTGCACTAAATGACCATAATTTAATTAAAATTTTGTGACATGATTAGATTTATTATATAAATATTATAACTAAATACAAAAAATCAGTAGTAGCTCCCAAATAGAAAGTACAAACGTCTAGGGAAAGATTAAAGATGATACTAAAATGTAGGGGTGTGCATGATTCGGTTTGATTCGGTTTCGAACCAAACTAAATACTTAACCAATCAAATATAAATGGTTCGGTTCAGTTAATTACTTTTTTTGTTAAAAATTGAACCGTTGTTTAGCAGTTAGTTTTGTTTTGGTTAATCAGTTAATCATAAATAATAATTATTATCAAATAAATAAAAATTATAAAAATTATATATTAAAAAATAATATATATAATTATAATTATATATAAATGTTATTATATATATTTATATATATAATTATATTTAATATATATATTTAATTAATTATATATATACGGTTTGGTTAACCGTGTGCAGTTTTAAAAAAATCAAATCGCTAACTGAACCATGTATGATTCGGTTATGACACTATTTAATCAAATCGAACCGTTTAATATTTAGTTTAGTTAATTTTTTCTTCGATACGGTTCAATTTAATCGGTTTGACGATTTAACCTAACCAATACACACCCCACTAAAATAGACAAACTTGCATGGGAGCAAGGTGGAAAGTTCGAGAATATAATATATTTGGTTATTCTCTTTTTAGTTAAAATAATATTCCCTCAAATGAAGAGGGAGTCACATGGCTTCTTTTTCTCTTCCAACCACCCCACTGATCTCTCTTTGTTTTATTCTTCTTATTTTTCAGAAATGGAAAGAGATCGATCTTTCAGTACTTGTATAATTCGTATATATAAATGCTAGAATCTTGCTAAGAAAAACAGAGGAAGAAATTTCCTTTTACGTGTTACGTTAAGATTTGGATAGAAAATTGTAATTTTACAATATAGCATAATTATGTTTCCTTTCAGATATAATTGAAAGATAGCCTGCAATTGAATTGAAGGTATTATTTGGATTGATTAATTGAAAATCTTGATATTGAATCATATGTTTTGGAATAATTAATCATTATATTTATAAATGTAAAGTGTAAATGTTTATAAGACTCGTTGTCTTGAGGAGAAGGTTGAGTTTTTTGTCCTTTTCATTCTTGAATCTGGTTTTGGATTCAATTTTCCACACTTCTGTTAGAGTCATTTGTTTGGATTTTTTTTAATAGAGAAAATATTTCTGAATTTAAGGCGTAAGGACTTTTATATAAAAAAATATTTAAAAAAAAAAGAGGTTTGCATACTATTTTTAGAAGTTAAAATTTTAACTTTTCAAAAAATATTTACAGTAAGAGAGAGAGAGAGTTTGTTTAGATAAAATTATTCTCAATCAAATTTCAAAATTTTTATTATTTTAATACCTAATTATTTTAAACTTAATTAAAAAAATTTAAAAATTTTAATTTTTTAATAAAAATTAACTAAAAAATATATATTAAAAATTTAAATAAAATTTGTTAAAAATTATAATAAGTACTTTTTTTTATCTAAACATAACATTAAAAAAATACTTATACATGTTATTTTTAATAATTTTATCAATATAAATATATTTTTATATTTTTACATTTAAATAATTTTAACAATTAAAATACTTATATTATTATATCTAAATATAAAATAAATATTTTTTTAATAAAAACACTTTTACTTAAAATACTTATTGAAAAACACAAACTTATTCAAGCAATTGTTTAATGACGAAAGCTAATTTATGCGTGGGAAGTGTGGCTTGTTTATTCAGCAATATTTATCTATGACAAAAAATAATTGAAATATTTGCATTTTATATATATAAAAAAAAGGAATAGAAAATTCATCTTGTCGTCTTCTATTTTGTGTTTTGGATCCATGTTGTTTGGAGACTGTTGATTCTTGACCTTTTAACTTTAGGAAATTTTCAAGTATTCATTTATTTGGGCTGAACAAATATTGATCGATATCAGAACTTTAGTTGACTTTTTACCTAGCTAGGCGCTTCGGATGAATAATATAATATATAATATAATATAGGTTGATTAATTGTGAAGAATGTGTTAGAATCAGATATCTGTTCTTATCAATGGTTTCACTGCAACGTGTAGAATGGTTCCCTTTAAGGCCCCCATCCATTGGATTCGGTATTCCATCTCAATTTCTTACAAACCAAGCACTTGTTTCAACCTTTACCCTACAATATTATTTCTCATTTATTAATAAGTAATTTATATCTTTAATTTTCTATTTCTAAGTTCCATATTTAATCATTTATGTCAAGTCATAGCAGTAGAAGTCGATTTAGATCAATCAAATTGGGCGGCAATTTTCTAAAATATATAACACTCTCATCCAAAGCCAAGTTTATTAACTATAGATATTGATAATCATTCAAATGATTAAACATATTTAATACTATATAACTTGCTCTTTCCCACAAAACAATCTAAGCAATTTCTAAACCATGAAGTTGGGATGTGATAAAAATGATTAAGATTGTTTCAAAGTTATAATTAATGCTCAACCAACCTATCTAAACGATGTAAGTTGCATATATAAAAATAATTATGCGTTTTAAGTTAGCCTTGATTCTAATACTAATTTAAAAACAATTATAGTTTTTAGGCTTAATTCATCTTTCAAAAGTATTTTGGAAATTGATGACTGCCTCATAGTTATAATCAATCCTCAACTAATCTATTAAGGTGATGTGAAATTTCAAAGAGTTTGAAAAATCAAGTAGATATTTTGATGTGCATGCATGGGTGAGCGGGAAAAAATATATAGCAAAATAATAATAAGGATGATAAGATGATGATTCGTCCTTGAGATATCTGGCTATAGAAATGGAGGTTTTGGATAAGTTATGAAGATGTGGAGTTGGTGAAACACAAATCCTTTTCCTCTCTTGCCAAAGTCCCACTACAGACAGATGAATATATCTTATATCTTATCCCATACAGTTTAATTGGTAGAAAACGAGTGCTGCGTTTGCTCCATCGCCCATCATCGTTTGAAAACTCTTTAACAGCGCCTTCAATTCTAGCACATACTATATATGAGGTTCATTAACCAAGAGAGGATAAGGTAGGCTATATATATATATATATATATTAAGAAAATAAAAGCCAACTAACCAAACAAAACGCAGCCCACCAAGATCGTTTTCATTTTAATTACTTTTCATTTGGGAGAGACACGAAGGAAAGCCCTCTCAAACGTTAATTGATTAGATAGAAGTAAGGTTCGCGTCTCTGACTTTGTGTTGAGCTCTTTGAACACGTCCAGACAAATAATTGAGGTGTAAGATTGTTTTCGCTCTCAGCTAACAAATAAAGGTGCCTCAACACTGCTTTAAAGTTTTACCCTATAATTACTAAACCTTAATCAATAGTTGTACAATTATTATTTGATGTATAACTCAATATAAAGTGATATCCCCTCATAACATAATAATATTATTTTATGAGATAAATAAAATTATATATAAATTCATAAATAATAAATATAGGATAAATTATTTTCTCTTATTCTGATATATCTTTTAATTATACAATTTTTTTTGAAAGTTAAAAAGTACTCTATAATTTAATTTAAATTTAATAAAATTATTTATATGTCTAAAATATCATTTATAAAAATTTTTATAAAATTTAAATAATTCATTTACTTATTTTTTTTTGGCAATATTAATGGAGAAAAAGAAACAAAAAATACACAGAATAATTTTAATCAATAATAAACAAATTTAAATGTTCAAAGTTTAAACCCATTCAATAATTTGTAAAAGCTTTTTATAATTAATAATAGATAAATTTAAAAGTTTTTTCAAAGATATTTTAGACATAAATAATTTAATTTAAGTTTAAATTTATATTAAGTTGTAATATTTATTTTTTTAATAAAACACATGTATATTTTTATTAAAATAATTATATAACTAAAATATTTCTTAGAAAAATAATTTACTCATAAATAAAGGTGAGACTACTAATTAAATTATATGTCTTATATATTATGTTTATTTATCTATCGGGATAAAATCATGTTTGTTGGAGGATCTTGATAGAAGAATTAGGATATGGATTATTGCATTTATTTTTTGATTGGAGTTGATATTTTTTTGGTGCGTGGAAAATTCAGCAACATCGAGAAGGTCATCCCTCTTGGGTGGAAGCTTCGCGATTGGCGTAGTGGTGCCTTATTCATCTTTATTAAGCTACATCATTGATATATTTGAATATATATTTTTATTATTTCTTAAGTTTTTTAATTTTTATTTTAAGAAAATTTTAAAAACAAGTTAAGAAAATAATTAAAACACAATACTTTGAAAATGTAAAAAATTTTAAAAATATAAACAAAAATAACTAAAGAAAAATAATAAATAATAAATAATTAAATATATCCATACATTCAACCACTTATTCTAAAATGTTCAGCCCTTGATAAAAGTGTTTGTGTGCGTCTTTCTCGGTAATTCCTTCTAAATTCATTCACTTAGTTATTCAATGCTAATTTCTTATGCGAATATGACATAATAAGGCATAGTTCACTTAACAGCACTTGCAGATTTGATTATTTTTTATGGTACCTTTCAGTCAATCAAACCCTTCCACCTCCTTCAATACTCCCCATTTGCCCTGTGGCTCCACTCTCTTTTCCTTCGCTCAACATCAACAAATAAAATATAATAGAATGTAAAATTACAGCAGATTTTTCATATTTTATAATAGTTTTCTATATCAGATTTCATATTTTCTCATATACTGTTATTTTAAAATTATATAACATTCTAAAACAATTTATTTTCTTGAACCATTGGAAAATAATTAACTCAAATTAAAATAACCTCATCTAAGCTATAATTAAATAACAACCTTATTCATTTTTATTATTTCATATATTGGATTAAGATATCGTACATAATTTACATAACACATGATTTTTTTCATTTAGTTTGGATTGGGGATCTGAACTTATAATTCCAGCCCTAAAGTATATCATGTTAGGTGGGTTTCTTTGTCCAAACGTTTGAAGGGTAAATGGAATTTAAATTTGATGAAATTTCAGTATGTTGTTTTTGACTGTGGGCATTATTTTGACCTAATTAGTTTATGGTTTTTTCTTATTAACTGGGTTATTGCATCTTGTTATTGGATTTAACTATTTTAATAACGATTATTATCCACCTATTTTGATGAGGATTATGGTAGTTTGGTTTTCACTCTACTAAGTCCTGTGATTCTTCCTCTCAAATTGAGAGTTTTTCACGTTAAATTGTGTGTCCCTTTGAGTTTTGAGAAACCTATTTTAACTGTACAAGAAAGAGAAAAAACTTTGTTTAATCTTTTCCCCAACATATTATAATTAGAGAGAGAGAGAGAGAG
>JASKGM010000009.1:15965246-15993648 GCA_034509205.1 Ceratonia siliqua | reverse complement strand
ATGAAAAATTTAAAGAAAAATACGATAAATTATTTGTTAGGAAAATTATTAAATATTAATCATAGTCATTAAATATTAATTGGTTATTAAAATAGGCATGGTTAAATGTTGAAATTGAGTGGACTGGATGAGTTAGTAAACTTTAAATTTAAATTTAATCTCATTTAATATTTTGTTTGACACAATATTCTGAAAGAATAAACCAATAAAAAGAAGACAATTTCAAATTATTATGATTGAAAAAAAACAATAATTAATCACAAGTGGGAGGAAAAATAAATATAAGGAAAAGTTTAAGCTATAACGACAAAACAATTTGGGGTTGTAGTTTAACTTTGGAAGTGCCGATTTCTTATTTTTTTTATTTTACATTAATTAATTATTTTATATATATTTGGAATTTTTTTAATTTTTTACTCATGAATGAATAGTATACGAAAAATTATAAATGAATAGTACAAAAAAATGTAAAACATTTCAAAAAATTTCAAAAAAAATGATATATACAATAATAAATTAATGCCAAAAAAATTGGGACAAAAAAAAAAGAAATCGGCACATCCAAAATTATCTGACGACCTCAAAATGGGACTGTAGAATAGTGTTTTCCTAAATATAAATATGATTGTCAAAAAATTAATGGATTAATGAATATTAAATGAGAATTGAAAGATGACATTTTTTAAAAGAAATAAAAGAAGATATCAAATCAATATAATTAATTTTTATTTCAATGAATTAATTATTAAAAATAGATATGATAAGAAGTTAATAAAATTAGGTAGCTTAAATGAGTTAGTAAAATTCAAATTTAAATTTTATTTCACTTAATATTTTATTCCAATTCAAAATTAAAAAGAAGAAAATTAAATAAATTTTAAAATTATAAAAAATAAATCTAACAGATTTTAGTTTTAAAATAAGTGACACGTGTAAACACTATAGAGTAACACATGTAAGGAGTAGATAGTGACAAATATCAGCCTCTTATCATTCTTCAAGGAATATTTTACTTTAGAATATAATATAGATAGATATAAAATAAATATAGATATAAACATGTATAGATATAGATGGATAGATAAATAAATAGATATATATAAGTTACATGATACTAAAAAACGATTCAAATAATATAGATACAACTAATGGGAATCCACTTCATAGTTAAGATTAATATGTCTTGAGTATATTATTTTTAGGTATTCTTGCAAGTATCACATTTTATAATAATACAATTAAATTATTTTATTATTTAGTATTATTATTAGCTATTGTTTTAATTTTTGTCTAGGCAAATGAAAAAGTAAATTTTATAATATTATTATATAATACATGATTTCTGAAGGTATATAAATGGAATTATCCTTTTGTTGAACTTAAAACACAGTTATAACAATTTCTAATTGAGTATTTATTTATTTGAGTTAATTTGATTTAGATGCTATATTATATTCTTCATGATATTTTATGAAGTTTGGTATTATTTTAATGTCATTTTAAGATGTAATTTAAACTTCATGCTACAACAATTTATAAAAAAAAAATTCAAGAGGCAACTTTCTTATAAAAGATTTTTAATATTTCTCAAAGTATTTTAATGGTACTATATGATTTTTTAGATGCTATCCCACATACAATCATATTCAGTTGGATGTAATTATTTTTATATCATTATATAGCTATATAACATTGTTTTAAAACTATTTAAAATATTAAATAAGAAAAAGAATCTTATGAGAGAGTTATTCTAATAGAAGTAGCTTTTTTTTTTTTCCTTCAAAATTGAGTAGAGAATAGAAAGTTACTTGGTTGGGCTTGCAAGCATCTTTTGAAGCCCACTTGTCCACCAAATCGAGTGGGATAAATTTCCTAGAAAGGACGTAGAACACTGGACTTTGGAGTTGGAGAAGTCCAACTATGCCTTCAAGACCAAAACGCCCCCCGAGACTCGGTACTCACCCACCGCTCCTCTCTATATATATTTTACACAAATATCTCTTTCTTCATTCTGCAGGGAACACTTGAAATCTTTTCAAACCAAAAAACAAAACAAAACTCTGAACTTTACAGCTGAATTTCTGTTCCTAACCATTATTCAGATTTCAATGACGAGGCCTAATCAGGAGGCAATTGAGACATTTATGAGCATCACGGGCTTATCTGAAGCAATCGCAATGCAAAAGCTCGAGGTTAACCTTTAATTTTTTTTCTTTTATGATCAAATTGTCTCCTAGGTTTTCAGAGGAGTTGAAAGAAATCAAAGTAACGATAAATTAAGACATAAGCTTCATACATCATACGTAAATTTTATGTTGCTAGTTAATCGACCATAGTTAGGGTTTTTGTGCATTGATAGTGAGTTTAGTTCTGTAACCCATTTACATTTTTTATGATTTTTCTTTGTTCCTTGTTCGTTTCGCTCCAAACTCAGGATTATATATTTTCCAGATGCTTCTGTTTGTCAACCGTGTTAAATGAGTCTTGGGTATTACAGTCAAATTACCTTGCGTAAATAAGATATCCAAGTTTTCTATATTTTATTGATTTAATTTTTGTATCTTTCATAGTCTATTCTATTTCTGTTGTTAGTTGGATTAGTTTGTTTTAGTTTCAAACTAATGGTTAGGTTTAATAGTCTTCTCTGGAGCCACTATAATTAGGTTGTGACTGAACTTGGGCGAGTAAAAGAAAATGGATAAATGAATTGGAATAGCAACAAACTTTTCAACGAAGAACATTTTCAGCTATTTTTGCTTCAACAGATGTAGATTATTTGAGTGGGGTGCTTGGCCTGCTGATTAAATTTGGAAAGACTTGCTCTAAAGTCTAATAGCCAAATTGGTGTTTTGACTAAGCTATGGAAGATGATGTTTATATACTTGTTCAAATATTTTGGTCCAAGCTGCTCAATCATATGTAGAAGCTTTTCAGAAAGTTGATAACCTTGATATAAGATTAACACAACCACCCTTCATATGTGAGTTTTAGCTTCTAATTTTTGTCTACACGAATATTCTGATTATCTCATAAAACTTTGGTCTCAGGTGTCCAGTCTGTTTGTATAGAACCAGCTTTCTTCAGCTTTTATGACTCAAGATTTTAGGCATTTGGTAGTTCTGTCAAGTAGTTATTATCTCTCATATTCGTCAGTTAATACTGTTTAATGCAGGAGCATCGTGGTGATCTTAATGAAGCCATCAATGCACATTTTAGTGAAGGAGACAGAAATATGTCAACCAGGTATATGCTTTTTCTGCTACTAGTGAGCCAACGATTTCTTAGAAATCTACCTTGTCTCAATAGTTTTACTCTTATCATTCTGCATATTCCGGTTTGTTCTTATGATATTGATTCAATCCTTCATGTCCAGCATCCATGATACCTCTGTTGCTGTTCCACAAGATGATTTCATGGATATAGATGATCGACTTCATGCTGAACTTAGCAGACCTCTATCACTTTTATCTTCAGCAGGAAATCTCAATTCTTTCTCTCTTCTTGATCCAACAATTAGTAGAACTATATTTGATACTCATCTTCGTTCAGCAAACCAGGAACCATTTGTTACACATCCAAGAGAGGTAAGGGAGATTCCCATAGAGGTTAAGGATGGTAATCAATCCAATCCTCAAGCTGGCCATGTTCCAATCGTTGAAGATGTCACTGGAGCCATTCAAGCCCATGGTCCAGATATCCATGGGACTGTCATAGTTAATGATGATGATACTCCACCTGTCCAGACTACACATCAGGATGAGCAACAACATAAGGTTTTGGCTGATACTTCACTTGACAGAAGTGCTAGGCCTAGTGCTCCTGAGTTTGAGAATTTGCCAGATTATAGCAATGATATAGAAGAAGAGATGATTCGTGCTGCCATTGAGGCTTCTAAACGAGATGTTGAGGGAAAGTATCCAACTCAAAATCTTGGCAGACAAATTGTATGTGTCTTTCTTGGTGGATTTTCTGGTGCTCTGTTATACCGACTGCTTTCCTTAGGATTTATCTTCCACCTGATGCAGGATTTAAGTGAATCTGGGCCCCAGCAAAGGCAGTCTGACATGGGGGATCCTGAGCTTGCTCATGCAGTTTCATTGTCCCTGAAGGTACTCATTTAATTTGTCTTGTTCCTTTATGTCCCCATGTCTTGAACCAGTCATCTTGAGTAAGTTCACCACATTGTGTACCACTAGGATTCTAGAGACCAGTTAATGTAGCACCGGAGAGGAAATAGGAAGAGGAGGGAGAGATATTTTGGGCCTGTGGGAATTCCACTAAAGAGTGGAAGATGTACTACAGGCATAGGCAACATAATAGGGATTTTTAGGATTTTTGTCAATTCATTTATGTATGTTATCGGTATCTATTTTATTATATAGTATAGTTATCATATTTCATATTTCTATTTTATCTTTTGGTTCTGATTATCATCTGGTCTCTATATTATAGGCCCCTGCTACATCTTAGGATTTTACTCATTGGTTATTGAATAAATTCTTACATTTTTCCTTATTTCTCCCCCTCTTCTTCCCTATTTTCTCTCTGGTCCTGTATCACCGGTACTTTTACTATTCCTTTCTATTGATTTTGGAAGCTTGATTGCTTCTAACATTAAATAAGTCCAGACTGCTGAGCAAGAGAAAGAATGGCATGTCCAAGGAGATGTTGGAGCACCAATGGTAGGGCCTTCTAAGTCATCTGTAGCGGATATGGGGAAAATAGTAGCATCAAATGGAAGGTATATACTCTTTGTTTGTGCTTGAGAGGCACTCACTCATTTTATGCTTTCTTGCTGTAGCTGTGTGGAAATACTCTGCTGCATTGACTGTGCCGAGCTTAGCATTTTCCTTAAGGATATGCTCTTTTAAAATTTCCGAATCTGATAAGGGTGATCACTATCATTTTAGATTGCAGGCAGGAAGCTCATCCTTCCAAGATGAAGCTGAAGATGTACAGGAGCAGCCTCTGGTCAGGAACAGGTCTAGATGTTTGTCTCTGGGCTCCTCTGAATCAGCCAAAGATGTTGAAGTTGTTGAGACTAGCACACTGTCAAACGCAGGACAGCAGGGCAGCATTAATCGTCCTCAGCATAATGGAAATTCCTTCCCTTCTGATGAGGTATAGTCCTTTTATGAATTTTCAACAAGGATTAAAATTCTCTGTTTATTGGTCATAATGTCATAAATTGTCAACTCCTCCTAATTCCCATTGTTTGACTTCTCTAAAATTGAAGTGGGGTGGCATCTCTTCTGAGGAGCATGATGAAGCAGTAATGCTTGAGGCTGCAATGTTTGGTGGAATCCCTGAAGGGAGTGGGTATCGCTTTGCTTATGCACCCCATGAGTTCATGCAGACTAGGGGTCCCTATCCTCAGCCCGCACCTCGCCCACCTTCACCATCACTGGCAGCTCAGCGCTTGATAAGGGAACAGCAGGTGTGCCTTATTTCTTAAAAAGGTTGGAGTTGTAGATTGTAGATGGTCTAATTGCATCTATTGCTTTCTATGCTTCTTTGATGCAGGATGATGAATATCTTGCATCCTTACAAGCAGATAGAGAAAAAGAATTGAAAGCCTTGGAAGAAGCTGAGGCTGCTCGTGAAGAGGAAAGGCGCAGAGAGGAAGAGTCTCACAGGAAATTACTGGAGAAGCAGGTAATGCCTTTGGAATAATTGCTTGGTTTCTCCATGATCTCTTGCTTTCTGCTGCTGGTGCTGTCATTCTTCTTTCATTTTTTTTTAATTTTTAGGATAAATCTGGTAATAGAAGGCAGCTCTCATGCATCCCTTGTTTCTGTTGATATTTTAGGAAATTCTGCTAGAATAGTAGCTAATTCTTCAATCTTATTCTTGGAGGAGGGGCTAAGGGAGAGGGTGTTGAACAAGCAGTTGCTTCCCAAGCAGAGGTTTTGTTTCCTAGAAGATATTTATACTGGTTTATGGTTTGAATAACTTGGGTTTAATTTGAAAAAATTAATGTAGTGTGGTTTTTTTCTGTCTAGTGGAAATTCAAGGTTTCTTAGCCATCTTTCAAAAACTAAAATATTTCAGGTATTTCACTCTAAAAGAGGAATTGTGATCGTTAACAACAAAATTAACAACCCAGCTTTTTGTATTCTACAGTACATCTGTCCAATAAAATTTTGTATTCTATTGTCTTTTCATGATTTGTAAATCTGATTTAGGCTTATGCAAAACCTATCTATTATTTTCTCTGAACACAAGGAAGACCCCTGTTTACAGGTTGCTTACAATTGCTTTTTTCATAATTCTGTGTCAGGAATTGGAGACACAGTTAGCAGCAAAGGAAGTTTCTCTACCGCCAGAACCATCCTCGGATGATGAGAATGCTGTGACCTTACTGGTAAGAATGCCAGATGGCAGCCGTCGTGGACGCCGATTCCTTAGATCTGAAAACCTACAGGTAAAGCCTTGCTAGAAAAAAAATTTTCCCGTTTTTTGTGCTTTTCTTTTGCTTACCTATGTCTGGATTTTTTCAGTCTCTTTTTGACTTCATAGATATTGGTAGGGTGGTGAAACCAGGCACTTATAGACTGGTGAGTAAACTCCATTGCCTCAGTTTGATCAATCCTACTCTTCATTATTGCGACTTATTCAGGGAAATGTTTAATTTGGAGCATATATTCTCCTTGTCATGGTGCCTATACATCGTTATTCTTGGTACAGGTGAGACCATATCCTAGGCGTGCTTTTAGTGATGGAGAAAGTGCATCAACGTTGAATGAACTTGGCCTAACCAACAAGCAAGAAGCCTTGTTTCTGGAGTTAATTTAATGCCCTGACTCTCCGGATTTCTCAAAAACAATCAATTGAAGTTTAGTTAATTAAAGCATTAATCAACCAATATGGCATTTCAATGAGTTTCTGCTGTTTGGATGAAGTTATTCATAAAATTTCAATTCCACAAGATCATCCTGAAGTACAGACCATCACGGTTTTTACCTATGATGGCTAATTCTTCGTGGGGAATGTTTTGTATATTACATACAGTAGCATGTGGTTGAGATAGAAAGCATTGTCATGCTTAATGAAATTGCAAAATCTTTTTTCCCGAATCCTCTCTCTCCATTAAAAAAAACAGGACTTTAAATACTCTGGATATGACCATATTAGAGGCAAAAGTGATATATACTGAAGAGGTGAGAGGTGTTTGAATTTTTCGCACTAAAATTTATATTATTGAAGTATTGTAGTGACATACATTATTTATTTTTCGACAAGTAAATAACGGGGCTTAGCCCGAAAGCAAAGGAACAATAGAACAAAAGTTAAGTAGAAACTAAACAGGCTATATAGTCACCCAGCTAAATCAGACTGCACCAAGATGTTAAGTTCTGGCGCGGGGGACTATCAAATTCATGCAGTCTCAAAGGCAGGTGGAATGCACAGGGGGCAAGTCAATCTGCACATTGATTCCTTTCCCTATAAGTGTGATACGGTTATCTTGCACATGTGCAACTCCAGAAGTTTGAGAGAGAGAAAGAGTACGAGAGTTTGAATATTCGTTTTCATTTATTCGAAAACATTAGATTTATACTAAGCTATAGGTTTTTAGCAGAGCTATGCACCCAAAAGAAATGACACAAAGACTAACAGAATCATACTAATCCTACGTCACACTTCTCGTTCATAATCCTCAAGTCACTTGGGCGTTCTCCTTAACCTCCCAGCTGAAGTGGCATTCTCCAACGTATCAAAGTGTGTGGAAGCGGTTCAGCAAGTGAGGGTCTCCTGCTGCACCCTTGGCTGGGTTCTTTAGGAAGCAAACAAGGTTTGCTGAATCACTCTCTGCCTCCACCCTCCTGAATTCCATCTTCCAGGCCATATCCAACCCCAACACCATGCCCCATAGTTCAGCATTATTAAAGGCAGAAGCTCTCCCAATGTTGAAACCAAATCCTTTCACCCACATCCCCTCCGCATTTCGAAGGAGTCCGCCACAGCATGCCAAGAGACCCCCCTCCCTAGCTGCACCATCCGTGTTCATTTTTACGTTAGGAAACCTCCACGCAACATCCACCACTCTGCTCCCTCCACCTTGTTGCAGCTCACTCCCACCACATGAATAATATACTTTTATTTTTAAGAGAAAGTTTATTGGTATTACAAAGTTATTGGTGTTCATTTGTTGTAATAACAAGTGTGCGAATTTAAACTTGTGCAAATTTCACTACAGGGAAAGTAGTAACAAGAAGGGAATGGATGTCTCCATTCCTCTTGCCCTCGGGAACACAATGGTAGCAAATACACATGTAAAAATAATTACTTGTTTTTAAATAAAAAATAAATAGTTAAGATTAAAATATATATTAAATATTAAATAAATAATATATATATTTTTAATGAATAATTACTGATCAAATAAGTGACATATTTTTAATGAATATTTTAATTCTAATAATTTATTTCTTTATTCAATGGTCATTAACTATTCCTCTCATATTTTATAATAAATTATTAAGTTAATATAATTTTTGATTTCTACAATTTTACTTAATTTTTATTTTAATATATATATATATATATTTTTTTTTTTCTATTGCTAAAATATTCTCAAACTCTTAAACCTTTTAATTCAAGGGTTGGTCTAGGAATTCTTTTTTACATATACCAAGTTAATTTAGAAGGTACACAATTATTCGGAGAGAACATAATTTTAATTTACATGCGAACAAATTCCTTATCGTACAACCCAAAAACCTCTAAACCTGGTTTCAAGTTTATTTTACATAAAAATTATTAAATATTGAACAGTTTTTTTAAAATTGATGAAAATTAACTACTTGCTATCCGGAGCAGTCAAAGTCCTCAATAGACTGAGAATCCAACGTGTAGGGGCTTCCCGTGCCCTTTCGCTACGTGTCCCCTAACATGATACGGTGCAACGCAACGGTCATGGGAACGGATATTAGGGGACAGGCACGTGCGGCTCTCGTGAAGGGCACCAGGAAATCCCTCAAACCTGAAAGAATAATAGAATCCAATTCCACCTTCCGTACACCAACTCCCATCCCCAACGGTCATATTCCACCGACATCCTACAACGGTCATAAACTACCTATCCTCTATACCGTTTGATCTCTATCGACGGCCAAGGAACGAAGTTTCCTGAGTACCCTTTTTCATGCCATCATCATCTTATTCCTTTTTCTCCGATGCTGGTAAATCTAATCACTCGTAGGCCCAGCAAAGAAGAGTTTTGATGGAGACAGCCAGGGAAGTGGTAGAGAGAGTAGTAGAGTGGTGAAGAAAGATGGAGGGAGGTGCTAGTACATAAAAGCACTAGTGTTTTACGGGTTCTGTTTCTTTTGGGTAAGTGAGTACTGAAGGGTGTTTCTTGTTCATCAGTTTTCATGCATGTCTCAAGTGTATTCAGAGGTGGGATTTCTGGTTTTTTCTCCAGCGGATTCAATTTCAGCCATGACGGAACTCTTGAACGTTTCAACTTCTAATATGGGTTTGCATATTTCTCAGGACTTCAGCCACAAATTTGAAGGAGTATGTTTCTGTTTCTCCGTCCATAAAGAAAAAACAGAGACTTTCTAATGACCGTTGTTTGAATGTTTCTGGAATCCGATGATCTTGTTATGTGCTAGGTCTTTTGATTAGCCTTCAATTCTTTCATTCGTTTCGGGTGGGCATTCTTTTTGCATATAAGTTCATATTCTTTATTGCATTTACAGATCCATATAGGTACACTCGAATTTGTAAAGAAAAACTGTAATTTGATTGTTTTCTGGTTTCTCTTTGGAGGTATTCATCGGATTCCTATTTTTCGTTTTCTTATTTTATTGGATTTAAATTTCTTAAAATAATTCACACACTCACATAGTAAGTCTCTCTGCATTTCTGCCCTTTACATACACATGCAAAGTTTTAGATGAATTGGTAGAGGGTATACTGAAAAATCATACATTTCCTTCCATACTTCATTAAGTTACTAGATAGAGAGATAGGGTAAAGAAGCAACAGCATAGGGTGGGTGAATTAAACAGAATTACCAAAGAAAATTGGAAGGGTATAGAGGATGTTGGCTGGGTGTTCTAGTTCTTCATTGTTGTCACCAAGGCATAGATTGAGGAGTGAAGCATCTGCACAGTTTCAAGCCTGCCATTTCCAGTTGCCTTCAATGAGCACGCAGAGACTGGACTTGCCATGTAGCTTCCCGAGGAATGATAGTTCGCGTTCGCAGCCATTGAGGCCGGTGGGCCTTTCAGTGGAGAAGCCAATCGAAGCTAAGACCAGCGGTTGTTCTCTTAAGCATAACATCCGACTTCCACCTTTGGCAACGACCACTCGAGCCACAATTGGTCAGACGGCATTTGTTGAAAGCCGGAGAGAGATCAAGGATGAGTTTTGGGAGAAGGGTAAGAGTTTGAAGAGGCTTGCAGAGGAGGGATCCGGGGATGAGACCTTCACCAACCGAGCCAAGAGGAAAAAGGGTAGCAGTGATAATGGGAACTCCGATGATATTCGGGAAATCCAAATGGGTGCTGGGAAGTTTTGGTTTCAGCCTGGCATTGAGATGCCTAGGTCTGTTCTTAACTCTTCGGTTCCTTTCTCTCTGACTTGTTCAGGGGAAGAAGAAAGGGTGTGTTTTGTGCCTGCTGAAGTGGTCTCTGCACCTTTACCTTTATCGAACAATCCTTGGGTGGAATCCATTGTAACTAAGATCACAGACGTAGGTGAGAAGGACGTTGAAGGTAGCAATCGACGGGGGAAGGAGGCCTCGTTCTCCAATACTTCATCAGAAAGTCAAAGCTTGAGCCTGAGGTTAAATGAGAATGACTCGGAACACGAAGTGGGTAACGGATCAGGGAATCCTTATCACCACGATGGCACGGAGGTGGAGACAGGAGAGGAGGACAACCAAGAGGAGCATCGAGGATTTGAGCTTGTCAGCCTTCTTACAGCTTGCGTCGATGCTATTGGGTCGAAGAATGTCGCTGCAGTCAATTGTTTCATAGCCAAGTTGGGTGATCTTGCGTCTCCAAGGGGAACCTCTATAAGCCGTCTTTGTGCTTATTTTGCAGAAGCTTTGGCTGTCCGCATCACCAGGATTTGGCCTCATATTTTTCATATTACCACACCTCGGGAGCTAGATAGGGTGGAAGATGAAACTGGCACCACATTAAGGCTTTTAAACCAGGTCAGCCCAATTCCCAAGTTTCTTCATTTTACATCAAACGATGCACTGTTGAGGGCTTTTGATGGAAAAGAGAGGGTTCACATTATAGATTTTGACATCAAGCAAGGGCTTCAATGGCCTAGCTTGTTCCAGAGTTTAGCTTCGAGGACTAAACCTCCAAGCCATGTTAGAATCACGGGTATAGGTGAGTCCAAGCAAGAGCTGAATGAAACAGGAGATAGGCTTGCTGGATTTGCTCAGGCATTGAACCTTCCCTTTGAGTTTCACCCTGTGGTAGACAGGTTGGAAGATGTGAGGCTTTGGATGCTTCATGTAAAGGAACATGAAAGTGTGGCTGTGAACTGTGTTTTCCAGCTCCACAAGATGCTTTATGATGGGAGTGGAGGAGCACTGAGGGATTTTTTGGGACTCATTCGTAGCACAAATCCTACTATCGTCCTTATGGCAGAGCAAGAGGCAGAGCACAACGAGGCCAGGTTTGAAACAAGGGTTTGCAATTCGTTGAAGTATTACTCTGCTCTATTTGATTCAATTGACCACTGCCTTCCAGCAGAGAGTCCGGTGAGGATTAAGATAGAGGAGATGTATGGTCGGGAGATCAGGAATATTATTGCTTGTGAAGGAAGCGAGAGGGTGGAGAGGCACTCGAGTTTCGAGAATTGGAGAAGGATGATGGAGCAAGGTGGGTTCCGATGCATGGGAGTTAGTGAGAGGGAAATGATTCAGAGCGAATTGTTGTTGAAGATGTACTCTTGTGAGAATTACAATGTGAAGAAGAAGCAGGAGCAAGAAGCAGCAGCAGCAGCAGAAGCAGTTACTCTGGGTTGGCTAGAGCAGCCTCTGTATACAGTCTCAGCATGGGCACCTGTTGATGGTGCAGGCAGCTCATCCTCTTATTCTCAGCCATGTTGATTGCCGTGGGTTTTCCAAAAAGGGTAGAGTCTATATTATTCTTTGTAGGTTAGGCATAATGTCACTTATTCTTTGATTCTTTGTTGCAGATAACATTTGGCAGTTGTTACAATTTGTATGAATACACTGCTTTCTGATTTCTAGATGTCAATTTGTGTTCATTCTTTGATTCTTTTCTTCTGTGTTGTGTAATTGGAAATTTGGTCATTATATGAATTTACAATTATTATTTTTCATTTTAAATGTGTTTCTAGGGATGTTGTTACATGAAGGACGTCGATTATTGGTTCTATCAGAGATTGTAGATATTTTATATTGTTAGCAGCATGATCATCAGAATTAAGGATTTTGGTTTCTAAATTAAACCATGGTTATGCCTAATTTTAATGTGTTAGGAACATATAATGATTTACAGTTAAGGCCCACTTTAAATGGATGGGGGGGCTCCCACTTCTTTGATAGGAGAAGAAATGCGCCGTCCACAATGGGGAATGTCATTAATTATGAACCGCTAACTACGAAACAATTCTTTTAGCATTCAAGACATTGCTATCAACTGAATTTAAATTTCTTATATAAATATTAATTAAAGGAAAGGGACTCTTCCTTATCCCTCCATTAAGGGAAGGAGCTGAGTTGCAACTTGCAACACATGTCGTGGAGCTGACTCGGAACCACGTTGAGCTGACATGTCCTTTGTGCTTTCGAACTTTGATTTCAATTGGGAGGAAACCTTCAACATCATTCGTGAAACGAGGTTTGGAGATGAGGAACAAGTCTAAATCAAGGGACTTTTTTGCTAACTATTTAAATTTGAAATTTTATTTATTAAATAAGAAAATTTAAATAATATTTTATACTCGTTTAATTAAATAAGTTAAATTTACAAATTTTATACTTTATTCAAATTGGTGAATAGTTTTCTTTTGACTTTTTCGATAAATAAGAACACAAAATAAAAAAAGTAAAAACTTAAACTTAATGTTAAAAACATGTGTCACCATTTTGAATCATGAATAACTTGTTTATTTATATTTATATTTTTATTTGATTTATTAATATTAATTTAACATATATATATTATTAATATTGTTTGAGAACTACTCAACATATTTAATAAATTGTTTGAATTTGATTACAATTTATTATTGATTATTGAGAAGTAACTTACTTGGCTCACTCTCTTTCTCTACTCGTATTTATTTTGATTCAACTCTCTATACTTTTATTTAAATAAACCAAACTCCATGTCTATGTTCTTAATGTCTATCTGTCCATCCTTACCAAAAACCTGAAAGCCAGCCATCTCCTTTCTTCAGATTACATCCTTCTTTTTTCATTTGCTTTTGTTACTCAGCATTAACTGGAGAATGTTTATTTATTTTATCTTTTTATCCCATTTTGGATTTGAATACATTTATTTATTGACCATATTAAAAAAGAATAATTTTAATAAATGTTGTGCATGGATAATTGACAAGGAAATGGAAATCAATGTCATAAGTAACGTACCTTAACCTTTACTTTCCAAAATGTACTTGTGTCAGTTATCATCGTCTATGAATATCGTCTTTTTATTTAATCTTTTCTATTGGAGTGACGTACAAATAAAATTAGAAATTAGTTATTTGAGGCTAAAGTAATTAAAAATTCGAGTAAAGGGCAATGATGTTTAGTTTGATTTTCTTCTTATAGCAAAAATAAAATAAAAAAATTAATCATATTTAGTGAAATGAATGGGTCGATATTTAGTTAAAATAGTTCCAGTCCTCATCCACATTCGCTAAGTAGTAACCAATAATGGTTGGTCTCATAATTCAGATAAAATGAGGGGTTTATTGGTAATTACCTCATTAGTCATGATCTAAATTCAACAGTAATAATACTATTTATGACTAGTGGTGCATCTTCAACGACATTAACGCAGGCTAAAAAATTAATACTAAAAGATTTTTTTAAAAAAATAAAGATATAGAGACTATGTTATTTTTTTCTTTATTATTAATTTTTTTAAATAATTGTTTTTATTCTTCAATTATTTTAAGATAAATTTATTATTTCTAAAATAAATTAATTATTTAAAAATAATTTAAATAATTATAAAATTTTTTATAAGCATAAATAATTAGACATGATAATTATAATAATTAAAAATAATTTTTATAAGCATGATACTAGATATAAAGATTTTTAAATAATCTTAAATTTTAATTTTTTTTAATAACATTCATCTCTGGATACGCCTTTGTTGGTGACTGGTGGGTGCATATTCTCTTATCGCATCAAAATAAGAGGGCAGGGGAGTTTAAAATTTGTCTAAAAAATATTTGTTTTAATTTTTTAATAATAATAAATTAATTATAAATTTTAAACAAATTTTAAAACAATAAAAAAATTCAAAAAATATTATATATTAAAAAAATAAAAAAAAATTAAAGGAAGATTTATTATACATCTCGAAAATAAGATATTTTCATAAGAGGGAGAGAAGTTATTTTCAGGTTTTATTGTGTGCCACATATATGTCTATAGAACCAAATTCGTTTTAACATGATTTTTAATAATAATAATAATAATAAAATATTCCTCCTCCTCCTTAAATGACAGTCGTCCACCATTTCTCATATTCTGCTTTCCGTCCAAATCAATTCTCGCTGTCGCGTTCGCTTTCCCAGGAAACAAACAAACAAATTCCACCTACAACTAATACGCGTTCGTGTCCAATAACCCAAGTTGCCACCACTCCCTCTCTCTCTCTCTCTCTCTCTCTCTCTCTCTCTTATCTTTGTATGAAACTGAATTTGCTCTGGCTCTTCGAACGTTCTAGTATTCTCTCCCTCTGTTTCTTTTCTTTTTGATGGGTACCGGCTTTTCATCCTTGCACGCAGACCGAAATGGCTCTCCGATTGGGCCGTCCAAACCCACTTTGGGGGAATTACCGGAGAGCTGCGTGGCTTTGATTCTCGGATATATGGATCCTCCGCAGATTTGTAAACTGGCAAGCTTGAATCGGACCTTCCGTGGTGCTTCCTGGGCCGATTTTGTGTGGGAATCGAAGTTGCCCCCGAATTATGATGTTCTTGTCAGGAAAATCTTCAATGATTTTCCGGGCAATTTGGGAAAGAGAGGAATTTATGCAAGACTGTGTCGGCTAAATACTTTTGATGAAGGCACGAAGGTAATGATCCATTCGCTAGTCAGCTGGTATTGAGAAACCTTTTGAAAAAAATGATAAAAATGATTTACTGAACCTTTTGGACCAATTATATTGGTACTAGAATTCCCTAAATATTTTGAAATTGAAGAGTCTCTGATCCTGAGAGGATTAGAATTCTGTCTCCCTTTTACCGTCGAATGGGGTTCGTGTTCGGCCGTGTTTATGAAATTTTGTGCCAAAAATGAGTTGCTAGTCTCTTGGTTGGCAGGCTAGGATGGCTTTTCTGATGTCTTTTTGTTCCATTGGATTTCTTATCTTATCTTCATTTTTCATTAAGTGTAATGCTCATTAAGTATACTCCTTTCATTATCTTCACTTAGTTAGCAAAAGAAAAGGAGGACTTAATACTTTTTGGAGCTTCAACCCCTTTTTGATGGGTTTGAATATATTGGTTTTTGCAGAAAGTTTGGCTGGATCGAAGCACCGGTAAGCTTTGTTTGTCCATATCATCCAAGGGACTATCAATAACCGGGATTGATGATCGAAGATATTGGAATCGTATCCCGACTGAAGAATCTAGGTGAGATTCTTCACAGTCATCTTCTTAGCATATAGAAACTTTATAGCTATGGAACAGTTATGTTTCTTATCAGGTAGGAGTATTTTTTAGATGGCTTATGAAACTTCAAGCGTTATGGAGGATATCTACTCTGGAACTCGCCAAAGTAGGTTATATCGTTGTCTTATATTGCACTTTACTTTTCTTTTAGTATCAATTATTGTTTTTCTAAATAAGAGTGGGGTTTGAAATTATATCACAATTTTTAGCCTGTTGATGAGTGATAGGTCCCAATCAGAGTAGTTCCATTAGCAAAAAAAATAAATGTTCTTTCATGTAGAACAAACCACAAGAGAACCAATAATATTCTTCTTTCCTTCATTCAAAATAACAAGACTTATATATAGGCAAATCAAAAGGAATTACGCGATTACCCACTAACTAATTGATAAGAAACAATGCTGCTAAATAACTCACTGATGGAAGATAAAATCCTAAGCTACGAAATGGAAATATGGGTCCTAGAAAAGTGAAGGTCATCCCACGATGTCCAGCCACACGTGGTTTGGGTCCTTGATCGGTCATTATAGGCCACATGTAGCACTCATCAAACTATGTGGCCCATCAATGAGTTTATACTTGCTGATCCTTTTCTTCGCTAACTTTGTAATTATTTTTCCTTAAGATGTCGGATCTTTATGTATTTGAAGATTGTGGGTTTTGCTTACTCAGGTTTTTGTCAACAGCTAATAACTATGGTCTGTAATTCTTGGACTGAAGTTTTTTTGAGTTCACTATGCACTGTGAAACACTTTATGGTCTTTCAAGCAATGCAGTCATTGAGATAATGGAATCATTTGAGTCATAAGGAGCCTAATGTACAAATCCATCCCAAGAAAACCGTATTATGTAGGGGGTTAAAAGTCGCTAATTGGGAAAGTAACAATTAACTGAATTAAGTATTTGTGTGTCTGTCTTAGTCCATCGTGACTTTGGAAACTCAGGTGGCTATGTGCAGTTTTTTATGTTCAGTAATCTTCTGGCTGTACTGTAAATGCATGCTGTATGTCAAACTTGTACCTTTTGGTACGTTCTTTATTGACAGGATTTTGTTCTTGATTAGTTATGATCTTGCAATATTCTGAATGTTTCAGACATGAAAAGAGATGAGAAGCTACTTGTTAGAATCCCTAAACTCAGCTTCGGCACTGGATCTAGCAACTACATTCTGTTTTTTGCTTGTCCATGTCACAAATTCCCATTAGGAAGGTACAATAGCCGGATGTTGATCTCCTATCTACTTGGGATCCTTCATAATCTGCACATATGTAGGCTTCTAAAGTCAGTGTCTTTCCCTTTTTAAACAAAATTCCCCTCCTTGGTGTTGCTTTGGTGTAATGGAGAATTCTATAAACTGTTTGCAAGTGTCCCTCCTTTGGATCATGCATAAGTTGACTAACTACACCTACTGCATAAGCTATGTCCTACAATATTCATCCTTGTTACTGGTGCAAAAGTTTCTTGGTAGTCCACTCCATAACTTTAAATATATCATTTTGTAACTAATCTCACCTTGTATCTCTCAAGGGATACATCGGCCTTATATTTTAAAGTATAATCCATTTAGACCCCACAGGTTGTTTCCCTTTAGGTAGAGTGACAATCTCCCATGTCTTATTCTTGTTTAGTGTAATCATTTCCTTTTTCATGGCTTGAATACAATTTTCATCTTTTAAAGCCTCTTGCACTGTTTGGGGAATGACAATTGAATTTGTATGCCATCAAATTGTCAGTTGGCTGTATTTTTAACCAAAGGATTACCGACAACAAGATTTTAGGAACGTACAAGCAAGCTAGGAATGGAAGATATTTATTCACCTTAGGGGAGTGTTAGAATCCCTAAACTCTCCTAGAATAATGCTAATTTTGAATCGAGGCTGTTGCGCTATTTTAGGAAGGCTGTATTTTTAGGAAGGCTGTGAATTTGTATTCCTAGAGATCAGATTGAAATCCCTTTGATTAAGGGAGCTGATTATAGGGTAATTAAATCCCTGATTATAGATTAATTAAATCCCTGATTATACCGTAATTAAATCCCTGTGATTGAGGGATCTGACTGTAGGGTAATTGATTTATTTCCTTTTATAGGTTAAGCACCTTGTGTATAAATTGACTATATTGTACAGATATGAAGATAACAGAAGTTCTTCATTCTCTTATTTTTCCACACTACTGAAAGTAAGCTTCATGGATTATCGTTCCTGAATTACTCTGGATTAACAAGCTCATATATCTTATGTTATGCGTATACAAGTTATGACATGTGCTGTTGCAAAGGAATACATGTAGATATAGGTGAAGATTAAAAACCCATGAGCCATGTTACTTGATTCAGAACAATGAACTTGAACTTGAATGTGCTCCTTCTTCCTTCGTTAATCTCATTGGTGAAGCAACTTGTGAAGCTTATATTCATGTAGTTTAGTTGTAAAAAAAAATTGTGTCTAATTTAATGGAGCATCGGAATTAAGCCAGAATTATCTCAATTGGTTGCAGATTCAGTGCCGTTGCATATCTTCAGCAAATCTGGTGGTTTGAAGTTGATGGGGAAGTTGAGTTCCCATTTCCAGCAGGGACATATAGCCTGTTTTTCAGAATACATCTAGGGAGAGCCTCCAAGAGGTTTGGACGACGGGTTTGTAATGCTGAGCATGTTCACGGGTGGGATATAAAGCCTGTAAGATTCCAGCTATGGACTTCAGATGGACAGTACGTTGCATCTCAGTGTTTTCTGAAAGGACCGGGGAAATGGAGCTTTTACCATGCAGGCAATTTTGTGGTTGAGAATGGCAATGCATCAACAAAAATTAAATTCTCTATGACTCAAATTGATTGCACACACACCAAAGGTGGTCTCTGTTTAGATTCTGTGCTAATATACCCAAGTGAATTCAGAAAGGTTAAAGCATTTTTGAACTGTTCTTAACCTTTGTGGGTAGGAATTAGAATGTATGAAATGTGTCATATAATGAGCTTATAGCGGCGTAAGGTTAAATAGAGAATCCAGTTTTAAGTGGTTCTTCTAGGTTTAGAATTTTGTAGGAGTTGATGTATATATTTGTGTGTAAAGTCTCCCTACTTAGTACTCCGAGATGCTCTTTTGTTCTCTGAATTTAGGGAAATGAATGCTTCCAAATGTTTATGGTTTTGATCTCAAGCTATTTTATGTTAAAAAATAATTTATTCTTGATTACTATCTCTTTTCCCCCATGTCCCATACAGCAATGAATAAGAATGGTAAAGTTTTTTAACATTTCTGTACACCTTATTAATTTTTAAATATATTATTTGGTACAAGTTTCTTAATATTTGTATAAAAAAAACATTATTTAAATTGAATATCATTATTTCATTCACAAGTTTTAGTAATATTATTTATTAAAATAATTTTATTATTATAGTTAGTAAAGTATTTTGAATAAAATAAACAATATAGTAAATATAAAAACACTGAACAGAAATACACTGCTTTAGCCGAATATGTTGTGTAGACAAAATTTATTAAAAATCGATAAATGTATATTATTAAATAATTGTTCATAAGTTTTATTTCTAATGTATATATTTCATCTACAATTATTAATAAATTACAAGTAGAATTTCTTGTACATGAAATAAATATTGAATAAAAATTTTCTATTAATTATAATAATAATATATCACATCAAACAAAATTATAAAAAAATAACATAAGATAAGACTATGGATAAATTAAATAAATCATAAATAATGTATAAATATGTTAAAGATAAATTTCATCAAGAAATATGTGTAATATATTTATATAAATATATAAATTATTTATTTGTACTAAATTAAATTTATGCAAACAATTTAATTCTCGGGAGTTAAAAACTTAAATATACTAAAAAGAGGTTTTTGACAAAAAAAAAACTAAAAAGAGAAAATTTTCAGGCAGTTCACGAAGCTCTCGACAAAAAGGAGGGCGCTGGACCTCCAGAGTCGAGATCCGTGACACGTCTCAGTCGCCGGCGTCGGATGGCTAAGTCGAAAAGAGCATTTATGTAATTTACATTGATTCAAAAGACAAGGGCGATTACTGAGGTGGCGGGTGCCCATCAGCCCATGCGGCGTCGCAAATGGTTTGACTTTTTGCTGATAACAAAGTAACTTCCAATGTTTGACGTCACTGAACATGCCAGATTGCCAGTATGCCGAGTCGGACCCTACGGGTTATGTTGTGATCGGGTGTTCCACGTCATTAACTCACCTCATTCAAGAGGATAACAACCCTAATCTTGTGACATCTGGACGCTAATATGCCACTTGTATTACGTTTATTTCGAAGTTTAAGGGAATTATATAAGGTATAAAGAAGTTATTAAATAATTTTAATTTTAAGAAAAAATAATTATATTAAATTATATTAAAATTAATTTAAAATTGTTATTATTTTATAAAAAATAATAATTAATACTTTATTAATAATATAAAATAATAAATATTTTAAAATTTTTATTATTTTAAAATGAATAAAATATTTTATGAGCATATTTTCTTATAAATAAAATATTATTTTAATATAAAAGTTAATTTAATTAACACGCATAGTAAATTAAAAGTAAATTATTATTTAAAAATTTTAAAATTCGAAATTTTTATTTTAAAATTTAATTATATAATTATTTTTTAATACTTAATATATATTTATCTCTTCTAAAATCATTTAAAAGATTGAAGGAAAACAATCACGTGCAAATTGATGTTATCAGTGCCCGGCATCAATTGGGCCGGCCGCCTAATAATAAATAAATATTCTGTAAAAAAGTTTTAATTTCGTTTCGATATGTTCGAAGCTTAAGCTTTGTGCTTTAGTTCTCTTGCCACAAAAGCGAAACCAATCCAGTTGAAGAAGCTGTCAGTGAAGGCACTGAAATTTGATTTTCAATTCCAAGCGAGACTCTTCTGAAGCCAGGGTCCAAGGCCATGGACTTGAATATGGATTCCATGGGGGCTGCTATTGGGGTTTCAGTCCCTGTGCTTCGGTTCCTTCTATGTTTCGTCGCCACTATTCCTGTCAGCTACCTATGGCGATTGGTTCCCGGTCGACTTCCCAAGCACCTCTACTCCGCTGGAACCGGTGCTCTTCTCTCCTACCTTTCCTTTGGCTTCTCCTCTATCCTACATTTCTTGGTTCCCATGTTACTCGGCTACACTTCCATGCTCCTTTATCGCCCCCGATGTGGGATCATCACCTTCGTTTTGGGTTTTGGTTACCTCATTGGCTGGTACGTTAAGGGTTTAATCTCTTTCTTGTTCCTTATTCGAATTGCCTCTCTGAAGTTTGTGGGCATCTCTTTGTTCATTAATTGAAGTTGAGTAAACTGGATATCACCGTATCAATTAATTTGCCACCGATCTGTTTTTCGATATCACTTTGCTTCATTTTTGAACTAAAAAATTTTACCATGAGATTAGGTATTGGATAATGTTTATCAATCTATTGAACAATTTCATGCATGCAAGGCTACCAGCACCTCTTAGTCTTTCAATATTTTGACTGTTGGTACGCGTTTGTGTAGCCATGTATATTACATGAGTGGAGATGCATGGAAGGAAGGTGGTATCGATGCCACTGGTGAGCGCTATTTCATTATTTTGGATAAAAACACTAACTTTGTTATTGTTGTTTCTAATTTTTACTGTGTTGGTTAATCATTAATTGTCTTCTTGTATTAGGAGCATTAATGGTGTTGACACTGAAGGTCATTTCGTGTGCAATTAATTATAATGATGGGTTAGTGAAAGAGGAAGGTCTGCGTGAGGCTCAGAAGACAAACCGTTTGATTAAATTGCCTTCACTTATTGAGTATTTCGGTTACTGCCTCTGCTGTGGGAATCACTTTGCTGGTCCAGTTTATGAAATGAAGGATTATCTAGACTGGACTGAAGGAAAGGGAGTACGTATATTGGGATGGGATTTTTTTTTAAAAAAAAGATACAACTTGTCGCTAATTCTTGTGGAATTTGAACCCAGGACATCCAATTTATATTTCCCTTTTCAACTTTTGTCATTCTGTGTCATTTCCTTGGAGATTTGGTGTTTCAATTCTAGTCTTGACTGTTTGTAGATTTGGAGCATGTCAGGAAAAGGACCATCTCCATCACCATATGGAGCAACTGTTCGAGCTCTTCTCCAAGCTGCTTTTTGCATGTCCTTGTATATGTATCTGGTACCTCAGTTTCCTCTGTCCAGGTTTACTGATCCTGTATACCAAGAATGGGGATTCTGGAAACGGTTGGGTTACCAGTACATGTCTGGCTTTACAGCGCGCTGGAAATATTATTTCATTTGGTCAATTTCAGAGGCTTCGACTATCATTTCTGGCCTGGGTTTCAGTGGCTGGACGGAATCTTCTCCACCAAAGCCACGTTGGGATCGGGCAAAAAATGTAGATATATTAAGTGTGGAGTTGGTAAAGAGTGCAGTTACATTGCCACATGTGTGGAATATACAAGTCAGCACCTGGCTTCGTCTTTGTGAGTTTCTTGCTTGAGATTTAACGTTTTTCCTGCACGGGTTTGCCTACCTATCTTAGTACTTAGTAGCATATAGACATCTTTCAATTTAAGACATAAAACTTCCCTAGCTGCATAATTTTGAAGTTCTGGTAACAATCTGGTTACAAGACTTAGGAGGTGACTGCCTATTAAATTACTGTCGTCTTTAGTCAGGTTTGATAAAGGTTTTGTTGAATCATATTAAAATAAGTTCTTTAATTTGTTCACTATAAGTTTTAATCTGATCAAGCAGTAGACAGTGTATTTTTCTTTTATTAGTTTTTTGGACCTTACCCTGTAAACTAGGCAAGCAAATTGATGTAGATTACCTATCATTCATATGATGTGTCTATGAAGTGGTAATATTGCTGATGTTTGTGTTTTTCTAGATGTTTACGATAGGCTTGTTCAGAAGGGGAAGAAACCTGGTTTCTTTCATTTACTTGCCACACAGACCATCAGTGCTATTTGGCATGTGAGTACAATTTAAGCTGCGTTTTAAAATTATTATTTTTTCTAGTACTACTGTATCTAGTATCTACATTATTACTGCTTCAGGCTTAAATGCTGTCAGATCACAGTAGCTAATACACAAATTTTTCCTGATGTGGAAGCGCAAATTGCAAGGAGGACATTAGTTATGCATTTTCTTCCTCTAAATCATTGTATCTTCTTACCCTGTGGCTTTGCAAATGCATGTGTAGTTTTGAGTAAGTAATTAGTCATTAGACACGTTACACAAATTTGTATTCGATAATATTAGTTATTCCTATATCTGTTAACTTCTTCCAGTGTCTTTTGTTCAACAAAATATGTGACTCCTAAAATATGACCTACACTAGCAAGCTGACGAAGGTTTTGAATGAAACATCTTTGCCGTGCCTATATTTTGATACTGTTTAATAACTTAATTCATGCTTTATGTGTAGGGTCCCATAACATATTAACTTTATCTTTCTTTTTTTAACATGTCGGCTCTATTATTACAGGGATTATATCCTGGCTACATCATATTCTTTGTTCAGTCAGCAATAATGATCACGGGTTCCAAAGGTATAAATTGGATTACCATGTTTGTGGTCCTTTTCTCAGATAATTAACTTTTTCTTGTTTTCATGTGTTTCTTTTCAAGCAGTCATTTACAGATGGCAGCAAGCTGTGCCTCCAACAATGGCTTTCGTTAAGAATGTGCTTGCGTTTATGAATTCTATCTATACCATTTTGGTTCTGAGTTACTCTTCTGTGGGTTTCATGGTTCGTTCTCTCTCTCTCTCCTTCTCTTCTTATGCATGTACAATTTGCATGCGCACACTAACACATGCAAATGCACACAATACAGTTAAAATTTTAGAAGTTTCTTACGAGTTTTCTATGCTTCACTGATTGTGTTTGAATAGGTATTAAATCTGCATGAAACTCTTGCTTCGTATGGAAGCGTGTATTTTATTGGAACTATTCTTCCCATTGTACTGATTCTTCTTGGGTACATAATCAAACCTGGAAAGCCTATCAAAACAAAATCTCAAAAAGAGCAGTGAGGTGGACAATGCAATTCCTTCTCTCTGGAAATTTTAAAATTAACTCAGGAAAATGGGAGAGCTGCTTTCCATGGTTTCCTCCCCTCGTATTCAATGTTTTGTAACAGCTCCTTTGGTCTTGGAAATGGCTGAGCCTATTTACTCCTATATTTGGCATTAAATTGTATCATCTAGCAGTACTGCTGAGCCTCATTTTTGGTCTGTAACCATAAACATCTTTTTATTGGTGGGTATGTAATCTGTAAAAGCAGTTAGGAAAATGATCAGAAACTAATTCAACTGCTGTGGCAGTGGGAAATTTATGTGATTTCTGTGCTCCTTTCTGAGATCTCAATTCCTAACAATCATTGCAAGCGTGTCTATATCTGGAATCTTGGCCGTAGTTTTTTGGTACATGGGGGCACAGGGATTAAACCTATCTTTACTGTAGTTTAATCAATTAAATTATTATGAGACAAAACATAAGAGCTATGATACAAGATAGCATTGTTGGTGTCCTTCTTCGTCTCAACACTTATTACACGTAGAAGTGTGGCGTTCTAATTGTCCAAATTGAAGCCTGTTTTGATGGCCAGAAATAACGTTATCGACGTAGTTTTTACATGCACAACTCTGTTGTACAAATGAAGGCAAATGAATCTAGGTGAGTCTACTAAAAAATTTTATACATCTGTTATGTTATAATGTGAGTAGCATCATTCAAAATAAATTCCAGCAATATTCTTTGAATCTAGTTTTCAAATATATTTCCAGACATTTGCAGGGAACGTGATTGAAGGTGGAATGAAATTTAATTAATTAACAAACCCTGTTCTCGGCTATTATCTGTTGCATCAGCATGCATCTCCAAAAGCTTCATCAGGAAACGCTGGGGAAAATCACACTGCCATTTAAGGAAACACTATAAATACTTGTAGTTACCTGTTAATCAGGACAGTGATTCCGTTAAGTTAGATTCTTACTTTTAGCTACAAAGCTGAACTCCGATGGCAAACAGACAAGTGCCATCTGGGTCCAGATTTCTCATTTGTCTTTTGCCCATTTTCAATTTTTCCCATCCCGTGTTCCTCGTCACAGCACTGATTCTTCATTTTTCCTTTTGCTTCTCTGATATGAGTGCTATGTACTTAATATGTATGATAAAAGCTCAAAATATTCTTTTCTTGAGTGACTCACCTTCTGCTCTGGCCGTTCGTTTTCTGTGTTTTTCTTTTCTATTTTACAGCCTCCTTTTTCTCTTCTCTATGCACTCCCCCCACTTTGTTTTCACGACCAGAAAACTGAAGGTTGTTTCTTCTCTACTGGGTTTCTGATACGCACAGAATTGGTATGTCAGAACAGAAGAAACATTAAAATGAATGAAAAGCAAACCTCTCTTTCATAGAATTGGTATGTCAGAAGAGAAGAAAGTTACGTGTCTACGTTTTTCTCTTTCTATTACGCCGTCATCAGCATCAAATTAATAATAGACCTTACCTTATAGGACAATTGACAGGTCATTCAAATTCTCTGTATTATGAGCAACAAATCATTTCAAATTGCTTTCCATACAGATATGCTGTACTATATAGAACATTGAATCTCTACTTTGTATCAAATTCAGTGTCTTCTTACTCAGTGTATCATTAATCTTCCAATTTCTGGTGGAACTTAATGACATGACCAAACATGTCTTGCACTTATTTGTTGCCCAATTACTTTTCATTTCTCTGGAACTATATCACACCCATCTTCATTCGACTTTGGGTTGATATGGCCCAATTGAAACATCAAAATTCAAATACGTGCCCCCGTAATACTCTTTCTAACTGAAGGGGACAATTAAAAGTTTGGAAAGCAGGGTACAAATATTTTAGTACAGGCAGCTCCACACTGTTTCGTCCAGCTTCTGTCTTGTACGTCACTTTCAACTCGTAATAGTAATACAAAGTCATTATTGAGTGCAGTGGATCTGTGAACGTTCAGAATTGTTATTATGTGTCCAATTTGCCGGCATTGCAAACAAATAGATATGTAATTTTCATTGAAATTTTCAATTTTCAATTTTGAGTTATAAGATATCAAGATCATATCTGACATCCTCATCCTAAGCTGTACTCCATTCACCTCCATCCAACCAATTTTGTAATAATAATGGACAAAATCAACGCGTAGTTATCCCTTTTCAATTTTATTTGCTTATGCCTTCATCTCTACGTTGCATTCATCCGCCAGTAACTCTAGTTTTATTGAAGAAATTTGGATAGTTTTAATTCATTATTTTAAAAGTGTTTTTAGAATTATGAGATAGATTCATCTAAATTTTTATATGATATTAGAATTTGTGACTCGAGATTGTGATTAAAATTCATCTTAGGTTTATAATGATTATGTTCATTTTTTTTAATTTGAATATGTATAGTCTTTCATTATAACAGAAACGTTAAATAATTAAATATTATACATAAAAGATATGACAATCATCATCTTCTGTACCAAAACCCTCACCGCCCTGCCTCTAGAATACTAACATTATATACATTTGGGTCAGTTTCTTTAATCACAGCTTTGTCCTCTAATTTTGTTTGATATGACTCGTACAAATACGACAGCATTTTTTTGGCACAATTCAAGATATTACGTTAATTTATATTTTCAAATAATTATTTATTCAAGTTATAACTAATATGATCTATTAATAAAGCATAAAGTCATATATTAATAATATTATAAATCAAGATATGCCACATAAATAATTGAAATGTACGGCAGTCTAAATAGAAATTATACTAAAGAAAATACCCGTACGCAACGTATAATTAAAAACTAATTAGCGAATGAGTTGATTGATGAAAAGAATGAATGGCAAAAGCATTAGTATATTAATAAATTAATGTCTCCATTGATGAAGCTTAAAAAAGAGGAGTCAAGATCTTATCCATATATTCCATCAAAAGGGTCCTAGTCCATCGACATTCATCTTGCTCATGCCGCATGGAACATTAGGCACCCAATTTAGTTAAAGAAATTGGATTTATGAATCCAACTAATGTTATTTTTACACTTTTTATTTTTTGAATTTATCAATATTCATCATTACTATATGTTGTTTATATTAAATTAATAGTAAAATAATAAACTTGAGATGAAGCGAAAAAATAAGTAGCATGTCTTCTGTTTATTTGGACCTAATAGAAAATATCTTTTATTTTTTCTTTTTAAAAGAAGGCCTTTTATAGAAGTAAAAGATACTTTGCATTTAAATGCAATAATTGAGAATGACTTTTGAATCAGAAAATGAAATAACCTTCTCTCTCATCTATCAATTTCTTCTTTTTAAGGAAGTCAGAAATTTTGGTTTTCTCCAAAAGGAGAAAAACCCCTTATTTTTTACTTATCCTTTTAAAAGAAGCTAAAACAAACACTCAATTTTTTTAAAGAATGACTTATTTAAAAAAAATATTTATTCTTAAAATAAGTCCATACAAACAAAACTTCCTTTATCTCTTACTCTATATTCTCATTAATGATTTCATGCCTCAAAAAGAAACTCAGGGAGCGTTTGGTATAAGAAAATTTTTTTTCTCTTAAGAAATATGATTCCTGTGAATCATGGTTTCTAGAAATCTTGTTCCTAGAAATATAAAAATTGCGTTTAGTTTATAAGTTATTTTCTTATGAATTTAGGTAATTTTTACAAATATACCCCTATATATAAATTGTAAGAAATTTATATTTTAAAGAAAAATAGAGGTTGATGGTTGTGTTGGTGATTTGGGGTTTGAAACTGGGGGCTTGAAGGTTTAGAGTTTAGAATTTAGAATTCAGAGTTTGGAATTTGGGGTTTGGGATTTGGAGTTTGAGATTTTGGTCTTAAGATGTGGGACTTAGAGATTTAAGGTTTGGGTGTTTGGAGTTTGGAAGTTTAGGGTTTAGAGTTTGGGGTAGTCATTTATATCCCCCAAATTTTTCTATGAGGCGGGAATTTAAAAATACCATCTCTTTATATAAAAAATTTTTTGTGGGAAACTTACTTAAAATGTACTATTAGAAATCCTAATTTAAAAAAAAAAAATTTGATGCTCGTACTAAACATTGAAAAATAAAATTATTGACTAGTGATTCTCAAAAAATTTTAAAAAATCTTAATACTAAATGCCCTTACAAAAAAGATGAATAACTACCTACCTACAACATAATCCATAAAAACACCGTTTATTTTAGAATCCTAATATCTTACTTTATCCTCTTTTGTTGTCTTTTCAACGCCCAATTTCTTACGGTTCTTAACGGACACATTAAATAAACAAAAAAATTGAGGAAGAAACGACCCTCTAAGAGTGCGTTTGGTTCTCCTTTAAAGAGAAAGGAGAATGTAATTTTTTGAAAATAATGACTTTTGTAATTTTTTTAGCTGTTCGTATCTGTTTCTTCTTGAAGGAGAAGGAGAAGTAAAATGAGAAATTGTGATTAAAGTAGAATCTCCATTTTGTAACTTCTCCTTC
>JASKGM010000009.1:15943900-15965146 GCA_034509205.1 Ceratonia siliqua | reverse complement strand
CCGAACAAGTGTCTGTAAAGCAGAAGGAACCGTCAACATCAGATATTGTGGAGCTCGACAGAGCCGTTGAGTTAGATCAATCTAGAAACAGAAGATTAGAGATTGAGTGTCGGGGATTAGACCATGCAGACGCCGTGGGGCTAATAGTGATTAGTAGTAGGGCCAGGTATCTGGTGAATTGGCTGGTTCACGCATTAATGAGTCTTCAACATCCACATGTAGAAAGAGGAAATTCGCTAATAAAGATCTATGGACCAAAGATAAATTCTCACCGTGGACCTGCTGTTGCATTTAACGTATTCGATTGGAAAGGAGAAAAGATTGATCCTTTAATTGTGCAGAAGCTAGCTGATCGGAACAACATCTCTTTGAGCTATGCATATTTGCAGAAGGTGAGATTCTCAGACAAGAATGAAGAAGAGAGAGAGCGGGTATTAGAAAGTAGAACATGTGAGGTGGAAGGAGTACCGGGCCTACCTAAGAAGACAACTACTACTAAACATGATTATGGGATCTCTGTGGTGACGGCCGCAATAAGTTTCTTGACAAACTTTGAAGACATTTACAGGCTATGGGCATTTCTTTCCAGGTTCTTGGATGCAGATTTTGTGGAGAAAGAGAGGTGGAGATACAAGGCTCTCAATCAAAAAACTGTTGAAGTATGAATGAATATTATTATTTTAATTCATTTATACTGCTGTAATTCCAATATGTCATAAATTTAGTTAATTAATCCTACTACAAATTCTTTACTCTTTAGCAGGTACAACAAGAGGCTTTCATAAACCTTTACTTTTTTTGACTTCTATTTGTTCTTATGATATAAGAATGTGACTCTAAATTAAAATTACGTTTTCACAAAATGATTCTAGTAATCGTAATTTTAAACATTAAAGTTTGTTTGAAAATTTCAAATATACAAATAATATATATTTATGAATTGATTATGATTATGTGTCCTAACGGCCACCTCCAAAGCTGAAAGGATCTTCTGGCTTTTAATTTGAATTTGGACAAATTTGCCAACTAAAAGATCTTGTCATCATCTTCTATCACAAGTCTCCTAATTAGTGCTTATTTTTGGTGTTTGAGTTAACCAAAGACTCTAGACCATCCCCCACTTGTCTCAAATTTGTATAGAACATTTTCACAAGATCAATCTAATGAGGTTCTTTGGTTTCAAGGAATGGAAGCCACCCTTGAAAAGCAAAGAAGTCTTCAATGTCACAATGACACTGCTTGATGATTTCAAAATCAATAACCTTCCCAGAAATGACAGGTTTAGTAGAGAAGGAATCAGTATACCTCTTATAGGCAGAGGAATCCCAGAATAAGTGGCTGTCAAAAGTGCAGGAAGGGGAAGGTTCATCTTCTACAAGGGGTCATTTACCCTTCCTTTGAGCAGAGGCTTCTGCTTCATTTTAGAAGAGAATGGATTTTCTTCGGTAGGCAGGAGAGGATAAATGTTGAAGTGGATTAAAATGGCCTAGTAATCATCTAATATGATTTTCTTTTATACTATTTAATTGTGTGGTGGAAGTTTGATATGCCAAATTAGTCATTAGTTGCTTGTCAATTTAACACAAGAGTTGCTGAAATTGGCTTGGGATGGGAAGCAAGATAGAGAGATGATCAATTAATTTTATTGTGATGGACGACAGCATTAGCATTTAGCAATAACCTTTGCTTTGGAATTAATCAATCCATTATTTGCAACCCTCAACTGCCAAATATCAATAATTGCCTTCCTAACATAAATAAGGGAGTTAATTAGCATTTCACAACCAATATTTAACACTTGGCATTTAATCCACATTGAAAGAGCATACCTTAAAACAAGGGAAGAGAGAGAGAGAGAGAGCATAGGTAAAAAAGAAAGGAGGCTAATTTGATTTGGCAAGATTACAAAGTAAGAAAGGCAAAATAAATGTAGAGTGGAGATCAAAAACCAGATGCACCTTCCTTCCTAGCAACCTGGACTATAACGAGAGTCAAAATTTTATTTGATTTAAGTTTCTTCATTTAAAATACTCTAAATCCAAATTTGAATTTGAGTTTTAATCAATTTAAAAATTTGTAAACTTAGTATATTGTGTGTGTATGAAAAAATATATAGTTTTGATAAAATTATATATAAATATTATTTTATTGATAATGAAAATCTTAAGATGGATTTGTTTAATTTAATGAATCAAAAATATTATATAAATTATTTTATTTAATAAATAAGCAAATAAAATTCAAGTGGTTGAACAATTTACAGCGTCATTGGCAAGAGGTGGTAAATAAAGGGGAACACAAGGTCAAAGAGACAAGATATGTCGCGAAAGCTGACCAAAGTCTGCATTTATTTTGGCATGTAACTAGGAGGAGGAGGAGGAGGAGCTACCTGCCTACCTGACTGGCGGAGCTTTGTAGGTGCCAGAGTGGAAGTGCTATGTATATAGATACACCAACACCTGCATGCGTTGCCGTTGCCAGACTCCCCGCTCTTCTCTCTCTACGAATAGGATTCCTTCTCCTTCAATTCTCCCTCAATACACACACACAGCAGCTGTAGGTCCTGGCCTGTGTCTTCCTGCACCTACGAATTCAGTGCAATAGAGGGGTCATTGCTGTTGTTTGGATCTTTGGAACCCTTTCTGACAAACCGAAGCTAAACAGTAATGGCAAAGCATGTCGGAATTCTCGCTATGGACATCTACTTCCCCCCCACCTGTATTCAGCAGGCGAGCATCTTCCTCTCTACCTTTAATTCAATTTCTTTTTCACTTTTCTTCTGGTAGTTGGAAAATCCGAGGAATGCAACAGCAGTAATAATAGGAAAGTATCCTTTTTCTAATTTTCGTTGATCTGGTTTTTTAAAACTTATGAAAATTGGAGCTTCACATGTGAAAGGGCTTCGGGTATATTATTTTCTGTTTTATGTTATATAATTCAAGATTCTTGAACAAATAGTACAAGAACAATAGAACAATAAAATTGTTTTCAGATGCTAACTACATAAAAGCCGTTATGAGCGTGTAGTAGAGTGGTGAAGAGGCCCAATCTCTCCTCCTCTGAAGCTTGTGTTTCTTGTCGCTGTTCACCATTTTGGGAATAGATTGTTGGACAGGGTTACCATTTAAGCATTTGGCTTATTTGAATGAGTTAAATTAAATCAAGACCCTCTTGGCTGTTGCTCGGAAGGATTGAATCTGTTTTTCTTCAATACTCCCACTTTTCACGGGAAATATTATTCTTCCAATTGCGTAACATGTAGACTGACGCTGCAATTTTCATTTGCTAGATAATGGCTATTAAATTGGTGATTTTTAATTTTAAATTAATTTGTCATACGTTTTTCTATTTCACCATTTGAATAAAGTATCCACGAGTGAAAGGGACTAGCACATAATAAAATCAGGGAACATGTCCATGAAATTAACACTTGATAGAAAAAAAAAAGTGTTCCATATGACGTTCTCTTAAATAGCCAGGATTCTATGGGAAAATCATGAGGCCGCTCTTAATTTTTTTTTTCTTTTCAAAATTACTCCTTTTACAGTTCCTTAATTTACAGAGAGAAGAAGGAAAAAGAGCCCAATACAAATTCTCGTGGATTATCCCATGGCTCTTTTCTTTTTAAGCTACACCATACTTTCAATACATCCCAAGCGATATGTTTCATGCCATTTTGCTTATGTGTTCTTGTCAATTGAAGTAATATTTTCAATTTTCTTCACATATGGATACAGGAAGCATTGGAGGCTCATGATGGTGCCAGTAAAGGGAAATATACTATTGGACTTGGACAAGATTGCATGGCATTCTGTACAGAGTTAGAAGACGTCATTTCAATGAGGTTTCTAATTTGGGTGTCTGATAGTCTCTGCTTTTATATTTAGTAGTAATATGGATATCATTGCTATTGGGCCTATCACTGCATCTATTTAGTATACTTGCTTTTGAGTTATCTTTATTTTATATTGGTCAGGTTATCATGACTCATAAGGTTCTGTAATTGCTGAAGAAAGTACAAGTTTTACACAATGTTTTGATGGTGCTCATTATGGAAAATCATAATTGATGATCCCATAAACACCATCCATGATGAAGATTCAGCTCTACCAAAACTTTTCAGGAAGGAAGGAATTACCAATTTTATCTTGACTTCACCATAAACCATTTAAAACAATGTAGAGGAGATAATTTTTTCACGTTATGCACAACAAATACTTTTACTTTCAGATAATAATAAATCTTTTAATCTTCTAGAGTCTTTTAGTCTTGATATACTTTTATGGTTCTGCAATTGCGTGACACTAAACATCCTCTATGGAAGCCAGCTTGGCATATATTACTTTCTGTTTGCTGCTTTCAATGTGTTTAATGTTCAATTTCACATTGATCCTGAAGATTTATCTTCAATATTAATGTTGATTACCTTTCCTAGTCTCATCTCTTTGAAGACTAACTCTTGCATCTTCAGTTTGACAGTAGTTACTTCCCTCCTTGAGAAGTATGGGATTGATCCTAAATGTATTGGTCGTCTGGAAGTAGGCAGCGAGACAGTGATAGACAAGAGCAAATCCATCAAGACATTTCTGATGCAGATCTTTGAGGTATTTTTCCAGTTTCAAACCACATGGATTGATCATTTTTCCTTGTCAAAAGTAACTGCGTGGTGTAAAATGATTTTCTGCACCATAATATGGTGGTTTATAACCTAGATCAGTTCAAATACATAATTACGTATGGTACAATTCAACCTTGGTTTCTAGTATATAATATTGGATTGGGATTAGGAAGCTCTTGAGCAGTCCATCTTGGGGAATATTAAGCTTATCTTTACCTACACCTGAGTACTGGCCTTCTTCATTTTAATGTCTTCGTATATTGTTTTGACTGTTTCAGATACTGTTATAACTTATAAGTATGTCTGCATTTTATGAATCAAATTGGGTTGGTGCAGTTTTATGTGTAGTTTCATTGTCAAATAGTCTAAATTTTATAGTATAATAATAATAATAATAATCATTCATTTACTTGTCTGAAACAAGCAGAAATATGGAAATAATGATATCGAGGGTGTTGATTCAACTAATGCATGCTATGGAGGAACTGCTGCCTTGTTCAATTGCGTAAATTGGGTGGAGAGCAGCTCGTGGGATGGACGCTATGGACTAGTTGTCTGTGCTGACAGTGCAGTATGATCATTTCCTATATTCACATGGTCTTTAATCTATATTCACTGACAGCAAATATGCTATGCACTCCCTTTTGAATATGGAATTCTAAAAGAAAAGCAACTATAATTCTGAATGCAAAGATGCATGCCCTATATTCTATCATATTGGGGTCATTCTCATGCATGTGTATTGGATTTTTTTTTTTACTCAGGTTTATTCTGAAGGACCAGCTCGGCCTACTGGCGGAGCTGCTGCTATTGCCATGTTAATTGGTCCTGATGCTCCCATTGCTTTTGAAAGCAAATTGAGGGGAAGTCACATGTCTCATGCCTATGATTTTTACAAACCTAATCTTGCTAGTGAATATCCTGTAAGCTTTTCAGTCCCTTTACACTTTGTGTCCAAGCAGTTTTGAAAATGAGATCATATGCTCCTTTTTTTGACAAATTAATGCAGTATGAGAAGATAAAATTAGTTTATTTTATTATTTTATGATGTAATTATCATTTATGAATTATGATTTTGTAAATGGATATTGAGGTAATTTAGGGTTTAATTATTAGTAATTAGTGATTACCAATAAACATCTTTGCGCCTAGTCATACGTTGTCCCATGGTAGTATCTTAGTAAGATTAGGAATTTAATATTTGTATTTGAGATTGAATTACTTTAGGATTTTTTGCATAGGATTGACTATAAGTTGCTTGTAGTCATTTAGAATATTGTCCCTGATTATTATGATATTTTTTATTGAAGAATTTATTTGAATTTAAGTTCTTTTTTTTTCTCTGGTTTTCGGTTCTTGTCTGCATCACAAATATTTTGACGATTGAAGCATCCTTGCAACTTTCTTTTGGACTGGGAATATGTTATGAGCGGAATAGTGTTGACTCCATATGCCATTCGTTACGCTCTTTTGACTCATAAAGTCATGATAGTATTTTAGCCTTTTAAACTGTAGCCACTATAAACTCACTTAATTTATGTGGTGTAGGTTGTTGATGGGAAGCTTTCACAAACTTGTTACATTATGGCTCTTGATTCTTGCTATAAACAATTAAGTCACAAGTAAGTTTCTACTAGTGCTGCAGCCTTTGAATTTATCTCTTACGAACATTAGGTTTGTAAGCAATAATCAAGTACCTTTCCATACTGCTTTTTGCAGATATGAGAAACTTGAGGGAAAACAGTTTTTCATTTCTGATGCTGAATACTTTGTATTTCACTCTCCTTATAACAAAGTAAGTTGATTATAAAAATCTCATATTTAATATACTAACTCCCTATGACAATTGAGATTTGATAATACTTAATATAATATCTTTTCTCTTCTGTCTCTCATTCATGGTTATATTTACCTTAGTTGATATGTATATTTGTATTTCTTTAATATGTCTGTGTGTATATCTCTTTGATACTTCGAGATACTGCAGCTTGTGCAGAAAAGTTTTGCCCGTTTGTTGTTCAATGACTTCTTGAGGAAACCCAGGTTTTCTTCATTTCTCCATCCTCTGGAAATCTATTTAAAAATTTTCTGTTTGATGTAGTAAAGTTTGACAATTGATTATAATTGCAGCTCTGTGGATGAGGTTGCTAAAGAAAAGATGAGGCCTTTTTCGACCTTGTCTGGCGATGAAAGCTACCAAAGCCGGGATCTTGAAAAGGTCTGAGAGCAGAGCCCTAAATATATTTTTGGGAAGTAAAGACAACAATATATTCTGATTCTTTTGGTTACTGAGTCTTATTTATTTTCTTTTTACCTTGGGGTTGGAGAGAGAAGCTGTGAATTCACATTCAGATAATTCTTTAATAATGGACATTATTGAAACTTTATGCTGATGATGTGCAATATCCTTAATTTGCAGGTATCCCAGCAAGTTGCAAAGCCTCTATATGATGCAAAGGTGCAACCGACCACTTTAATACCAAAACAAGTTGGCAACATGTACACAGCATCTCTATATGCAGCATTTGCATCCCTTATTCACAACAAACATAGCACATTGGTGAATGTTCTAACTAATACCTGAGTTGAATATGATGCTTCCTCACATCAAAAGTTTTATGCCATTATATTTTACAATTTCAGGCAAGTAAGAGGATAATTCTATTCTCATATGGAAGTGGCTTTACTGCCACATTGTTTTCTTTGCAATTACGTGACGGTCAACATCCATTCAGCTTGTCAAACATTGCTACGGTGATGGATGTTGCTGGAAAATTGAAGTCAAGGCATGAGGTATTGATCTTCAATTGTCTATTCAAATATGAAAGCATTCTAGATGTGCTTGTCAGGTTTAAGATTCATTTGAATATAACTGCAGAGGAACCTGTTTGAAAACTCAATTTAGGGCTGAATTAATATGATTTAGCAATGTTTGTTTATACCTAGCAAAAATGAATTTAAGTGGGAAAGTGTTGTTGTAATGTTTAATAAGATGCTGGAGACTGAGTCCTGCTTGTTGGCTACATAATCAAAAGACTATTGATAAGTACATGGTTTGAATGCAGTTTCCTCCAGAGAAGTTTGTTGAAACAATGAAGCTAATGGAGCATAGGTATGGTGGCAAGGACTTTGTGACAAGCAAGGATCGTAGCCTTTTATCTCCAGGCACTTTCTATCTCACTCAAGTTGATTCCATGTATCGGAGATTCTATGCAAAGACTATCACTCCCACAGATAATGGTCACTGATGTTGAACACAGACAAAGTCAACTTTATTTGCTTAACACTAGGATTTAAGAATGGACCAGCCAACATACAACCACATATTTCGTGCTACCTAAGCTGCTTTCTTGACTCTAATTTGATATATCAATCACTACATATTACATGGAACCCATGTACCATGAAAAATGGATAATTTAGCTACACTTGGTATTATTCTCACACATAATTTGTAATTTTTAGGGATAATTATTTTTTAATATCTTAGAGATATCATATTCTATATGGTCTTTTAAAAATCATTTGGTCAGTTTCATTCTACAGGAATTATTATCCACAACTGTGGACTTTTCTCTAATGCCTTTTGGCTGCGTCCACATCTTCCTAATCGTTGATCAATAGGAATTTAGGAATGAGTTAAAGTGGTTAAACTAAATGTAATGAATAACTTTACTTTGGATGTAAAGAACAAATTGGAAAAGTAGGCCAAAGAAAAAAAATCTTCCGATCTGTCTCTCAGAAATTCAAAGAATGCCATTTGCCTGTGCTGCAGCCTGCATGCTTATGCAGAAAAAAGGGAACAGTACAACTTTTTTAAAATGTCTATACTTTTCTGATGGTGTGAGGACCACCATAAAATTGGGGGTGCCTACCAATGAAAACCATTTATTAAGCCAGAAAGACAACTTTTTCAGATCCTCCTGACATCACCCTCTGGCTTTATTGGACCACCTGTCCCCAGTGGTCCTCCATCTCCACGCAATGGGATGAACGACAATTGGGGAAGGTCACGGAGAGTTCTCTATACAAGACTTTGTTTATGAAAAAAAATTTAATGAATATATAAACATATAATATGAGGACACTAAACTACTCCAAAGAATAATTGTATTTTTTCACCTAAAGGACTGGAGACTCACTTATTATAAGTCTTATCTTTTTTTAGAGGGAGCGTGACTATTCTTTAAAATAATTTAATAATATAATAAAATTATAAAAAATACTGATATGTCTGTTTAAAAATTAGAATTAAATTTTTTATTATTTATTATTAATTAAGATTTTAAATAATTAAAACTTTATTTAAAAAATAAAATTGACCTAGATTTTTTTTACATATTAAAACATTAGTATTTAATATTTATAACTATTTTAGTTTACTTTTTTTTTTGAGAATTTGTCAAGGTCACAAGATGGATCCAACACGTGGCATCCCAACATGTTTCCCTAACTTATTTGATCTAATCAGCATCGTCGATTCTCCCCCGTTTCGCGGAAACTGTACATTATTACACCAATAATTTTCCCACTTGGGTAAACGTAAACCCCTCCTTCTTCTCCATTTTACCAATCATACTTTCTGTAATATTGCCCAGTCTTCTTTCGTCTGCACTGAGCACTTCAATTTCCGAGTCCTTGCCCCTAAATTTCGCTGAAGCCCCCCACCTAAAAATCTAACCCCACAAAAGAAAGGAATTTTAACAAAAGTTCCAAATCCAATATCTCTATATTTTTGTTGGTCTCCTCCATTATTTCTGCTATTGCTCAATGACGTCGTATCAGGAGCATGAGATGGATCAAGACGACGATGGAGGAATGTCCGACCTCAGAAACAGTGCCGGTGACCCGGAACGAGACCCTGCTACTACCAGCACCAACTACTACAGTCGAGTATCAAGACAGACCATGTTCGAAAATACGGCGGCTTTTCAAGTCTTGCCGTTAAAGAACGAGCCCATTGATTCGGACCAGAAGAGTGAGCCACCTCCAATTGGGGTAGTCCCCGTGGCGATGCATATGCAGATGCCAATGCCCACACCCATGCATATGCCCATGACAACAACTAGAAGATCATCCACCAAGGACCGCCACACGAAGGTTGAAGGTCGGGGACGTAGGATCCGAATTCCCGCTACTTGCGCAGCTCGGATCTTTCAGCTGACTCGGGAGTTAGGCCACAAGTCTGACGGCGAAACCGTAAGTTGGCTTCTGGAACACGCCGAGCAGGCCATCATCAAGGCCACCGGAACTGGCACCGTTCCTGCCATCGCTGTCTCTGTCGAGGGAGCTCTTAAAATTCCCACAACGTCGACGTCAAACAACTTGGATGGGGAACCAACCAAGAAGCGGAAACGGCCGTCTAATAGCGAGTTCGTGGACATAAATGAAGCCGTTACCCAGTCGTCCGGGTTGGCCCCGGTTCAACCGGCAGTACCACAAGGTCTAGTGCCTGTCTGGGCAGTGGGTAACGCCAGTATGATGGTTCCGACGAACGCCTTTTGGATGATTCCACAGGCGACGACAACCCCGTTGGCAGGGGTTACTGGTTCGTCGAACCAGCAACCTCAGATATGGGCTTTGCCTCCAACAGTGACCCCCGTATTCAACATGTCGGGGAGACCCATATCATCTTTCATGGGAACAACAAATATCCCAAGCGGCGTTGAATTTTCGGTGGCGGCTTGCAACAATACGTCTAACTCAGCGGTGAGTACAAGCACGGCGGGGCCGAAGGTGGCGAAGACTTCGAGCATGGCAGCAAGTGTTGGTTCTAGCGGGAGCGTCACTGGTAGGAAGGCTCAGATGTTAAGGGATTTTTCATTGGAGATTTACGATAAGCAAGAGTTGCAGTTGATGGGGCGATCAAGCAGGAACCAAGCAGGGCAAGCTTCAAAGCAATGAGTACGAGAGAGAGGCAGCCGAAATTAATGAAGATGATAGGAAAAATTGTTGAAAAAGAATAAAGTGATGATTAAAATTAAGGTTGAGTAGTTTGTAAGTTGAAGTTTGAATTATGAGTAATTGTGGAAATGAAATTGTGGTATTTGATTCACATATGCATGTTTGTCTTTTGTTTTTTAAGCGCATTGATTGAGTAACCATAAAAAAAAATACTGGAAGAGGAATTGAATTATGGTTTATGACTGGCGGCTGTACCATGCATATGCAGCAAATAAGTTAGCTTGGGCCACCCATTTTCATTTTCCCTATTCATATTAATTTATTTATGTATTGCACAAGGTATTGAATTCAATTAACTAACTTAGATTATAATAATGAAATGGAAGAGGAAGTATACACGTATAGTAGTACGAGAGTAAGAGATTGGATGGGGAAGAGAACGGAAGGGTGACACGTGTGGTAAAGAAGGAGCGTGTGGTGTGGTGTGGTCCACCGTCCACCTATAAATAAATGGTGGGTCAAGAAGACGGTAGCACAGAAGAAGTTGCTGATGAGCCTCAGCCGCCACGCTCCCTCAGGCCTCAGCACTCGGCACTCAGCAGCAGGCATGGATGGTGGGGCCACTCCTGGGGTCCAAGTCCAACCAACCCTAGTCCCCACCTTGCTTGGTTTTGATGATCTTAATCAGGTAAAATGCAGAATGCTACGTTACTGACACTTTACAGCAATGGCATCACAGTGGGGTCGTCTTCTTTCTCGGCCCATAACATTATTGACATTATAGTTGCGCTTTTATGCTCAGTGAATTAGTTGAATACTGAAATTGCTTAGCCAAATCTTAAAAAATACTAAAATATAGCTACAAAAGAAGCTGCAGTCTCAAATCTCCATATAATACCCAACCCTTTATCTCTCTGCTAAACTTAGTTAAAGTCATTGATAGGATACCGTAGAGAATGGATAAAAGAGTGCAAATTGATGTATCCACCAACAATGTTTGTTTACAGAAAAGACATTTTTTAGTTCTTCCCATCAAGTTTTTTATTTTTATAGTTAGCAAATTCAAGACAAAAATTCCTTTGCGAGCCTAAAATTTGGATAAATCAGTATTTGCTTGTTCTGAGGTCGTAAATATCCAAGTTCGAGCCGCAAGTTTAGATGTGGGTGTGAGTGACAGTGACTCGATATCTGTTGGAAGTTAGTGCGGCTAGATTGCATAGGAAACAAAAATGGAGAACTTTACAGGAAGAACTTGATTAGAATCCTTTGGAACCTGGCATAAGGTGGCGTTGCTTTGTCCTACACTCTCTTCTTTATAAGATATTCTTGGCACAAGGATCCTACTGTAAACAAAAGGTGGAATTAGGAAAGGAAACAGAAACTGTATTGTTTGTTAATAAGTTGCAGCTAATTTATTCATCAATATCATGGAGTCAAATACAAATACAGCATTCAAATAAAAGAGGGACACTTGTGACTTCACGCTCTAGCCTTGTGATTTGGCTTGAAAACATACTTAATGAGGGAATCCCTGATGGGTAAGAGTTGGGGGAATTCTTTCTTTAACTTGGCCGTGTCAAGCTCATTGTTGCTTCTTGGGGCAACTATTACCTTAGCCTGCTCCTCAAGACTGAAGTTTTTCCAAGTAAAGTTGGGGTCAACATATTCCCTGTACATCTCTAATATCTCATTGTGGCTCACCACTCCAGCGTTTGTGAAATTCCAGATTCCAGTTAGATTTCTCTTTGCCATCTCTAGCGACAGGGGAAGCAGTTCATCCAATATGGTCATTGAATTTGGAATGTTCACTACCTTGTCATACCGAGTAATCTTCGTGATGAAATTACGAGGGTTGGATAGATCAGACGAGATAGGCATTCTAACACGCAATGTACATACATTCTCATAGTTCTTCAGCAGATCTTCTGCCTGTCACATACAAAGGGGAAAATGGGTAAACAAAAAGTAAAATGCCGGATCAGATGCCCATATCTATGTTATTAGAAGGAAAGAGAGAGACCATGGCCTTGGTCTTGGAGTAGAAGGAACCGATGAAATTGGGAGTGTCGTGTTCTTTGAAACCAATGGAGGATCCGATGGGGTGATCGGAATCGTACTCGAAGATGCAGCCGGTGGCATAGTTGATGAGGAGAAGCCCATTCTGTCTGCACACATCCGCCAAGGTCAAAGTGCCCACCACGTTTGTCCTGATGGTCTCCACCTTGTGAGATTCGCACCAGTCCACATTCGGCCTCCCCGTCACTCCAGCCGCGTTGAACACGTGGCTCGGCTTCACCTCCGCTATATCCGCTTCCAAGGATGACCTGTTCTCCAGCCGCCCCGACCCGTAAGCAAAGTCGATTCCTTGAGCTTCACAGAGTTTGCCAAGCAGACCACCAATCCAGCCGGTGCGGCCATAGATCAGGAACTTCAGCGGCTTGTCAGCTGCGATTGCGAAGCCCATCTCACCCACTCAGATCCCAACTGACACAATTGAGGTGCCCCGCTCTTTCTTTCTCTCTATTATATATATAGAAATAAATATTCCATCTTTATTGATTAATGAGCTTGGATATTCAGTACTCGGAAATTCCAACGTTAAATTGTATTTGTTGGTTCACATTTTTTCTTTGTCATGCTTCATAGATTTTTCATTGCGGCCAAAAATCAGTGTCACTGGAAAATGAAAGAAAGCAAACCATTTCCATTGCCTGATTGGTGGCATGTTTCTGTAATACAGTCTCGTTTTCGATAGATTGATATTCCTTATCAAGATCAAGCATGTCAAAAATTAAAAAAAAATATATAATTATAAATAAGCAGGGCCTATGCCCATTTTATAAATCTGGAAAACGAAATTGTGAAAACTTGACTAAGTTCGTTATTCATTATTCAGAACAACGGCCAGATAATTCAAACTTTAAACCCAACTTCAATTTTTTAATTCTGGTTTGTCTCGACTCAACCTGTAGGCTGTAGGCTGTAGGCCGGAGGACCTTCAAAGTCATCTCTCAAAACGTTTTTGTTCCAAAATTTTCTAATAAACCTTCCACAAGTAAAAATGTCTACTAACTAGGTTAAATCAAAATTTAGGTGAATTTTAATGCATCTTAAAGTATGGGTATATTGTTTTATTAATAATATTATTAATCATTTTAATTAAATTGTTAGTAAATTTACGAAAGGTAAGGTGTCCATGTCCTCAGAATACAGAATACTGTAGAATTCACCTAATCAGCTAAAATTTGTTGCCATGTCTCGAAAAGTTCTTTGCAATCTTCAAAATTAAACTCATCTAAACAGAATTCGCGAGTTATTCTTTCAAATATTATTACTCCTTTGATTTTATTTTAAATAAAAAAGTAATCCGACGTTAAATAGTCCCATCAAGTTCCTTTTAAATGTGGAGATTGATAAAAATGTCCAAACAACAATTTTATGAATTTTGTAAAATTATAATGAAAGATGAGGTTTCTTGTCATAAGTTAAGATGAAATTGATTACTTTCCTCACTCTATCTGTCATTAATAAAGGAAAGAAAAAGAACTCTCTGGTTTAGAAGTAGCCATTGGAAAGAAAAAGTTGGAATGTTAGATGAAGCAAGGTGGAAAAATAGTTGAAGTGAATCTTTTTGCTTTTTATTAGAATATTTTCATTCAACCAAGAAGAGAACAACCATGTAGGTGTGAATTATAAAAATGAAGTAATGTTATTTGTATATCATATTTTTATACACAATTTTTATATTTTTTTAATTGTTGATGTATTATAAAATAATTTCTTATAATAATAATGATAATGATATAATAATAAAATAATGTATATAAAAATATATATAAAAATGATGTACAAATAACATTACTCTAAAAATACATTACAATTAAAATATTTGAAAACATCCTTTCTATTTTTATATAAATATCATTTTAATTATAAAAATGCATTACAATTAAATGCACATAACTAATAAGAATGTCTTTGTCATTATTGTAGAATTAAAAAAAAATTATGGACTTTAATTTACCCTTTATTTACAGATAGGTAAAACGGACTCATTAGCGAAACAAAAAATAAAAATCCTAAATAATTTGCAAATCAGCAAACAACATAAAGTGGATGAAAATCAGATGGTGAGATTTTCTTGAATGACAGTAAAGGTCCCCTTAATGTTGCCACCAACATCCGGGAATGTCTCAAAGCCAGGAAGAGGCCTCATCTTGCCCATTGAATCAACCTGAAGTGGGTATTTTAATAGATGGCCTTTCATTTCGGTTACCTCATCAGCTACGTACTGCCTCCAGTTAAGCTCACTCAAGGACCTTATCCGTCTCACGCATTCAAGGCTCTCTGGTTGCTCGAAACATTCTTCCACAGTTCCTATATGTTCACCCCATAATGACATTCTATAACCATGCACCTGAATCCATACATAAATCACAGCACATTTCTTCAAGTTAGCACTTGACAATCAAAACCAAATATATTCAAGGCCCTTCAGATTTATTATCATAAAACTTTGTCAGCATGCATATGATCTAATTATGATTAATTCACTTGTCTCGTATCATTTTAACTATCAGGAAAACCTACAATTCTATTCTCTTTTCCTTTTTAAAAAAGTAAATTCTCAGTTTATCAATCTTGCCTGTCCACGAGGTTTAGAGTGCTTGCTTGCCCAAGTATGATGGGGCTGATATGAACCCATTGCTATCTCTGTGTCTCTGGTGCCTTCCATAGATCGCTGGTTGATGTTTGCAGATCCCAGTATCACATATTCATCATCCACTATCATTCCTTTTGAATGAACGTAAATCATGAATCGCCGGTTCTTTTGGGTGAGTGCCTATGTTACCAAGTATGAACATGAACTTGATTAAGAGGCAATATACATATATATATAGTTGAAAACATGAACTTCACTAAGAGAATAAGGGATATACCTGAGGAGTGTTTTCTCCAGCAGGATTTATAGCATTTATAATGTTTTGGTTATCTGAGGCCTCACGATTGCCAAGGCAAAAGAAATTCAAGTAGTCCTGTGGTTCATACTTATTGTCAAGTCCAGCCTCCTGTAAGGCCTTGTAAATCGTTTCGTACATCATTTGCATTGTTTTGAACTGCAGAAATCAACAAATGTAACTGAACTAAATGTAGGAATCAAGTCACTGAACCCACAGATAAGATCATGTTGTCCATAGTATTAGTCATGCAATTATAGATGCTAAACATGATATAACTACCATGCGATCCCAAGCAGCATATAACAACCATTTTCAGTGCAAAATATGCATTTCAGTTTCTCAGATCATATGATAAACTTAATATTTCACAAAATTGATTTCTTTGAAGTTTGGAGGCGCCATATCTTTATGCAATACTATCCGATAAGGACAAATACATTTGATGCTAAATGATGGGGGGAAATGGAAAAAGATTAACCATATCTGGCTTGAGATCAATATCTGAGCATCAAAACATCCTAATCCGTGTCTATTATATAGCCAATAAAGACGATTGTGACTTATGTTACCTTTTCAAATGGTAAAGGAAACCTACCTGCCAAAAGAGAATCCGCTGAGTGGCTGTACTTGTGGGTACACCTTCAGGCCACATAGGGATGACAATATAGGCAGAGAACCTCTCACTTTGTTTGATTTTGTTGGCTATTTTGAGAGCAATTTCAATTGGAATTAAGTTGTTTGCACCTGTTCAGAAAGAAAAAAATGATTATAACTTGGATGCCTGTGGCAGATTACAATGTAACAGCTGCTGACTAAGACTAGTTAACAGGAGTTCTTCTTTTCCCTTCTACTTTTAATTTTCTTTTTACCAATTGTTAAGGTTTCTGAAAAGCATGTTTAGAGAAGCTTTATGTAACACTTTTGCGGCAGCAGAATATGGTACAAAACCAAGGGATTTAAATTTATCTTTACAATATTCTTTGCTGTGTCTCTGTCTTTTATTCTGTAATTTTTTTTTTTCTTTCCATCTTGGGGGTAAAGGAGATACTTCTTTCTAATTATTGTCTCAAAGCTCAGAAAAAAAAAAATTACCCAAGTCTTTGTAAGAATCCCAATTATATGACGAGCCAAGAAAGTATTGGTTCTCAATATAGATGAACTTTTGGGCAGCTCGGATTGCCTTAACATATGCGGAATGTATGCTCATGTCTATCATTACATTCTTTCCACAAACCAAGTTCTGTTGCGAAGTAAACAAGTTAGGTCATTCATAAGCAGAGAACAAAATAACAAAGCTAAATTTTCAGTAGACAAGGAAGGCGCTGGCCAAAAATTTCCCACCCTTCTTATAGCATCTTTAGGCTCCTTTGGAAATCCTTTGACAGAATTGGAATCAATTGAACGGAAGACCTTCGGTTGGAAGAATATAGTGAAACATCAGAAACGCTTGGATAGATATTGAAGTTGTTTCTCAAAGGAGTAAGAATTCCTTTGCAGTTAATCATACCTGTACATGCCAAGCCTCTGGGTTATCCTCATTTAGGCAAGGAGCATCAGTAATGCCAAAAATATCAGGGATTCTATTAATGTTAAGTAATGAGTCGTCATATGAACTTTTCATCTTTTGGAATCCCTGCTTTTTTAATGCCTTTAACCAACGCTCCTGAAAATTGGTGAGGATGTCATATGCAGCAGGACCATCAATTTGTGAATGCAAATCATGCCACGGTTGTCTTGGACATCCAGCAACAGGGCCCTGTTTAGTTTAAAAATTGATTAATTAGACAGAAATTCATTGGGGAAAAATAAATCAACAGTGGCTATGCACCTCGATAATTCATAACATACTATATGCAATTTATCAAGCAACTGCTTAGCTGTTGTGGCCACTTTCTGTTACAAAACAGAATCACATAAAAAGGTATGTGGATTCCAGCATGATTGTTACAGCGACCGAAGGTGGTGAAGATATACTTAGATGTCTAAATAAAATATAATCACTATAGTTAAAACTGATGAAAAGAACCATAGATGATTTACCACGAAGTTGGGGTTATGATAGTCATCTTTGTGTGTCGTCTGCAAAGTCCTAAATATAGAATGCTCTGGTGTATCGTATCGGCCCGCACATAAATCAAGACCTCCAATGAAAGCTATAATCTTTCTTTTATGCTGACCTGCATCGGCATCCAGAATGACTGTTTTCTGATGATGGGTATAGATTGTTGCGGCTTCCTAACAAACAAGCATCAGTAAGAAATCACTCTCTCTGTTTAAACACTACATACTAATAATATTACACACAAGAAAATCTCTATTTGCTGGAACAAAACAATGAATAATAAGTTTATCTCTGTTTATTAAAATATCATTATTGACTATATAGTATTTTTGTTTATTATTTAAACCACCATGGACTATAATTATTTACAAAAGTGATTCATTCCTTTTGCAAATAGTCAAGCTTGCATCTAATTCAGCATACAATTGTCAGTTTGTAGTTGGTACTAACTTATGGTAAATATAATAACTTTGATCAAATGAGAGTTTCTCAGGCAACTGTCTTATTTAGCCATGCAAAGAAGTCGAAATGTAAATTTATCACAATACTTTCTCAGCATATTTTCATGTTTCAGTTTTCATTCTCTGTTGTTTCTATATTTTTCTCATCTTACATCATCGTTACTGTGCAGTTCCCAACAGATAGACATAATAACTTACAGACTAATAGCATGTAGTTAGAAATATAAAGATGGTAATTTCAATCTGACCTGCTTTTTGACCCAACTATGTCCTTTTCCACCTGATCGTGGGCAAAGTAGCACTTGTACCGAAGAGTTCTTGAAAAAACGGCGAGTGTCCTCATCATGAGTGTTCATAAGTCCATCCTACATTTCATAGCAATGTGAAGATAAAAGTAAGCAACTGATCCGAGTATCATCTGAACCACGAAGTAACCGAATACAGCAGACATTAGACAAGCCGTCCTGAATATGGCTCATACAGCATCAAAAGAAAACCGCAACATAAAACTACTCAGACTGTGCTGCTTTCCTGCCTCATAAAACTCCATGGACAAACTGTTCTAGAAATACAAAAAGCTTTCAAGACAAATATGACCAAAACCTACAAGGCAGCACTCAAATCAAACGTGTCAAAACTTGCTTAAAAGCGTAAATACAATAATTAACACCTTAACTTTGATGAAACTGAACATAGCTACTGAGAAATACAACAAATGCCTAAGGCTACAGGACCAGGAAGTGATAATATACCATCAAATAACCAATGAGACCAAACTAGGGAATAATATGATGAATTATAGAATAGACATTGTCTAGTGCACAGTCATGCTCCGGGAGTAGCCACATTGCAATCATCCAAATAAAACCAAAGTCATGGCCGTAAATTTGAAAAGAAATATGTTCATTTTAGAGAATAAGAACTAACTGAAAATGAAACCAACAGAAAATGAAACAAGATCATGTTTTTAGAGAAACAAGATCATGTTCATGGCCACTGATCTGTGACAGCTTATATGCTGTTCCATCAATGGATGGGTCTCCCATAGCATACAGAGTAAATAACATCCTTAGAAACCTCTAGTGCAAAGAACTAGTTAACACGCTGCAATTGCATATGATGTTTCTATATAAATCTATTTAATAAGAATGCTGCTATAATAATTTTTTTCTAATGGAAAATAAATCTCTGACTACAGAAATTCCACTATGTGCTGCTATTTAAGGAAGAAAGGCATGCCATGAATTTTGACCTAAAATAATGTAACTTCCAATAAAATACCAGAAAAATAAATTGAAAAACAAAATATTTTAAGTTCTTTACCGTCTTATATCCAAGCATACTATAAGAAGTAGGATCGTCCCATACAAGGAGCAGCACTCTCACACCTTCCTGTGATTTGATTTTGAGAAGATCACCTAACGTGCAAGCTTTTGCATCATTAGTATCCCGAATCAGTCTAACATTGTAGTACACAGACCACCCCACAATGTATATTAATCGACGGGCCTGACTTATTGCATCAAAGATGTCATGCCAACAACTGCCATGCTCATAACTAACATAACTTTCCATCTTCAAATTGGGAAGGCAACCTTCATGAACATGAGCGTCTTGATAAAGTCTAACTTTACCGCCCTTCCTAAGGGGAAAGTATGTACCAAGGACCCCTTCATAATCTGGACCTGCACCTACTCCATGACTATAAAGCGCCACCTTATCAACCGGGGTGTATTGAATCGATAAACTTAAGACTGCTCCAGCCTTACAGGGTTTCCCACTAGAATTAAGGATGGGAAAGGATCCCTCAACTTTTATGCCCGCATATAACTGTTCCACTGGAATTCCCACTGCACCCATAATCTGTGAGCCCACGATATCGCTGTCCTTCACAACGAAGTGAACTTCCGCAGCATAATGTGCTACAGGAACATTAAAATGCTGCATCCAAACAGGGTTCTCATCGTTCCTGATTACAAATGTCCTCGCAATTACAGCACTCGCCACAGATACCGTTACATATGGATCACTGGTTATCTTATGAGACATTTGCCCTTCAATTTTGCTGCTAAGTTTTCCAGGTAATTTGGAAAACATATTCCCCATTTTCTTATGAAACATATCCATGTTTGGTAGACTTCTGGCCTCTTTGACATGTATATCTAAGTTTCCATGTAAAAGCAAGAACCTTAAGGAACTCGTAGTGGTTGCAAATGGAACAACTTGTTGGCCCTGTCCATGGTGTGAGCCTCCAAAAGACAGAGTTTCACCATAAGCAAAATGAGCCATGTAAGAACACTCCTTTCGCTGGAAAAGCTTCAAAAAATTGTGACAACTTAATACGGAAGCACGAGAACAACTTTGCAATCTGCCCGAACGAGCACAATTAACTTCAAAAAAGTCAATGAATTGGTGATTACTCTATGAGAAAAGAAACCTCAAAGCTAACCCGACCAGGTAATAGGTAGTATAGGGACGGAGAAGACTGGAATTTGAATGTGGGGTTTATGAATTTGATACAATGGTATTTTTTGACTGGGTAAAAGAAAGTGGCCTGCGAAGAAAGAGCATGTGGAATTGAAATATCTGAATACAGGTACAGTGCACTTATCCATTGGCGAACTAGAATACAAGGATGAAGAGTCGTAGACGAAGGAAAATAGCATAAATCAAACTATAATTTCAAATTCATAAAAAAAATAGCAAGTGGAAATGGGAACCTGACGAATCAATATGAATTATAGAAGTCAAACAGCCCATTAGATTTTAGAAACGGAGCAGCGAAGATTCGAGGCACCACTGATACGGCTTTTTTATAAAAATATTTTGTTTGATATTATTTAACAAATTTGTGTGATGCAACTTTCAAGTGTTAACAGTTAATGCCCATGTTTGCCATGTCTTTTTTCTTAATTTTTGTTTCTTGTGTAGACCAAAACATAGAAAGCTAAATTTGGGTCAAGGTCATGGCAATAGGTTTTTCATACAAGGATCTCATACTGGGAAAGAATGCTGAACGCGGGAATGCGGGAATGCGGGTACAGATTTAATAGATTGATTATATTTAGTTTTTAAATATTATATTTTTAGAAAAGTTCAATTCCTGAGTTTTTCTTAATCAACAAAAATCAGGGCCCAATAATATAAGGCCATCACTGTTTCGAAGCCTGATCATTGACTAGACATACTTCAACATGGGCCCAGTAGTCCCATTGATTAATTGGCCCACTTCTTTGGGTG
>JASKGM010000009.1:15930693-15943800 GCA_034509205.1 Ceratonia siliqua | reverse complement strand
AAGCCTGATCATTGACTAGACATACTTCAACATGGGCCCAGTAGTCCCATTGATTAATTGGCCCACTTCTTTGGGTGTGTGATATCTTCGAAAGCAATTATTATTTGATCTAATGGATTGCTTCCAAATCTTCAACTTTTTTCCTTTTTCTGAATAGCAGATTTTTTAGACAGACCTTGAGTGCAATTTCATAATCTTCGTTAGCCCGAGTTCTGAATTCTTTCTCTTATAAATTAGAAGGTGCAGTCTTTTGAGAGAAGTAATGGACGACTAGCACAATCCACATATGATATTCAGTGCCATACTAATTGGAACCAAACTTTTCTATATCCACTACACTAGTTTACATAACTCCACTTGAGTTGATTATTGTTTCATGCAGCTAGCGTCCTTTCAATTTGCTCAAAACAACTCGCCAGCACTAAAATGTATAATATGGCTAGGAGGAGGAAACATAGACTTTATGATTATATAATACTTGGGTCTTCAGCGGGTCAGAAACGTACGTAGTAAACAGTAAAATACATGGAGAGGCAATCACAGCAGAAGTACAACAGATATGTAGCTAGCAGAAATTAAAGTTGGCATCTGTTATATATAATCCACAAATTTACAAGCTTTGTTAAGCTATCTCCTGCATCTCACTGGAATTACTGTATCAGCATAAGGACAGCAACAAGAAGAACTTTGTGTTTGTCTACCTCTTGCGCTTGGACTTTAAAGAGGTGACCGATTGAGAGCTGCTGTGCCAGTTGCGTTTCCTTTGGTTAATGAACCAATTATTAATTTGCTTCAGCTGCAACCCTGTCTCCTCCACAAGTTTTGCCTTGTCATCTTCCTGAAACAGGTATGAATATGATCATAATCGAGAAGAAATTGTTCATGAAGCAGCTAGCTAGTTAGTCACTCACAGTTGGGTAGGGCCACTTTGAATGTTGCTGCCACCAGTTCTTTAACACCGAAGTTGTGTCACCTGGTAATTTCCCCGCTCTTCGCTTCCTTAGAATTTCCTCCCTAACATCTTCAATTCTTGACTTGAAACCCTGCACATACTCAATCAGCTGGTTTGTGATTTACAAGACCATAATTAAACACATACACTGATTCATTTTAAGATCATGACCTGCTTCAGCTCAATCTTTAGTTCCTGACGAACTCTTTCCATCAGTGACCTTTCAGATTCTGTAGGAAGTAATGGACCAAAACCCATCATGTCATGCCCTTCAAGCTGCCCAGACTGATCCAAAGAGAAATCCATCTGCAAATCATCTTCATCATCTGACATTGTCGCACCACTTCCTTCTCCCAAACTTACTCCTGAAATATAAACAATTACATAGAAACCAATCTGGTTGATTATTATCCCCTTTTTGTCCGTGGATTCATGTAAGCCTAAAATTTTAGTTGACTCAATACAGTCAATGATGGGCTATTCCTATTATGATCAATATCCAAATATAACTGACTCGGGCCAATCAAATAATTCTTTTCTCTTAAAACGGACTTTCCTTTAAAGACTTCCACAAGGGTCTTTACATTAATGTTAAGAAGGGAAAATTGAATGTCCTATGAATCCGAGTTCAGTTCTTTTCATATTTTCCTCAATCTCTCTCTCTCTCTCTCTCTTAAGTATCATCATCGATCTTTGATTAAAAATTAGTCAGAATATGATTTTGCATGGATAATCAAGTTTTGTTCATATTCTATACAATTCAAAACTTTACAAGAAATTGGAATCTATCACATATGTGTATATATATAAATAAACTAAAGGGAGTGTTCCGTATCGGACTATTCATGTATTCAACAAATAATGTCATTTTCTTTTGATAAGATCAAGGCTACACAATAAGAGATTAATCCTCTTCATTAACCTTATCTCATCCATTTCTAGTAAATCCTCGGATAAGGGTAGCCAATACTGAATCATCTAAATACATATATAGCTTTTCTGAGACATCTAAAAAAGCCTCCTCTCAGACGGAAAATCAGATGAGAGGCGATGGTGATGGACAAGAAAAAAGAGCCAAAATATGAGGATTATAGTTTGAACGTAGCCAAACCAGACACCCAACCCACAGTTTCATTCTCCTGTTCAACGATTCCCACCATATCCTGAAAGGGCCTCAACATTGGCTCTAGCATTTAGTAGCTGTCACTGTGACTAAGTCATAAGATGAGAACTTCTAACATTGCACCATTTGTCATTATTATACATATAACTGTAAATAACTCTTAATTCTATATATATATATATATAGACAGACGTATTTAAGAAGAGTTGAAGAAAACGTAGTCTAGGAATAAATATGAAAGCTCCTCTCTGGAACAAAATTAGAGGTTGCTGGAGGTGCCGTGGGAATATCATTCTTCACCAAACTAACCCTTCCCATTCTATAATACTACACAAGTTGACCCTAACAGATCCACTCCTTTCACAAGTAGCACAAAAATACATCCACATATTTTTATGATAGTACATGATTAATTCAATTTTATTGTACATAATAATCAATTATATTAATCTTGTATATCAAATTTTAGAAAAATTAAATAATAATTAATTATTTGATACTCTTTATATCTAAAAAGTATATTATATATTTATTTTAAGATCTATTGATGAAATATAAAATAATTTTAAATAAATACAATATTTTGTCAACAGGATACTTGTAATAAAAACTTTAATTCATATTAATTTTTTAAGATTTATGCAGAATATAACTCATAAGAATACATGATTACATTAGTTCATCAAAAAAACAAACCTAGTCATATTAAATTAGTTAAATATAAATCATTCGTTTTTAATTATTGGCATTCATATCCACTATGAAACGATGACTTTTTCATATAAAAAAACAGAAAAAAAAAAATCAATACCAAAATTATTAAAAGAATAGACAATAAATAAACAGAAAGAATTTACTCAGGGAATATACATGGAGAAAGTGAAGAGAGCTGAGTACCAGCGAGAGCTTGTAAGGTATTTTCAATATCACGGCAGGCCATGACAGCCTCGACGGCATGGACCCTGACATGTTGCTGAAGCTGTTCTTTGAAAGTACACAACACTATCAAATATTGTGCCTGCAGTTATATCCATGAAATTGTTCAAGTTATTTTAAGCCTCAAAATTAATTTTCAATAATCACAAACAAATCAAAGTGTACCAGGAAGTTGTCAAGCTCTTGGCGGTCGTTAGGTGAAAGGGAATGGCTTTGCAGCGATGCATAAGACCGTAGAAGATGGTGGGACTGCGATAACTGGGCCTCGATCAATGGCAGCTGATCGATTGGAGTGGCCACTCGGAGGCAACCCACATGGGCCGCCAGAAGCTGCTCATACAGTGGGTGACTCGCTATCTCTGCCTTCAGTTGTCGGTGGTGTTCCCCGGACGCTGACACTTCTCCGCTTAAACCACCACCCATCATTCCCAACCCTGCTTCTTGCATTTCCTTCTCTCTATAAAGATAAACGCAAAAGGGTTTCAAGTTTAAGAAAAAGCAGATGATTAGATGGGGAAAAAGGCTGAACTTGAGGTTGAGGCTGAGGTGGCCTCTATGGCAGGCGAAGATCGGAGATATATAGGGATCAGAGACACACAACTTTCTGTACCCCGTCTGATTTGGAACAAAGATATTACATACACGGAGAAAGAGGAAGAAGCAAAAGCATTTAAGAGAGAAGAGGGATTCAAGTTTTGTTTTGTTTTGCGAGAGAAAGGGTAAGCTGCAGAATCATTACATGAAAGGGGTTGGAAGCGAGGTCAGAAAAAAGGAGATAAAGCTGCTTCTGGGGCCTGAGTCGCCTGACAATTCGATTTTTTTGTTCTTCCTAATTTTTCTCTTAGAAAGTGTTGGATATTTGAGGGCTAAGGTTAAGTACGTTGATTTGATTTGATGGTGACAATGATTTGGGTTATCAGTAGAGAATTGTTTTCGCACATGGTTTGGGTCATCCAGTTCAACATCACCGCCTGCTCTGTTTTAATTTTTCAACAGTTCATTCCCTCCTCAACTTGATCATTGTACCACTCTTAGTTTAACTAACACCTTTTCAGTTTTTTTTTTTTTTTGCTTTTGCCTCTAAATAAACCTACTTGCAGTCACTCCACACTTTATAATCAATTTAAAAATTAATTTCTAATATATTTATATATTAATTTTATTCGTATGAGATTAGTAATTTATAGTTTTAGCGCATGATTCAATCAGGATTTGGGGGTCTTTTTTTTGACAAACAAATTCACTTATCTTACTAGTAAGTGATGGAAAAACAAAGTAGAATGAAATGAAAGAAAAGGGGCATAACTAAAAACAAGAGTACACCACTGATGAAATGGGTTTAAATTAAAAGGGCATAATTAACAAAATTTATTAAAAAGTGAAGATATTAAAATAGTATAGTATTTTTAGTTGATGGTGTTAAGTATAGAAAGAGTGATAAATTGTTGTTGAAATTTGAAGCAATTAATAGAAGTTACAAGTTAAGGTTTAGTGTAGTGAATTATATAGAAAGTGAAGAAAAATGGTTAGTTAGTTGAATTAAATGTTGTAAATTTATGGCAACCAAAAAATATGCATTGGTTGGAAATTGGAATTGGAAGCAACAGGCGGAACAAAAAGAAACCCAAAGAAATATTACATATCCTTTTGTCACCACTCACCAACCCTTTATTTAAATCACATTTAGAGAGTGGGAGGAAGGTTGAGGTGTCAAAGTTTGGTATTCTATACTTTTCATTTTGCTAATCTTATTTGTATGAGTGAGTAAATATTAATGTGGTGTGGCGATATTGAACTGAAATGAAATCAGATAAATCCACTGGAAGCCACCTGATGATTGTCATTTAAAACTGAAAAAAGCAGCTCAGCCTCACTCACTGACTCACCACCAACTCTGTAATTCAAGCCTACCTTTTCTATGGTATTAGCATTAGTCAATAACTAAGATGGGCTTGGTATGGTGGGTACAGGTAGTTGAATCCAACCTAAGGCAATTTGTGTTTCTAATTTCAATTCAAGAGTAGGCCTTGGGTTCAAAACAAAGGAATCAATTTGAGTGATATACAAGATGATCATTGATGGGATGAGTAGGTACCATCCATTTGTACTTCTTTTGGTTAAAGGCTCATCAATCATCAAAACCATCAATGGTGTACTTGTTTGTAACTAATTGCATCTGTTTCACAAAAGAAGTTCAATTCCCCAAATTATCAGAAGAGAGGTAGAACAAAAGTTGGAAACAATGAAAGAAATAGTGGTTCTGGTTATCATTTTTAAAAGGTCGGGGAGAGTTTGGGTTTGGGGTCCATTGAGGTTGAAACTCGAAACTTGATGTCTTTATTAAGCTTTTGGTGGTGGAAGGAGCCGGTGGGTCACCATCACAGCTGTAATCCCGTCTAGTGTCTACATCAATTAATGTTTAAAGATAATTAAATAAACTTATTTATATTATTTACAATAATTGTAAAAGTAATTTTAATAATGTAAAAAACAATCTTCTTCCTGGTATAGTTAATGAAAGATTTATTGGATATCCAACTGTTAATACCTTTACAAAATTTAAAATCCAACTTCTGTTGTCAACTTCAATTTTTTTTTTAATTTGTTCAGTATATTGCTTCCACTTTTCCTGCCCCAGAAATATCTGAACCTTAAGTTGATTGAAAGTGAAACAGTTACATAAAAGGAGAGAGTGAACATACCTGCACATTATAAATCAAACAAACTAATAAAATACTATCCTAATATAACCTACCAGGCCATCTAGATGGTTATGCAATTTCTCCTCTATGACTGTTTATGTAACCAGGGGTTGACTGAAATTACGAACTTCAGATTTCATCCTCTAAAAATTTTGGGTTGGCCGGGATGGTTAGTCCAGACACGAAAAAGCAAAGGAAACTAGCTAGCACTGTGGTACACTATATTCTTCCAACATTTACAGTGGGAACTTATCTAATATCACATACATGAGGAATAAGGTTGCTTTGATGGGCTACAATAGAATCAAGACACGCATTTTAAAGTGCAAGATTCCAAAAATCCTCCTGCTTGTGAAATTCACATAACTGTACATTTTTCTTTATTTTTTCCTTCAGGCTTGGAAGAAGATGTAGATGTAGATGAAGATGAATGCCTCCCAGTGTTTCTTGCCACCTACAAATAAAATTTATTTGCAAATTCACAGGTTTTAATTGTAACCAACGTTAGTATAAGTAGTCTGACCAATGCATTTTCAGAGAAAAAAAATCGGGTAACAATAACCGGACACTAAAGAGTTCACTTAGCATTTGAAAAGATCCCTTCCCACGGGGCTAATAAGAAAACAAGGAAGGATATAGTATCACTAATAATTAAAACCTACCAGCCAATTAATATAATTGCATGTGAGATTGCACTCAAACAAACTGAAAATAATCCAAATTTACCGTAGTTCCATTTAAGTTGAATCATTTACTCATGCATAAATAAGTAGATAGGCAGCTAGACATCAGCTCAAGGTAACGGATAGCAGGCAAGTATATAATTAAAAAAACAATGCAGATAATGATGCCTTTAGACCAAAAAACCAGACATCAGGTGCAACAATAAGTGCATAAACAAGATATACCTGGGGGCCTGTGAGTAGTCTCGTGTTGCCACCACTGGATAATTGCTGTGAATTATGACGTGGTGGCTGCTGCTCAAACTCCTGTTGTTGCAAGGCTATTGCTAATTGCAGATCAGAGCTGTCACAATTACACATAAAATTTCTGTGTAAGTTTACAGGCCTAAGCTTTGCAAAATATCCACTTTTACCAAGCCGTTATAAACTAAAAATAACAATGATTATGTTATTTTCATATGAATCAATCATGTGATGACATTAAAATATTACGTAATTTAGTCCTAAATATTATTTGTACGAGGACACTGAAAAGTGTTATAACAGGAATATTTTTTATTTGGAAAATAAATATTACGAACACACGCTTTCTATTTAGATGATAAATTTCAGATACTTAACTACCCACTGGGGAGGCAGGGGAAAGCAATAAAAAAGAAATATACACGTGCCAGTAGCAAGTTGAAAAAATTACTTTATATCTAAGCCTGCCTGTGCTGCACCATCTATGCTGGCAAGATAGTCCTGAAACCAGTCATATTATGTTAAATCAAGAAGGAATGGGTTACAAGCTAAGATGTTTCACTTTGAAAGAATATACATACAGCAGTGCTCGTCATAGCATTATGCTGATCCCAGGTGTTATTTTCATGGCTTTCTACATTGAATTCCTTGAAGTTACTAGTCATAAACAATGTATCACCATTCACCTGAAAGAGAAGTACAAATTACAGTAAACTACTGTAATTTAATAATATTCCAATTTGAGATGTTTATTTTTTGAGGCACCCAGATTGGATAACAGGAAAGAGTACAAGCATGTCCATGTCCATGTCCATACAGTTCAGATAGCAAGCTTGCTTGGTTACAGAAATGGGGGGGAAAAAACAAGGAACATTCTCCATCACTACAATATAAACAAAACCTACATGGCAGAAGAAATCATATAAATATTCATTCACATAAAGAACCGTTGAGGACAGTCAAGAATATCTACGTTTATATAAACAATACTCTCACAAGTATCAGCATCTTACTGTGGTTTGACTAGAATCTGGAAGTAACTCTCCCCCCACCCCAAAACAGAAAAAGAAAATAAGAATCATACTATAAAAGATGGTCCAAATAAAAAACAGAAAAAGATCATGGAGAATAGTGTTTTACCTCATTCAGTTTCTCCCATACCAGATCAGGCTGATTTATGTAACCTTGGTCTGTAGCTAGAAGATAAAGCTCACCCTCAAACTGAAAAATAAAAAACCATACTAAACAAAAACAACCAAAGAAATTTCTCAACGATAAAAGAGGTGCTATTCACAGATCTGAATCACCAAACAGAAGAACCTTTAAGCCTTTTACTGACCTTAAACATGGTGCTGAAATGATTGTTACGGAAAAAGACACATAGCTCACGCTCTTTAAGACCATCTTGTAGACAGAAAAGTCTGCAAAAGTATTTATAGTGAGAATATTTGAATCAGAGAATTAGTAACAAGACACTGAGACAACCAGGAGGCTAACATACCCATAAAACGTCAGCTGACTGGCATTGTTCCTTAAGAAACTCCTGATCAATTCCCCTAAGACCACCAAACAGAAAGATTCTTCTAATTAAAAACAGTAATAGATATTTATCAAAGAAAAAATAATCTGACAAGAATTACACTCCCAGTTCTTTGACAAATAGCACCACTGACCTTCCTGTGGAGTAATTTCATCCTTAGCTCTAAGATCGCTGGCTGCTAAGGTGCTTTTGTCAGCCTGTTCCGCAAGCACCACCTCACCTTCATAGACAGGCTCACGATCCTCAAAAGTTGCAATTCTTGTACCTAATACACATTCCTCTCCTTCATATATGGGCTCACTCCCATCAACACTTGAAGGCAATACTCCAGAGGCATCAGTTTGCCGAAGTTTGCCACTAGATGAATCTGAATTTGTATTGTTTGTAGATAAGCATGACGATCCAGCTGCATCATATCCATGAGGTTCTTCTGCTGCTTCACAATCACTAGTTCTAAAAGTGGATTGATCATGAACTTTTTCATCCACTCCCGAGACATCCACAGGGCTCCCAATCAAAGACAAAGAGTCTTTTCCAGGAGAAAGGAGAGCTGAACTTTCATTCTGAACCAACGTACAATCAAGACTTTTCTTCTCGACCATACCATTCTGGCCAAAGGATTCTTCAGGTCCCACGTAAGTCGATTGATCAAGGTCATTAACTGCATCATTTTTTAAGGATAAATTAGCTGCTTCCACCAGAGTAGATGCAGAAGACCTCTGTTCATTACAGTTTTTGCCAGAAGCATTGCAATCATCTGGTAAGGAAGGTTCTGGCTCATAAGAGTCATTGCCAGCAACAGTGTTATTTTCTAACTTATCTCCAGAATCTACAACAATAACCTCCTTGTTACACGTATTTTCATACACACTGACAGACACAGTCCCTTCATTTACATGACCTAGAACAGGATCACTTATTGAAGCTTTTGAATCAACCTCAGATAGCTTCAAAACGCTCAGCAATTCTTCCTCTTCTTCAAGATCCCCTTTTCTTTGTATTTCGTTATCAGAAACAGAACGTGGAGAATCATCAAAGGACCTGGCTTTTGAAAGATTTGGAGAAGGAACACCAAGAGCAGCAGTTGTTGCAGCCACAAAATCAATGCAATCTTCTTCCGGACTATTTTTATATTGGCCTTCCATGTTTCGTGTTTCAAGAGCAACAAGCTCCCCCATAAGAGTATTATAGGACATTGACCCTATTGCATTGGAAGTATCATGATCCTGGTTCACATGCACATTAAGATTTGAATATTAAACAGACAAATCATAAAGTAAGAAATAAATGAAGTTACTAGAAAATGGATCAGGTCACCAGAATAAAGAAACTCTAGTAACAGAGCGAGAGAGAAGGTAATGCATTGCCCAAAATAGCCACCTAGATGTAGATTTCGTGTAAAAGAGAATCTTCTCAACACAAATAGGTCACCTAAGGGCTAAGGCAGTACATCCAAAATTGTTTTTATGAATATTTTTTAAAATTTAAACATAGAACAGTGGAGCAGCAGAAAGGAAAAAGTCCCAACCATTTCCTTCGCTATCTTACACATTTCTCCCAACTACAAAATATCCTTGATCTCCCATCCATACTAGAAAGCTTGCCTACAATCCAGTCTGCAGATTGATAACATAAATCCTATGTATAGAAGAGGAAGGTTTTGATAAAACCTAAATACTCACTACCCCTCTAACTTTTCCTGAATCCTACTTTGCTGAATTTAATATAGCAACATCAAAATTCTTGCCAAAGGACATAGCTTATGCTAATGAGAGGCCATTAAGTTCATGAGACCAGATCAGTTGTCAATCAATGATGTCCTATAAAGACATAAAGAACTAAATAATATTGATTGAGGATAAAAAAAGAAAATACCTGAGGATCAACTATCCAGCCATGATACAAGGGGATGTCCAGTAAATCAAATATCGCACACTCTGGAGTGAACTCAAAATCATCTATTCTGTAATTACTACGTAATTTTTTATCAGGACTTTAAATTAATATTATGAACTCACATAACTGCCAAAGAAATAAGCAGAACTGACCTCCTGAATTTTATATTTACATCAATGCCAGTAGCAAGCCTTGGGAGCAAATCAATTGCATCAGCAATGTTTTGTTGTTGATTTTTGACATAGCCCGCATCTTTGTTCTACAAGTCAATAAGATAAAATGTCAAAACAACTTACACCACAAAAGAGTAAACATCACCAATGATTAAAAAAAAAAGTATCAATTCTTACATTCACGTTACTATTGGAATCAATTAATCGCTCAGCAACCAGTGATAGCAATTTCTCCTGTGAGACTTCAACAATATCTGGGCTCAATTTTAAGTTGTTTCTTAGCAGAAGAATATTACCTGCAGCAATGCAATAAAAAACTAGAAATAAGTATTAGAGGACATTAAAAATTGAATTATGCAAGTAAGCCAGCTATGGTTAATAAGCATGAAACTTGAGTAAACAAGACAGATAAATTATAGATTTTGAATTATCACCTGAGACAGCATCAGCTTGTAGCACAACTTACACTTTCCAGATTGTACAAATAACAAAAATTAAAAGAAAAATACAAAATGAGGAAACTATTGACCTGGAGCAATCATGTGATAAAGTTACTAAAAAGTGACATGAAGAGAAAAGAGTCACACTTTAATAAATAAATTAGACAAGAAATATATGACTAGAACTATGAAAAAGAGAATAGATAAATCAGTTTCCAAAACCTCTACGAGAAGATAATATCCCTTGTTGGATGGATATTGGAAAATGGTAATTCCATCGAGATCCACTATAAGAGAAGGCAATCACGTTATCATGTTTCAATTATTCAAAATTTCAATAACTTTGAAAATGAGATATCTTGCAAATCTAGCCTTCTTTAAATAAAAATTTATATAAAAAAAAAAAAAAAACCGAGTGCATCAGGAGTTTTGTATGCTTAAATGATATTAATGAAGCTCATTAATATTTTTAAAATATGCCGCGAAATACGTTGGACTTCTTAAAAGAGACTTGTCAAGAAAACAGGCACAGCAGAAATGAGAATGTAGAGATGAATGTACAGAACATAAGAAAATATAGGATTAAAAACAAAGACATCTCCTCAAATACACGAGTATCTACAATTAAAGGTAAGGTAAGAAAGAATTATGGTTGATAAATACTGGATACATGGGGATGCAGATACCTTGGAATGGAAGAGTGAAAGTTTTCATGTAGTATAACCAAAGATAAAAAAATAAAAGACTAAGGATGACATAGCTACAATTATTAAGTAAAGTTTACATTATGAGGGATAGGTGAACATGTCATGTTGGATAGCAAAGGGTCTAAAAGAGAACTCATGAGGATTCAAATGAGTTTTTTTTTTTTTTTTTTATTCACCGACCCCAAATATTTAGAGTTAGGCCCAATTTTGTTGCTAGCATATGCATGGTTATTAGTGGCTGCCATGGCGCAGCACCACAGTGGGTTGCGACATGCAACACTTGGCACCCAAAGGAACAAAAAACTAAACCAAAGAACGGAACAACCACTGACGAACAAAATAGAAAGAGAGGTTGGTGTGAATACAAACAGTAACTATATACCTGATATCAGAATACTTGAAACATTTTTTTTGCAAATTAATAGGAAAGGACTACACTATAATGTTTCATGCCGTCTATCAGCAGTAACTAGCACACAAATTAAATAAGATGGAGGCAGGAATGAGAGAATCTATGGTAACAGGTAATCCTCCTTCTACCAAAATCAATTGGTTGCTGAGTGCTGAGAAGGCCAATTTTTGTAAGAGAAAGAAACTTCAGTCTCAACCATACTAGCTAACCCCATTTGGTCTTGGTGGCAAGAAATGGGTTTATTGGGCGTAATTGAGGAAAACCAATAGACGTCTATATAGAACCTACCATTAATCCATTTATGAATTAAGCGTCATTTGCTTCAGAATCGAGCATAAAGGAAATAAAGATGAGAAACCCTAGGAACAGAAAGGCACTTACAGATAGCAAGGAGAGGGCAGGGGCCATTGTCATTCTGAAGAACGATTGGGGCGGTGCGTCCAAAGAACTGAATCGTTTTGGTTTTGTGCATGCAGTCTTTCACTGGCTGCTGTTGTTGTTGTTCATGTTCCTGATCCTGACCCCTTTCCCTCAGTTCCTCCGTAGGGGAAGACGACGCCATTACTGGGGAAGTTTTGTTATTTTGGACCCGATGAAGTCGATGAAGCACTAATACGATCGTGAAGGGCGTTATGCATTAACCCGCTTTAGCCTTTCTAGAGACACGAGGGTTGAGCCGAGCTGGCCAATTACAAACAAAATAAAACAATCCAGTTAAGGTTAAATAATAGACTCACTAGTTCATGAATTCGGATCCCGTCTATTTTCTCATCGTCACGGTCCGTGTGTACAGGATAATCACTGTAGAACGTTCATATTTTTTTTTAGGAAACATTCCCCTGCCGTCTAGAGAGTTTTTATAAATTCTTTTATATTTTTTAATTTTTTAAAATTAATTAAATATTTTATATATCATATGTTTATTTCAAAATTTTTTAAAATATTTTTTATTTTTTTTAAAATTTTTAATTTATAAATAAATAATAAAAATTATGAATAAAAAGATTTTAAAATATGTTTAAAAAATATATGATATAAAAAATAATTATTAATTTTAAAAAATTAAAAAAAAAGTTGGCGGATAGCCACAGCCATTTTTTTATCTTACTTTTTCATAAAATCAACGGTTACGTTAATTTACATGCCAAAGATTACAATAAATTAAAAATAATTATACTTAATTCATGAATCAAAATTAAATCATTTTTCTTAAATCATAATCATTTAAATATTTAGAAGGTCACAATTCATCCGAATTTGAGAAAGAGAGCTTCTCTCTTTTATTTTGTTTCCTGCCACT
>JASKGM010000009.1:15876710-15926554 GCA_034509205.1 Ceratonia siliqua | reverse complement strand
TCATATTAAACTTGATTAAAGGTCGCATGAGGTACAAAATAACACCAGTTTCAAATTTTCCTTTTTAAACGGGTTCACAGTTCACTCGTACATTTTTCCCAAGAAAAGTGATTGGTTGAACAAAAATATTTTTCCTCCCGTTTTTTAGACAAACACGGGGCGTTTTCTTGAAATACTGGGTTTTTCTTATAGATCCTCAAGAAACTGCAGTTATTAACATTCAAATGGCTTTGCAATTACTGAATGAACAATTGAACATAATACATATGGTAGTTTACTGTTGGGGTATTTCGTTCAATGAATTGCTGTTTGATGACAAGACATGTTTTAATATAAACTGATGATAACGTATTTGGAATCTTCCTGACTGTTTACGATGGACATCAAAGTAAGAGCTTGCCCTTGCTTTACAGGAACTACTATATTATATATATGTTTCTCTCCTTTATTTTACCTCTTAAAAGAATAGCCTCTATTTCTCTAACACTAGTAAGTTATCCTTATTGCTGGTGTTAAATATAATTGTGTGGTTTACATGCTTTTGGTTTTTGCAGTTGATTAGTTATTGGTAATTATTAGCTTAATGAATATATCCCGACTTCTTGGGGTTATATGTTGAAACTTGAAACCTTTCTATACCTAATGGGATATTCTTTCTAAATTTTTCTGTCAGAAATCCAAGGCATTGTCTCATGGATTCAATAACTATATACAGTATTCCATCCCTCATGCCTTAAACACCCCTACCCCCACAAAAAAAAAAATCACTTCGTAAATGTTCTTAGCTGACAGCATTTTCTTGTTTTTCGCAGAACATCTGAAAGCACCAATAAGGAAAGAAAAATGAATTACTTTTTTACTATCGTACATGTTTTATATTATAAAGACAAGTTTTTTTTTTTTAAAATTTCTTTGGTGGATTCAGTTCGTCAAGAATGAGAACTAGGGATATATAGACTTTAATTGGTGTAAGGTTCATTATCATATATACTTGAATGTTGAATTTAATGGACCAATACCTCAAGGTTGATGTTTACAAGATGTTAAATGTTCTAACTTCTAATAGTTCAACTGTTCCATGGCTTGCTATTATTGATGTTAAGTCTTAGTCTTACTTTATTAGTCCATTGACAAAATCAATCGCTTGCACCATACTAGTGCAGCATCGTACAAACACTTTTCAAGTTTTTTCATGTTTGTTATCTAGCTAGGCATTGTATTCTACATTACATCAATAAATATATTCACCTTTATTTTGTATTAGAAATGGGGTAATATTATGTAATTGTCCGTAGCATAATATTTTTTTTCCTTATTTTTCTTTTCTTTTTTGTTTTTATTTTTGACATTAAATGATTATTTTCTATGACATATATATTTTTAAAAATTTTTAATTTTTTTAAAAAAATTTATACTTCTTGTATTATTTATTTATTATTTTTCTTGAATTTTTTTCATAAATAAAAATTTTTTAAAAAATTCAAAAAATTTTTAAAAAAATATATGACATAAAACATAATTAATTAATGTCAAAAAATAAAAAAATAAAACCAAAAAACAAGATGTGGGAATACAAAATATTATGCTGCTGCCTATAATGAGGCGGCAGCTTAGACTTTCTTTTAGAAATAACATAATCTTTTGTTTAGTTCAATTTTAACATAAAAGTTACTTCTCTGTTAATTTGCTGCTCGAAGATGTTAAAAAATGCTGATATATTGCATTCCAATTTTTATTTTTCTATAAATAAGCATAGTAGCTAGGGGTAAGAATGCGACAGAAGTTGCTCATCTAATACTGTAAAAATCTAACAAATAAGCTCTTTCAAGCACACAATAGGTTAAATTGGTAAACTAGGTATAGTTAACGTTTTCTGTATATCATTTTGCCATTATAACGGAGAAGTGTGATATCAAGGAATTGTGCATGTGATTTTATTTATCCCTTTATATATTTTATTCTAATATATTTTTCAATTTAAAATTGCTTCGTTATTGTCATCATAACAAAGTAGTTATATATATGACTCCCCCAAATAAAATGATTTTTACTGTCACTGACATTTTGTCATCTAAAAGGATACCTTGATAATCTAAAAGGGGGGGATGTTTCGAAGATGGAAGGCTGAGGTTTAGAACTCATTAAGATGTGGGATGGAGTTCATGGAAAAGGCGTACAGTACTCGTCGTATTTTGTAGCTCAAGGTCCAGATCAGGATCTGCGAATGTACTTGTGAAAATGTGCTTCATTTCACATTACATGATCATTCATGTGCTTTAACCAGAAGAAATGACTGTTAATCAATTGAATCATTCCTTAATGATTCGAATTAACGATGTCATATGTGAAAATTAATATTTTTAGTATTTACTTACTAGCTCCGTATAAAATCATTCTTGCCCAAACAAATTTTTAACATATCATTGTATTTTTGTATGGAGATGCTTCAGTATAAACAAAACATTTGAGCGCTATCAAAGGAAAGTCAAGGACCTGAGTCTCTGCACCAAAGGAATCCAAGAAAACACACAGGTTAGTCCTCCATATTTGCATAAATCGTCTATTGTGTGTGTGTGGCTGTCAATTGGATTCTCAAAGGAGCTGTGGTTAATTGTGAACCAGAAAACGAACATACGGCGCATTGATATATATATATATATGATATTGGTATTTGCCGCCTTTGCCTAATGCAGCAGCCGTATAAAAGTTAAAACGTCCAGTTTCTGAAGCTGATCAATACTAGTAGTCCTAGCTTGAACACAATCAAGATACGTTGATTATGCTATTAATTAATCAGATGACCAACATTGTTGCGGGGGCGGGATTTTGACCAGAGTTTGCCAATTGCATTTATAGTATTTAATATGTATTAATAATTAGGCTTGGTTAATACAATTATTAATAATAGCTAAATAAGTTTATATATTTTTATTATTCAATAGTCAATTTTCTTTACTAAATGAATAGCTACGATACTCATACAGGGACTATTTGAATTTTCATATATATAAAAACTAAGTATAAATTAAGGAGGTTTTTATAGTGCCAATTATGGCAAAATTGGGACAAGTGGTGATTAGAGTGGTTGGCCAGTGACGTGGACTTGCTTACCAGCCCGTCCACGCAATGGACACTAGCGAAACGTGTGTCTCACAATATGCGATGTTGTATGAACTTGGGTTTCAAGAACTCCAGTTTTTGATGTTTAGTTGGCAGCTCATGTAGATCCGTTGATTTATATCAAGATTTTAATAATATTCCTTTTCTGTACTGCTGCATGATCAGGCATATCCAGCAAGAATTTAACTTTTCTTAGAATTAGATGGCACGAAAGAGATCAGGAAAGAGCAACACTGCCATAGTTTGGTTCATCTGAATTCTGAACATAAAATTTAGAGAGGTTGAGAAAGAAACCTTATTTTCTGTTTGCATGCAGCATGTGAAGGAAGGAACTATCAGCATGGCAAAGAACATTGAACATCTTGAAGTTTCTAAAAGGTTTCAGGGCCTACTTTCATTTAGTTTTCATTTTGGTTGCCATAAGGGAATCACATATATATACCACTGGTCTCAACCTGGGATGCTATCATTAATATTGCAGGAAACTTTTGGGAGATGGTTTGGATACATGTTCTATTGACGAGTTACATCAAATAGAGAACCAGCTGGAACGAAGCTTAAACAAAATTAGGGCAAGAAAGGTACAACAAAACTGTTAGCTTTTACTGTTAATGAAGCTTGATATGTTATATTTATAAGGTTAAAATCCGTTTTCAATAGATTGAGGGTGGAACTATCAAACATCTTTGCTAATTCATATATAATTTAGACAACTAACACTGAAAAAATGGTTCCTGCCTGTACTCAGAATCAATTATTCAGGGAGCAGATCGAGAAACTAAGGGAAGAGGTAATACTGCTACGTACTTGCATTTGATTGGGTGCACAAATTGCCTTAAATTTGTTTTAGTTTACTTAACAGGATTTTCATGTACTTCAGGAAAAGTGCCTACTGGAAGAAAATAAAAAGTTACGGGAGCAGGTGATTATATCATTAATTCTTTCCTAGTTTAGATTCATGTCAAGGGAGAAGCTAGCATATATATTAATGTTACGCATGTTATATATATATATATATATATAGTGTCGGATTGAAGAGGGGCCTTCAAGTAAGCGACAGGATGTTGCGGAGGAGGTGGAGACGGAGTTGCTCATAGGACGTCCACCTGAGAGACGAATGCCTTAAAACTTGAAACACATGAAATGAAAATATATACATGCATCCTATGTAAGTTGGCATATTCCATAGTTAATAATTAATGTCACTACAAAAACTCCCTCTCTTGCGTTCGTGTCTGGTTAAGATATATACATTTATATATGCTGTTTTTGTTGTATCTCAACAATCTACATTATGCTGGTGTACTCAAATAAGTATCCATATATGTTATATACATATAGGTATGCTTTGACCCTTGTAAGATTATTTGTTGAATATTGATAATTGAGTATAGCGTTGTCTTATGATCTGCTTCTGTCTCATCCCTATGGGATGGTTAAAGTTTTTCTTTTGGTACAAATGATTGATGGCCCAGATTTATTTGAACTTAGATTAATTAAGATGACTCGGTGGTGACTACACGAGAAAATTGCTAATGAGATAATTAAAGAGCTTCTAGTGGACATTTTCTTCTGGGTAAAAGCCCAGAGGTAAAACTACATCAGAATATCAAGTGTGGTTTCTAAAATTATTATGTACTTAAGGACACTTTGTTGAGCTATGTATCACTTTTCCATTTGAATTTTGCAAATAGTTCCCTTTTTCTTTTTCTTTTTTGGCTTGAAGCAGAATCAATGCTAGCTGCACTGTTAGAAATAATCGTGCATAATTAGAATTTAGAGTGAATTAATATTTTGTTCTCTAAAAAATGTAAATTTTCTTAATTTAATTCTTTAAATATACAAGTTCTCTCATTTTAGATCCTCGTTAAATCTACTTAACTAAAATTCTACGTGGCTCGGTCCTTTTCCTCGTTATCATCCTTGACTTTGAAATAATTCTTACATTTGAAACTTGATATACCCAACATTGCCACACTTCTTGCAGGCCCCACGATCCACATCCGCATTAAAATTTGATATTTTAGCAAGTGTAAGCAGTGACGGATTCAGAGACCTTGCCCCTCCCTCCTCATATGTTTGTAAGGGGAGCCCTGATCATGTTGCCTCTTTTCTTCTGAATAATGGAAGCTGTGGATAATTTATTTTTTATTGAATTAGACATAATATATAATAATAATAATAAATTACTTTTATTTTTCTTAAAGTTTGATAATAAAATAGTTAATATTCTTTTTGTTTCTATAATAATATTTAGTTTTATTAAAAAAAGGATAAATTTAAACAAGGGTTGACTTAGTAATAAGATTTATGTGCTAATTTATGATAATAATGATATTAAGCAGAAAAATAAGATAATCTTATTTTAATTTTTTATGTAAGACTTTCCTTATTTTTTGTTGGTCAATCTTTTTTCTAAAGTTTTACTAAATTTTTCTAACTCTCTTTCTTTCGCATAATTTGACTCCCTTTAGATGTATGGATCCATTTTTGAGTGTAAATAGTGCCTGAAAGTTGGTGTATGCATTTTCAGCTCCTAGTTTCGCAATTGACAACTTGTGCGAATTATTCTTGTCTTCCTTGTTGGGTGCATAAGGATCATAGCCAATGACACTCTACCGTATACCATGGGTTTAAAGGGCTGCACTATTGTGCATTCAATTGTTCGCAGGGATGCAAACTCGGCATTTTGAAATTTTGATATTAATTTTTCAAAAAGCAATGGACAAATTTTAAGAATTATAAGAAGGAAGAAAATTTGATTATTAAGCAACCATTCAATGAAAATGATTCATTAACTCTTTTACCAACTCAAAATCTTAAATTTCAAATTAGGTTTTGAAATTTGCTGCATCCCCAATTTTGTGTCAAATGGTAGGAAGAGTTTTGGCTCTAAAACGATGTCGTTTGAAAGTTGGTCCACATTATTTTCAAAGGATGTTGTTTGGTCACATCACCTAACAGGTTGTTATGTCAGATATCGTTAACGTCCCGTTAACTTTTTTTTGAGTAGATCTAATAAAGAGATTAAAATAAAAAGAATTACATCTTTAAAAAATCAAAGTGTTAATTTACTCTAAAATTTATTAACTACCCAAAATCAAATCAGCTACACACATACATTTGCATGGTTAATGATTACAAGTTATTTACTTCTTCACAAGAAAGCACTGAAGTTGTAGACACCCCCCCCCCTTTGACTAATAGAATTGCTCCAAAATTTTCAACCTCAAATGTCAGTAAGTACGGTGGAGTGCAAAGGAGTATTGTTTTTTATTAGTAGATAAATGGAAGAGTAGGGATTTACTTCTTAATTAATCTTAAAGCCATCTTATATCACTTAATGTTAAAGAGAATACGATTTTAATTATATTTCATGCATGATTATAAAGAAAATTTGTTTTTAATAAAACTTGATATTATATAAAATATTCAGGAAAACCCATTTTTAAAACAAAAATTGATTGTTTTTCTCTATTTCAACTCAAAATAAACGATTGACTATCAATAAAATGGTTCCCATCAACAATACAACGTATCTTGGGAAGTAAGATTAATAACAATTGCTTTGCGAGTAAACGAATTTCCTACCTTGGGATTGGGAACGCATACGTGCGATCACGCCACGTGGTAACTCAAGCCCGGCGACACGTGTTTAGTTGTGACGAAGACACCTTTCTATGAAAAGTTAAAAACAAATGTGTTGGCAACTTCTTAAAGCAACCGCAATTGTGGGGGGCGAAAGTCACAGACTACACGCATCTCGATTCTCAGTCTCAGCGCTCCGTTTTCACTCGAAGTTTGTTTCAATGATGAAGCTGACAAGCAAAAGCAAAAGCTAAAAGCAGATTCTCAAGCAAGGACAAGGCATAAAGTCTCAGACTCCTCTAACTGTGTCATCTTTGAAGTTAAACTTTGAACGAACCCGCAAAGATTGGAACGTTTACTACAGGAATCGTGTCTGATACGTCTCTGGTCGGAGATGGGTACTCTCACTACTGCTCCCGTGCTCCCTTCTAAGCTTAAGCCTTCCTTTTCTGAGCAGCATCTCTCTCTTTTTCCACACAGAAGGCGACCCTGGAAGAAGAACCAACCAATTGTTCCGGTATCTGTTTCTTTTCTCAATCTTTAATTTGGAGGGGGAGGCGTCTCCTGGTATTTCAATCAACAATTCATATTCTTTTATGTTTTTGTCTTCTGCGTTTGGTTGGATCAGGTTGCTCGGTTGTTCGGGCCAGCCATGTTTGAAGCTTCAAAGCTGAAGGTTTTATTCTTAGGAGTGGACGAAAACAAACACCCGGGAAAGCTTCCAAGGACTTATACGCTAACCCACAGTGATATAACCTCTAAACTCACTCTGGCAATCTCTCAGACTATAAACAACTCTCAGGTATTTCTCATCTGAATAAATGGGTTTGATTCTTACAAAATTGTTTTCCTTTGAAATCATTATCAACTGTTAAAAAGAGAAAAGGGGGTGCCACAGATAGATTGCTTAGCAAGTCACCAAGCAAAAAACAGAGGAAAACAGGGGGTCTCACAGACTGCTTCATTTACACAACGGATGACATGAAATTTGAAGAGAAAAAGAAAAGCAACTGATAATCCAATTTGTTAGAACATTAATCTTTTGTCAAAAAGTATTATTTTTTTTCTTAAGAATAACTGTGGGAAATTGAATTACAGTTGCAGGGATGGTACAACAGATTACAAAGGGATGAAGTGGTGGCCGAGTGGAAGAAGGTCAAGGGAAAGATGTCTCTCCACGTTCACTGCCATATCAGTGGAGGACATTTCCTTTTAGATATATGCGCTAGGCTAAGATACTTCATCTTCTGTAAAGAACTTCCTGTGGTAAGTTGTATAATCATGAATCGTCTCTCTCAATTTCGAGGAAGAAAACACAAAATGAATGGAGATGTTGCGTGTTTAGGTATTGAAGGCCTTCGTTCACGGCGATGGCAATTTGTTCAACAACTACCCGGAATTGCAGGATGCTTTGGTTTGGGTTTACTTTCACTCAAACATTCCAGAATTCAACAAGGTAGAAGGTTGGGGTCCACTGAAGGAGCCATCCGCACCTAAACCCTCAAGTGGGTTCCACGAGGACCATGGGCAGGACAATTCTGCAAGTAACTTGAACTTGCCACAGCCATGCCAAGAAGATTGCGAGTGTTGCTTTCCGCCGATGAGCTCAATCCCATGGTCTCAAGAACTTCCCCATGAAAATCAACTATATAGTGGGACCCAACACAACTTACAAGCTTCAGAGTAAACTTAGCAAAATTAGAATGATGTGTCTTGTTTTCTCTCTTCGATTAGTGATCACAGGGTTGCCGGCAAATACTGCCGTTTCATGCGTTAAAAATATGTTCTTTAATGTAAATATCAAATCCTAAATTCTTCACGTTTTCAAAAAACTCAAATTAAATATTACATCATGATGTATTTCTAATATCACATCGTTATTCAAAATTATTGATTTTAAGATAAATATGATGGGTGATAATAAGAGAGAAGGCGGTAGCGGGAGTAAGATAGGAAATTAGAAATCTTATTCTTAAAAATAAGAATTATGTTTTATTTGATAGAAGATTCAATTCTCATAGATTTTCTGAAAATTCTCTTTGAGCTCGTACTAAAATCTTCCGCGATGACATATTAGCAGCAGGGGCCTTACCTGATAGATAGCAGTAGCAGGCTTATGCCCGCCGCCTTAACGATCTGATGATTGAGTTAACAATGCTGAGATTAGATTCAAAAAGAATCAGTCACGTGTGGATGTTGTGGCATAGGATGTTTTTCAGTGGCACTGCTAGGTTTTAGAAGACAAAATACAAGCAGAAGCAGTTGATATATCCTAACAATAACGGTGTTTCGGTTGGTTATGTCAGGCGGTTTAAATAGATAATTCCTTGTAGTTTGGTATTAGTTCTAAGATCTGCTGTATTGTTTTTCATGTTTCTGATTGGGTTGCTAAGGCACCCTGTCTGTCTTCTCCTTTGTTTCCGCGGGGAATGTCGGTTTCTGATTCTCCTTGTTTAGGTATCAGCACGAATAACGTGGTCAGGAACAGGTCACAAACAATTACCTGATGAGTGAGGATAGCTTTAGATTAGTTAACGGATGCAAGCAGTTGGCAGTGGCAGTTGCAGGCAGCCTAGCTATTATAGATGAGCTTGAGAGGAAAAGGCCAAACAGAGTTTACGAGCACCACTTGATATGATCATCCACAGCAGAAGCTTGAGTCTCATGGATTTTAGCTTTTGTATAGACTACAGCATTGTGCAGGAAAAAGGAAGAGCTATTTGTTGATCTTATGCATATACCAATTCGACAACCCAACCGAGTTGCTTGTTGCAAAACACGTCAGGTTACTCTTAACATTGATTGCGGGGAATATTGCTGTTAGCAAACGAGTGAAATCATCGTCCAAATTATATTTGACTGAAGCCTAAACTTGCCAGAGATTTTTTGTTACTGGTCCAATTAATAACACGCATAATTCTGCGCAGAAGAGCAATTTTTCTACTTGAAATTCCAACCTTGTATATATAATTGTGTTATAAACCACAAGTATCGAGCATTCTATAAACTATAATTTAAACAATCGAAAGAATAATTATATACACAAATTTTGCAGCCGTTACATGTTGCTAAGGATATTTCTCTGTAGTTGCAAGGGAGCACTATTTGAAAGGGGGGAAAAGTTGGCAACAACTCCCTTAACCAATCTATAAATCTAGGACAAGCGATAAAAAATAACTTTTTTTTTTCTTAATATCTTCAGGATTGGGAGTTCGCGTTAGAACCCCGCCCGCAAAGGGGAAAAAAAAAAGAAAATACTTTACATAAAAATTATGGATATCCATCCATCATTCACAGCCATATTAGAACTTTATAGCTTCCTGCAAGAGCCAGTTGGTCAAGATGTCCACTGTAATGGTGTCTTGGAACATGCAAAGTTTTGCACCATGATGTTCTGAAATTTCTTTCTGCATAGCAACCCAAAGTTTGATATATGGAATCACCTAATAATAGTTCTTCCAAGAGACGACGCTCCAATTTCACTGTCGGCGTTCTGCACCAATAGTCATGTATAGTTTTAAATCTTTACTGGAACTGAACTTTTAAAAAGAAAAGTAGACAAGGGTAAAACAAAGGAATGAAGAAGAAATAAACAATGAGATCCATCAGAAGATCGTAGTCACTTTTACAACCGTTACAAACACTATATCAATACGTACTCAGTCTATTCCACGGCACTAATATAAATAGAAAGATAATGGAGTGATGCACTGGCCATTTACACTCAGAATTCAGAGCAATTGCAGATCCTTCTCAAAGAAACTATGAAAAATAAAACGATGCTGCAGCGAGTTCTACAAAAGATACGATAAGGTAAATTTCATGTTTGTCCAGTCATATATAAGGGAAGAACGATACAGTTCCAAAATGATATGACTGACACAAATCTTCATAACCACAGTCAATCAAGTATATAAGAGAAGCAAGGGACCGGGATAGCAAAAGTTTTTCTCTCCATCTTTTAATGAATAATTTACCTGAGATTTAGGGGAAGGGAATACATTCCAAAACCTAAGTGTTTCATCTCCAGCTCCAGTGACAATAGTCTGAAACAGTAGAAGTCATCACTACCGGGCAAAAAAAATAGATAAGAAATTAAAAAATCATCTTCTTAATCTTAGCTATTAAGCCATAAGGAAAGAGAAAAGTGGAAGGACAATGAAATACCTGTCCATCCGGAGATATGGCAAGATAAAGAACTCTATATGTATGGCCCGTAAGAGTTGCCAGCTGAATCAAAGGACAAAAATATCGTCAAATAATGTTCAAAGCAAGTAAAAATACAAGAGATGTCTATATTAACACACAGGATATAATTTGCACCTTACACATGCTGGGATATCTCCAAACTATGATCTGGTTCTGGGAGTAGCCATGTGTGCTTACCAGTTCATTAACATTTTTAGACCAGACAAGATTGCAAACCTGCCATATTTTAAGGTCAAACGTCAGCCCATTTGTGTTAGAAAACAGAAGAAAAGGGGGGGGCGGGGGGTATCTAAATCTTGATGATGAACGCCACAAATTCTAAAACAACTATTTATAAAATGAAAAATGAGGTTATTTATCATTTCAAGAGTCTAACTGCTGGGGTTATTAATAGTCACTAGAACGAAGTTTAAATTCAGTTTTATTTAGGCATTCCTTGCTAACAAGATAATAGTCTAACGCACCCTAAGTCATGTATCACTTGTATAGCTGTATACAATGATACTGGTAAGAAAGATTTCCATTGCCACTACTTGGATGTCCAAGTGGTTGTTGTGCCGTTTCTTTTTAGGAGACATCCCAGGTATGATTCTGAACATGGGTGATAAGCCAATTTTACCCATCAGTCCCCCATACCCCTACCCTACCCTAGAGTTTTATAACAATAGTAATAAAAAATATTTCTATTGGCCATATCTATACACAAAATGATTCAAAATATCATATTTCAGAACAAAATTAGTTTCAGTGTGGTATTCATCTGACTTTCCATTGAGTATGTTTTGGTTTGTTGTTATTTCATGCTTTAAATGAGTTATCCAAATGACCCTTTGACGAGGGAACATATGTTTTTTCTAGCAACTAATCAACAACTCCAATCATTTCATAATGCCCACCCAATAACCAGCCTCATATTAAACCAAAAATCAAAAGCGAAGTGAATTTAATATAAAGTATAAACAGATATAGTTCAAGTGGTTGACCTGACTTCCAGCGTCCATACAACTTAAGTGTGAGTTTGTGGTTGTATTCCAGAAACGAATACTTCGGTCTGCAGTTCCTCCCCCAGATGCAAGAAGTCCATGAAGATGAGGAGACCATGCAATAGCTTTAACAGCTGCTGTATGCTCACAGAACTTGAGGACAGGCTGGGTTGAGTGTTGATTCCAAACAAACAACTGCAAAGGTATGAAATAAATTATTAGTTACCAGTTTTGTAAAGGAATAACAGCTAAGCCAATAGGATAATTCAGAAAAATGATAAAGAAAGTTTGCAATTGCATACTCTGTTGTCATTTCCTCCAGATGCTAACTCGCGGTTGTCATAAGACCACTTCAGTCCACAAACCTTTGGTGAAGAAAAACACGATTATCAATTTTAGGCTAAATTCAACATTGGTTTTAAAAGGCAAATTGGTATGAACTACAAGCAAAATGAAGATTCTTTTCATAGCAGAACAAATTCAAAAAGTGAAGTCCAGAAATTAATTGACCAGATGAACCTGGAGGAAATAAAAACAAGTCTGACCTCTGACTTGTGCCCTGACAGTTTACCAACAAAATCTTCCTGTGCACGTATATCTCGTTGATATATACTCTTATCCCGGCCACCAGAAGATAGAAGAGATGAACTCCAGGCCAAGGCCCCAACGCGTAAACGATGACCCTCCATAGTTCTTATCTTCTTGCACCGAGATGCATCCCATATCTATATGGAGAATAGTGAGGCATGGGTTAAATCATGCTGCTTAGCATCATTCTAAGTCATAAAGGTTTATTGGAAAAGCAAGTAAGAATATAGTGAATTAGGCAAGATGCATAGGAATACAAATATAAATACATAATATTATATGTATGTTGCGTGTGTATTGATGCCATAAAACTGTAAAGCATACAACAACTTGACACCATGTTTTCTGGGGAAACCTGTCCCAACAGCATAATATTTAAGGTATCTGTGACCTACCAGCGAGCAACCTAAAAAAAAAAGCCCAATGGACTGCCTATAGCTATACTATGAGCACTAGGTCTTGTTTGGATGGACGCAGTGGAACCAAATTGAAAATAAGGGAAGGAAAGAAAACTATGACCCATAGATATAGACATGGGAAACGAAAAACGACAAGAATGTGACATGGACATAACATGGCAGAGACATTTTTTCAAGAAAAATTATATCTATGTAAATACTGATATAAGCACAAAAACATTAATATATATATATATATATATATATACCTAAAACATGCCTAGTATGTGGTAAAACAATTTTAGAGAATATCCCACAAGTGTCAAATATTAAGATAAAAATACTTTTTGTTCCCCAGAGAACTATATATGGGTATTAAAGAGTTGACACAAGTGTTGCAAATGTCATGTTTCTAATATGTGTAAGACATAGAAGCAACTTGTTTTTCAACATGTCCATACTTCACAGAAAGAAAGCAAAGGGAACAAGGTGTTGCCTAGGAGCAATTTTTTACTTACCCCTTTCCCCCTTCAAAAGTGAGTGAAAATAGAAGGGAATGGAAAGGTTTTAACGAAATTTATAAACTTACAATTTTACACACTGAAATAAAAAGAAACAAAGTTAAAAGAATGGCTTAAATGGTAAAATTCTATAGAAATTCATATCCTTCTTTTCCCTCCATTATATCATAGTAGTAAACAAACATCTCTCAATTATTTTTCTTTCTCTAAGGTAAACTTTCTAAATAGAGGAAAGATCATCAGAATATATTCCATGCCTTAATGGCTATTAGAATACTTTCCATTTCATTCTGTTTCACCCATTCAAGTAAATCATTAATTGCTTGCAGTTTGATACTCATATCCTTCTTAGAGCTAAAAGCAAACCAAGAAGCTCCACTAGGAAGCTTGCTTGACTCACAGTATCTCTAGCAACTGAATAACCACCTTCCTAGCTATCTTTCATGGCTCCCATCCACTCTAGCAAATTCGTTTTAGTTCCTTTCAATCCTTTCTTTCACCAATCGAAATGAAATACTGCATCGTCGTCATTTACACCTTACAAATGCTCCTTTCTTATTGCTGATGGTGTACTTACCACATACACTGGGGTTTTAGGATCAGAAAAAACAATGATCCAACTTCTACATGCTTAATGTTTATGTTGTTCATCTTAATGTGCATCTATCACAAGTTCTTACCAATCCTATACAGAGCCTTTCACTAAGAAAAATTGTGGACATCTTTGCCTTTCTCTATAAGTTTCATTGAACGAGGAGGACTGGGGTTGAATAAGAGTTGTCCAAATGGAGGTCAAGTAAACATCATAAGGAAAACTGAGGGATTACCCCAAAAAAAGAATCAAGTAATCAAAGAATAATTCCTCCAGTTGCTATGAATATCCGTCAACAACACTCATTTGGAAACCCTGACGGATATCCGAGATTAACTGATAACCGTCAATGCCGCACGCATGAGATCTGATTGGCACCTAAACTCCATACTCTTACCTGGACTTTACCATTGCTAGTTCCAACAGCAAGATGTGTACCACGTTGAGCCCAACCAACTGAACAGACGCTGTCGTCAATCCCCAAGTCGCATAATTTAGTTACCTGCATGTGGCATATCAAAATGGAATGGCTCATATTAGAAGAATTTTTCTGTTGTATAACTAAACACCAGTTCGCGCACAAGCATTTTGGTAAATGGCCACTGAAATTTGAGGTTCTGAAATTAAGCACATGCATTGTCCTCAAATAGTATCAAAAAGTGAAGACTATAATAACAATGGTAATATTGATTTAAGAAAATATTATAGAAGTTTTAATTGAACGGAACTAACCTTGCTACTACAAGCATTCCACAAATAAATACAAGTACCCAACCCCACAGCCAACACATTGTACGAAGACCAATCCACAAGATTCAGATAAAAATCGTCTTGAAGTGCAGGCGCATCCAGAACCTTGTAAAAGATTACAATGTCCATAAGGCCCAAAAGTCCAAATTAGAGTATTAGAAGAGAAAGACAACAAAGACAGTAAATTTACCTTATATGGCGACCGCGGAACCTTCCGAGGAGGCTTAACCGGGCTATGATTGGCCCCTGGCACCACATCATCGACCATAAAGGGCGCAAGCGAGTGCATGGACTGCCGGGTTTCGGTTTTGTAACGAAATATATTTCGGCTTGGTGGGGTCATAGCTATGTTCATTTTCTCCGGTGTCACCGGAGGTATGACTCCGGCATCAGGTCCAAATAATGCAGTCCGCAAAAGGGTGTTGTACGTGCTGGAACTGTCTTCACGTCCCTCTGCTGGAGAATTCGATGGCGTCGAGATATCAAAGAGAGCGAAATTGGAGCCAGATCTGCTTGGTATGAACCTATCGGAGTAGATTGTTCTGGAAGGTGATTTATAGTGATTAGAGTTGATCATACGGTCGACATGACGAGAAGGAGCTATATTGTCAAGAGAGAGAGAAGCTAGAGATATACTGGGAGGCAAATTGAGGTGAGAGGATGGGGAATAAGAAGTTCCGAGAGCTGATTGACCACTAAAAGATGCAACCGGGGATTCATCCATAGGGAGGCACTGCGAGGACGATGGGGTAAGGGGCAGATGGCGAACCCTTTGAAAACTCTCAGAATCTGGGCATTCAGAAATGGCTGTTAATTTTGCCGGGAAATCCAGGGGAAGCGCTTCGTTATTGCGGGAAAATCAGGAAAGGTTGTGGCTTTTTGTTAACTTGTTCAGCTCCTGGACCCCATTCTGTGTTTGTGGGGACACCGGGCTCCGCCACTCAGTTCAAGTTGGGGTCCACACTTCCGCAATCTTTTTCAAGCAACGATTTGGAATAACTCTATCAAATTCAATATTTATAAATTAAAAAAAACCAGATTTAATATTTCAACGTCATAGTTATATAATTACTTTATATATATTGTGAAAAAAATCTGTACTTTCTCATGATAATAATTATTATCCCGTGAAACGTAAATAAAGAGTGGAAGATTTAGTGGCATGTCAAAATTAATATATATACAGAGTAACTAATTCATTTGCACTAATTTCATATCAATCTCATTTATTTTACAAAAGGACTTTATGTAAATAGACGCAAAAATGAATTTATTTGTCATATTTTATTTTATTTATATTCAAATTTAAATGCCTTTTTAAAGTATATAAAAATTAAGATGTTTATTATATTACATTTAATATAGTAATACATTATCACTGAGACCTTGAATAAGGTCAATAATTCAGGTGGGATTCTTAATATTTGGGTGAATCTGTATTACTAGGTCATGATACAAGCCAAAAGTTAAATGTTAAATAATTGAGAAATTAAAAAAAAATCTACAAAAAACAGTAGTTGCTTATTTTTGTGTTTGATGTGTTACAGGGGAAAAGCCGAAACGCTTCAACTTGTTCGAAGATGAGCAAAAAGAGGCAGAGTCTTAGCAATGAGCATCTGCTGCAGTACTTATTCAAAATTCATTTACAGCAGATGACAATGAGTTACAAGGACAAAAGGAAGAGAAAGAAATGGTTGATTCAGCTAGCGGAAGTTGAGGTTGGTGGAATAAGTTAGTCCTAGGCCCCAATTGGGAGGAGCAACATTCCATACTATAATAGTCTGCCTGGTTGTGTATGAAGTTATCTTGAAAGAAAGAGATTGGCCAGCCAGAGTTGCAAATGCTTGGTACGAAGCCCCCCAGTTGTGGCTCATGTTAATCCATCCTGTTCTGCTTCCTTTCACCCACATCCCCGCTATATCTCCCCCACCTCCCATGTTCATCACGTACACCAATAACCAGTACCCATTCCCTTGCAAAGAGAATCGGAGCCCTCCACTCCTCCAGCATGGTACTCTGCGATACAGAACAGGGACAATGCCTGCCTTCCACTCGGCAATTTTCATGAAGGCAGGCTTCGACATGTCAAAATGCACACGTGGAGGGTTGCACCAGCCACCATTGTCAGAGGGTTGAGCCCAGTTAGGAGGGCAAAGGTTGGTGGCTGTCACTGTGGTAAAGGCCACATTGGTATGGCATGCACTCGATTGGTAGCATTTTATCTGGTAACAAGTCCCGCAAGCATACCCATTGTTGAACAGTGTCGAGCTCAAAGCCACCGTATCCGTCCCGTATCCATTCATAAACAAATTCCCGTACCCACATGCTCCTCCTTTATCAAATCCATTAGTATATAAACATGTTATGTTAATGCAAAATAAAACCTTTTGGATTAAACAGGATATATATACTAATATATGGTTGAAGAGACAACATACCCATGGTGGCAGAAGCAGTCTCATCACCATAAAATGTGGCATGGGCAAGAGCCCATCGGCTGGGTCGAAACACTCCCCCAGCTGCTGTTGGTTTCCCGATGATCGTGAACATCCATGTAATCAACAACAAGGGAAGGATGGAAGCCATGCTTAAGTTTTTGGATGATCATTGACTTGTACGCATGCATATTTATATACAACGTCCAATTCCAGTACTACGTCACTGATTGAACCTACGTGTTCCCCACGAAGATAACGTCTCTCTGTACTCTTTGAAGTCGATATTATTATTTAGTTTTTATCCAAAAGAAACATCCTGAGGGTCTGATGGTGATTGTATAGTGTTATAGGTTGTTGGCTTCTTAATTTTATGATTGGTTGGGTAAGCATGAGACCAGACCACTCCTGGACTTTCTTAATGTTAAACGTGCGGGCAAGTTTCATAGGTTTATGCCATGCATTGCATTTCATCCACCCAGCGCCAATTGATGGTCAACCAAAGAAACACCAACAATAATTGAAGTTTAGCAACTTTCATTTAGTTTTTTAATAGGAAAACGCATTGGTTAGTACACAGCCCTGTGCGCGATGCATTCTAAATAGTTTTCAACAGTGTTTCTTAAGGATAAAGTTTCAAAATCGATGCTAATCTGGGCATTTCTAATTGAATTAGTATGTCTGACTTCATTTTTTTAAGGGATAAACATAGTTTGACCACCCATTTAACAATTTCTGAGATAATCAAGTAGAAGAAACAATTAACAAATTTGAAATAACATACAATAGTATTGAAATTAATAACATTAGTATTAAATTTAGCAGAGTATAAATCATTCATATAATTTCAATTTAGTATTCATTTCATTTTTATTAGTTTTTGCAAAGCACCAGATGTACGCGCTAGTTTTATAACTATAAGGCCTCTTTTTTAAAAAGGTCACAGACTCATAAATCACCTGATTGGTCCGTCTCGTTCAATTATCGCCACCTGTAAAATTCACAGTATAAAGTAGGATAGATGAAATAACATTGTCACTTTTCCCCCTGGCTGTTGATGGGGCTGGGAAGTTAGGGGTACTAGAAGGGAAGGAAAAGTTCAGAAGAGCGTGTAAACAAAAATCTTTATACACGTGTTATTTAAGGTTGGTCTTAACTGATGGTGTTAGGCACCCTCATGACTCATCTCTTTTAGTGGATATTCCCTTATGTGCTTATACAAAGCCCATATACTACTTACAAGTATGATATAAGGCTAGTAGCACATAATAACTCAGTTGAGATAGCATCTATGATAGTAAGAATATGACTTCATTGCCTTTCGCAGATGACCATGACAATTTCCTGACTTAATATGTTAGCCACTTTCATATGAAAGTAGCTTCGTCATTCATCTCCTTCAGTAGCGCGAACATTGAGTATGGCACAAGCATACCTGTATGGCTGTATGAAAGATATAAAACATGTAAACGATCAGGATGCAATTAAAAACTATCATATTCATGATGAAAGTCAAACTGGACAGTGAACAGATGTATATAAATGTATAAATGTATATATAATACTTAAACATAATTGTCTGGTAACATTGATCATTAAACTGAAGAAAAAAACACAAAAGAAGCAGGTAAATATTGATGAGTGAGAGAAATAACAAAGTGGGAAACTTATATGTGAGTTATGGACCATGCATAAACCAGAGTTATCAGAGTCAGACTCATGACAACCTAATCATGTAAAATGTTCATCCATTTAGTGTTATTTCATGCCACAACAAGACAAGTTTTAGCCAGAATAAAGAAATAGACAGCATAGATTAGGTTGTTCTCAATGGTACTTTCTATGCTACTCATAAGTATTGTTACTCTATGAGTAGTTTTTTTTTTTTAATTTTTTTCTTATAATTTTTATTTTAAGAAACAATTTAAAAGAATATAAAATAAATAAAATAATTTTTTTACTTTTTCTTTGTTTTTTGATTGATTTTGAATACTTGTGTTATGAAAAAAAATTTAATTTTTTTTAAATTCTCTTAAATTGTTTCTTAAAATAAAAATTATGAAAAAATAAATAAATAAGTTACTCCATGAGTATACCATTTTCAATACTTGGAACAGAAAGGATATGAAATATGATATCATTATCATGGTTCTAAAGGTTACAATCAATTGAAAATTCACTCCTCGCAGATTCGTAACTATATAGTAAGCCCAATTGAATGTCCTTGCACTTCATATGTAAAAAGTTACGTGATACAATAGATTTAGAAGAGATTCTAGAGTATAGTAGGAACGTACCTCCGGTCAAGCATTACTTCCTTCTGGTAATGTAATCAATCTTGTAGTTGAATCATACACCATTTCAGTGCCACAGCTGAGACAACATGTTACTTACGATTGTTAAAATAATGCTCTATCATTAATTGATTCAGCATGATGATAAGAATCTGTATTCTGTGGAGTGACAATGTTGGTCGATTAATGCAAGGGAAGTTTCGAACTTACTTTGTGCATTTCACATTGTTAGTGGAACCACCACTTGAAATTGACAGTATGGTCCCAAAGAAGGAAGTGTTTTCAGTACCACAGTTTGGGCAAGGGCCCTATAAAAATCAATTTGTCAGTGCATGTACTGGTTCAGTATAATCTAAAAGAGACAGACAGTATCACTAAATTTGATACCTTCAAAATCAAAAAGTCTTTTACAATCGCATTTGTAAGAGACAGAGCTAGCCACACAATGAGAGGAACAGCAGCAAACCAAGTAAAAATGAAACTATAAGGCTCGGGCAGCTGCACTCAACAATTCACAATATCTGTTATAATATTTTCAATTTCTGAATAATTATTGCATTAGCCTTGTTGGCATCTTCATGAGGAGACATGAATAATCATTCTCATTGTCCTAGCTTTGGTTTCTGCAGACCCTTCAGCCTGTGATTTCTCATAATTAAAAACTTTTTCATGAACAATCCTATCGCATAATAACTATGCTGACTTTGAGAGGAATATGGTAAAATGTCCTTGCCATTCATAGCTAATTTCTTCTTGGATTGACTACAAGATATAGGAAATCCAATCAGATATGAAGATAATCAGCTTCTTGACATTGACGAAGGTAATAAAATATAAGAAAGGACCACAAAAATGCAGTCTGCTAGAGACTTATATCCTAAAATCAAATTGCATCTGAATGACTAGTTGGCAATGCTAGAACAAGGAATGGAAAAATGAGAACATACCTCTAGCAGATATGAGATCTCAAATCCAGTCAGATCATCAAGGAAGAAGAACCTAAGAAATACAGGGGGGAAAATGAAAAAGAATAAAAGTCACGACCTAACTTATTTAAACAGTAATATCCACATCAGTAGGAATCAGTAAAATCAGGTCAAGGAAACAGACGCTTCTTCTGTCATTTGGGATAAAACTTTTGATTTAAGAAAGATAAATAAAAATTATAAAGAAAATAGAAACTGATATAAATCATTAGTTTTATGCTTGCTACATGGCAAAGAACTAGCATGAATTACAAAATTGCGCAAATATAAGATCTAACCATATTGTCACTCTTCCCTCGCTGCAAGACTACTGATTTAACCAATATCAATCTTCAAGAACAAGTTTAGCAACTAGAAAATTATGCAAATCAGTAATGGATACCCACTATTAGCTGTTTCTGTTTTGATCTAAATGCATGAGATCAGCAACTATCCAAGGAAAGGAAGACTCAGTAAAGTGGCTTACTCAAACCATTATGTGAATAACTGTCTGAGATGGAAATATAATAGACTTCTATTGCGGCTATGGGAATCTACAATAACCATAAACTCTTAGGTTGATACAATGAATAAATAGGACATCATTGCTTTCTACAAATGCTAACACAAGTGCATGTGTATATATAACTAATTTTTATTTAATAAATGGGAATGTGTAGAATATGACTGCTCGTAGTTGAATGAATATGTCAAAAATCAGCATATATTTGGAATCTGACAACGGTGATATAATACCCCTCAGTCCAGTCACTTATAACTATTATGAGAAAGACATTGTTTATCCCTTAAAATTAATAAACACGTCATTCATATGAAATCTTCAAAATTGCACATATATGTATAATGACATTTTCACCAAACTTTCAGTTTCATATGCCCAGTGTGTGTTACAGACCAAGAAGTAACAGAAATTAGAGCTTTCATTCATTCATAGTGAATGCACGCACTCCATACATATATTAGAGAGAGAAGAAAGTTACTTACAATCCTAATGCAATGACAGTTGCTGGGACGTTCAGCAAGAACATCTTTAAATAGTCAACAGCCAAGTCACTATAAACCTATTAAAGGATGATGCCAATTAGTAAAAAACAAAGATTAGACACAGCAGAGCCAGATATTCATGAATCATTTCACAAAAGCCTATGGCTACATTCTAGTAAACAAAGAAGCATTTTACATGTAAAGATCATGCTATATCTCTGTCAGTACTTGAAAATTGTAATATAACTGATCTTAATAGCTTATTGTCAACTTCAAAAACAAATCTCTTAGTAATGACACAAGAACTGGAGGACTATATATTTTATTAATAGTTCAAGTATGCTTATTTTAATTAACAAGCATCCATACTTTAACTACTACAGACTATCAGAACTCAAATGAGAGAACAAATTACAGATTAACACGCACCTTTCTACTACGAAGACTGCACCGTGGACCCTCAACCACAATCTCACTCCCTTCCATCTAAAAAACAACTATGATATCAGTAGATATACTAAAAGGGAGAAGCACATATCGTGAAGCAATTTCAACTGCACTCTTAATTTTCTATGTTGTGTGCACATGGAAGCTTGTCAAATGATTTAGTAAACACAGAATTTAAGTTATAATAAAAATTAGTAAACCGACACAGAAATTTAACATAGTCAGTTTGACCTACATACAGGAACAAAGGTAGAAGAGAGTTTGCAGTTAAACGAATAAGAGCACAAATGAAGGTTTAGCTGTTCTTACAGAACTCACGCTAAACCTAATCACTCAAGACTGAGTTCCACAATCCTCAAAACTCTATTCCTTTAAATGCACAGTTCACGGACAAGAAACCAAAACGTTCTTCATAAATCTGCTATAGACTAGACCAGATCATGCATGATTTGCCTCAGGTAAGGCCCTGCTAGGACAGGGTTGAAACTGAACCAAGACAAACCCACAGTATGAAGAATTGAGCTCTAACTGGACGAGATCCTCAATATGGATTGGAAATTGGAGCTGTAATGGCTTGGACTGGCACCATGGTGGCTCTGGGATTTGGCTATAGCTCACGCAATGATGGTGCCATGTAAATTGTTCTCACCATATTTTCACTCCTTTGTTTCTTAGGTCTGTTAGCTTCATCTTTCTTAGATGTGTGGAATTTGAGACAAACTCAACACTCTATTACCAGCATAACTACTAGAAGTGGTTGTTCATAAGACAAACAAACATTCCAGAATGAAACCTACAAAATAAAATGTTTCATTAACTGCAGTATCAATTCGTCTTTTTATTAAGAAAATGTAGCATCCATTATGAGTTATGACTAGCAGTTTTGCAAATAAACCAGCAACTAGTGTTGAGAGAGGAGGTTAAGTTTGTTATGCTGACTAAGCATTCTGTTAAAGCTTTAGTTAGTAGAGTAGTTTCTATAAGTAACCTCTTGTATGCATTCTGTTATTCAATGAGAAAAATTCTCCTCATTATTTCTCTCTCTCTTTCTGTTACCTTTCACAATTAGCTCTATCCCACAAAATTTAGAAGTACCAAGAATGACTATCTTTGGTTCAAACTCTTATTCTGGTTTGCAACATATACTTTTCCTGTTCTTAATTAGTGGGAAAATTATTAATTAACGCCAGTTCATCAATGCATCACCCACTACAATGAGGCTTTTTATTGATGAAAAATACAAAATAGCAAACCTTTAGCCTCAGCTTCAATTGATCATACTCTTCATTGCTCATGATTGGTTTTCCGGAAACATAAGCCATAGAAGCTTCTAGAAATTTTTGTTCATCAGAACCTGGACAATGAACCAATGAATACTTCAAAAAATAAAGTTAAGCAATAACATGAATTCATTTGTCACAGCTGCAGCTACTTTCAGTAAAGTAAATCTGCTTCGTACTTAGCATGACAACGCTGCTTCCTTCCCACATAAGTTCTTCCTTGAGATTATCAAATTCCTCATTCGACATGATAGCCTTTCCCTCATAATAAAATGCCTGTTGAACAAAACAGAGCCAGACTTCATATCTTAAGTCATATACAAGTTAAATCAACAGTTGCGCTTTCTGGTCTTTCAGTAGAATCACTGCACATAATCAAGATAGTCAATACGTTTAATGATTTAGATAACCAAAAAAAAAAAAAATTCTTTGTGGCCATACTTGCAGTGCTTGAAGAAATTCTTGTTCAAGTTCACCGACTGATTTCTTCTCTTTTTTGTCTATGCTACAATATGGCAGGATTTTACTATCAACAGTTTCATCTCCTTCAACCATGCCTGAAAGAGAAAAACACAGCGTCAAAACACGGTGTCAGGCTGTCAGCAAATGAAGCCAATCCAAAAAGCAAAATTAACCATAGAGCAAGTAAGAGGCAGATGGTGGCTTTAGACCTTGCTGATCGGCGGTTGCCTTGGGGGAATGTAGAAATAGGCGGCGGCGAAGGCATAAGTGGCTGCCATTGAACTGAATCAAGTGGACTCCAGAAGCAGCAGGAGAGGACAACGAAGAAATTGGAATCAAGGGTCTTGGGTTAATTAGGGCAGTGGATGGACGAGGGCACGTTAATGTGAAACCTAATTTGCTAGCCATAATGAGAACTGAGACTGAGAGAGTGGAGTTATGGAATTTCAAGTTATTTCGGAATTTCGGGGGTCTGGTTCTGAGGGAAGGAAAGGCAATCCAGAGATAAGGGAACAATGAACGTGTGGAGGGAATTGCAACACTTTTGTTTTGTTTCACATATGTTGACGTGTCAAAATATTAATATCTGACATGTCCTATTGCCACGTGGATGTGTTGCGTTGAAATAGGGTGTGGCCCACAGAAACTTCAAAAGACGGGCCTTTTCTTTCGGCCTCGACTATGGGCCTCTGGGCCTGTCTCTCTGCGTCCTTATTCTTACTTTGTGGTCGTGGTTTTCGGCCCTGAGTGCATTTTAATAAGTAATAACAAAAAAATTTAAATAAAGTTATGTAAATGCGATAAATTTTATAATTAATGAATGATATGTTATTAATTTTAATTATTGAATAATATATATTAATTTTTTATTAAATAACTTAATATCTTATTAATTATTTTTAACACATTTTTTATTCATTACTTGAAAAAATTATTGATAAAAAAAAATTTTCTCCTAAAACAATAGTATTGTTGTAGAAAAAACCAAAAGAGAATATATAAATATCATTTTTAAAATATGAATTTTATAAATAACAAATTATTCAATTTGTGAAATAAAAGAGGTGCCTGTGTTCCTGTCCTTTTTTCATTATTCTGTGTGGCTGTGTCTACCAAACTGATAAGCCAAAGTTTATCATAAACCATACTTTCATTAAAATAGATAGATAGAAAAAGAAAAGTTAAAAGTAGCAAATAATTGAACCAAAAGAAAATGAACACTACTTGATACAATTTGTATCTAATGGCTAATATTGCAGCCTAGTTAACGCCAGCTTGCCTAAAAATCTAAAATAGGAAAAAAACCAAACAACAAAGAGACAATATATGTTATTTCTATATTCTCTGTAGTAAGGCTTGGAACTAGTGTAAAGGACATAATGTCCGTAAGAAGCCTATTAAAAAGTTATTACATACACCAATTTTTTATATCATTTTCATATTTTATATTTTACTATTATATTTAACATATCATCATTTATTATTATCATTATTTTATAATATATCAATAATTAATATTAAAATATAAAAAAATATATATTAGTATCATTATTCCTCTATCGATCTTTGTAAAGTAGTGGTACATTCAATATTTAATATAAATATTCTTCAAATGAATAAATAACAAAAAAATATTTCTTTCAAAGACCAAATTTGATATATACTCTTGTAATTATAAATGTTTTACAACTCATATTGATTTAATAAAGGGTAAAAAATTCAACTGCATCTAATTATAATATTGATGGGAGAAACTTTTATGCTACAGCTGCATTTTAAAAATAAAATTTTTTTTTATTTTATTTATTAATTAATTATTTTTTATGTCATATATTTTTTTATAAATTTTTTAAAATTTTAAATTTTTTTAAAAAAATTTGACTTATGAAAAAATAAATTTTAGAAAAATGATAAATGAACATTATAAAAAATGTAAAATTTTTTTAATAAAAATACATGATATATAAAATAATTATTAATATAAAATAAAATAAAACAAACAAATAAGATGTAGAAACCAAAAATATATTATATAGGACAGTAACATAGATAGATCTTTAAATATAAAATGACTTGTTTTTTTAATAACAAAATTTATTAATAAGGCCATGCAATCTATCTTACTAAAACTACTATTCTAGAAACTTTCTAAGTTTTGGAGGAGGTACGGTCGCCACACAACCAAGGGTATTAATTATGATTATGCCTTATCTATTTTAAAATAATAATTATTTTAAAATTTTTAATTTATTTTAAATTATCTCACTTTATATTATTAATAAAATCTTAAATTTTTTAATTTAATTCTTATTTATTATTATTTTTAATAAAATAATAATAAATTTAATTAATTTTAATAGAAATAATTTAATCTATTATAATTAAAAATATTTAATCATTATTTTAATCATTATATTATTACTTTAAATATTAAATAAAATAAAAAAGATATATTTTGTGAATCTGGATAAATTACATTAGAATTGTTCATTTAAAAAATAAATCATCATAATTAAATATATTTTTTAAAATAAAAATTAAATAAAATATTATTATTTTTTATTTTATCTGGACGTATCCAAATTTTTTAAACAGGACGGTGGATCCTTTTCCACATTTTATACCTTGTACAGATGTTCCAATAGGAAACTGTGTGGTCTGTGCTTTAGAAGTCTAGAGTGGTCGAGTAAAGCATACTCTAACCAAAACAACGAGTTAGCTGACATGTGCGTGCCTAAGAGACAGCTGCCTTTCTTTCTTCTTCTTTTTTTCCTGCTTCATTACTCTACTGGCAAGTGCCAACAGGGTGATGATGATTGCTAGATTTCATTCAAGACCTAACTCTTCTATTTAAAAGAAGTTTGTAAAAAAATTGTTAATTATTATATTTTATATTTAATTTTCTTACTCTTTAATTGTAAATTTTTTTGACATTTTCACTTATATTAGAACTGATCATCAGAGTTGAATCAAAAGACTTCTTAAGGGAAGAGTAATGACTTCAAGCTTTGGAAATACTTACTATTTTGTAACAAATAAATTAAACAATAAATGGTTAACTGTAGATTGGACATTCATGCAGGGTGATTCCACAACTTTGACACTCTCTAGTCTCTACGTACTAGCAAGTCAAGCCATACGAACAAATATTTGCACTAAATCAAATTATGATTTTGAGTCGTGAACTCATCGGGAGGTGCCTAGTTCTTTATGCAAATGTGAAGTATTATCTTCGTTTTAAAATAATAATTATTTTAAAATTTTTAATTATTTATCATTTTATATTACCAACAAAATATTATTTATTATTATATTTAATGTAATAACAAAATTTAAACTAATTTTAATAAAAATAATTTAGTATAATATAATTATTTTTTATTATAAATAAGGTTTTTTAATAATTTTAATAATTTGTGTATTATTATTTGAAACATAAAATATTTTGAAACGGAGTAATAATGAAAAGTTCTCCTATTTATCTATTTTAGCCGTCATGGATCTTAGTTCTTACTTTAACAACCATTCTCCAGAGTCAGAAATTGGATCGAGATCTTTTCGAACTTCTTGATTATTCGAGACGAACAGAAACTGCTAAATATCCCTAAAGGGGATAATTTTTTTACCGAAACTAGCGATAAGAAATGGGAGAAGATAGAGCGAAGGTTAGGCAGGGTTAGGGTTGTCCTGAGCTTCAACCTTCCAGTCAACCCTTATTTGACATTGACTTCCTGGGTGTCATCACGTTTTAACCGTAGTAGGATTACAGTTTGTAGTGTATGGAATTTGCTTGGGATTAATTTGATGCAACCACATTCCTATATAAACGTTGGGAACTTGGCATTAGATTGAACAGCATTAATCAGTTGCAAGTGGAAGTAAACTCCACGCCCACGGTGTAACTGAGATTGAAAGTCAAGTAAAATAGAGCTGCCTTTTCCAGAAAGTCAGAGATAAACACAAGTAAACATGGTGACTACAGTGGGTTCTAGAGTTGAAAGCTTGGCTAGCAGTGGGATACAATCTATCCCCAAGGAGTACGTGAGGCCGCAAGAAGAGCTCAACAACATTGGCAACGTCTTCGAAGAAGAAAAGAAGGAAGGGCTTCAAGTTCCAACTATTGACTTGAAAGAAATAGACTCTGAAGATGAGGTGGTTCGAGCTAGGTGCCGAGACAACCTCAAGAAAGCAGCCCAGGAATGGGGTGTCATGCACCTTGTTAACCATGGCATCCCAGACGACCTGGTCAACCGCGTCAGGAAGGCTGGTGAAACCTTCTTTGCTTTGTCTGTTGAGGAAAAGGAGAAGTACGCCAATGATCAGGAATCGGGTAAGATTCAAGGCTATGGGAGCAAGCTAGCGAACAATGCCAGCGGCCAACTTGAGTGGGAAGATTACTTCTTCCACCTTGTTTTCCCTGAGGACAAGCGCGATTTGTCCATCTGGCCCAAGACACCCACTGATTATATGTCAGTTCATTCTTCTCTCTCCATTAATTCGCACTTCAGTTCTTTTTTTGTATTGGAGAATTTTGATTAATTTCAAGCCAGTTCAAGATTAATTTCTTATTTGTTGTGCAGTGAAGTTACAAGCGAGTATGCAAGGCGACTTAGAGGGCTGGCAAGCAAGATACTGGGCGTGCTGTCTCTTGGATTGGGGTTGGAGGAAGGGAGGCTAGAGAAGGAGGTTGGTGGAATGGAAGAGCTTTTACTTCAGATGAAGATAAACTACTACCCAATTTGTCCCCAGCCAGAACTGGCTCTGGGAGTTGAAGCCCACACGGATGTAAGTTCACTTACTTTCCTCATGCACAATATGGTGCCCGGCCTGCAACTTTTCTATGAAGGAAAATGGATCACAGCAAAATGTGTCCCGGATTCCATTCTGATGCACATTGGAGACACCGTTGAGATCCTAAGCAACGGCAAATACAAGAGTATTCTTCACAGGGGATTGGTGAACAAGGAGAAGGTTAGGATATCGTGGGCAGTATTCTGTGAGCCCCCAAAGGAAAAGATAATCCTGAAGCCACTTCCAGAGGTTGTGACTGTGGCAGAGCCAGCACGTTTTCCCCCTCGCACCTTTGATCAGCATATGCAGCACAAGCTATTCAGGAAAACCCAGCAAGGTCTGCCTAAATGAACATTCGCTTCTATACCTACCTACGTGTACTGTAGCTCACGGTTATCTTTCCCGTGATATATATGCATGCGCTGTATGACGAATTATGTTGGCAATAATAAGCCACATGTATGTGTGTTTGTTTCGACCTTTCGGGTCCCTTTGTCACTTCCTTTCAATAATGAATATTGATATTCAAATAAAAGAGTACTCATACTGTGTTAGATCTCAAGCCACTTGATAATCAATTTTTACCAGCCCAACTGAAATCAAACGAAGCAACTCATTTGGCAGCTATCTGATGTTTAAGCTTCCAGCAGAAAAAAGTTAAAAGTAAATGGAACCTGCAGAGTGCTTTCAGTAATCAGGTACTGAGAAAGTTCTGGAAGAACAAGAAAGAAAGAAAATTAAAAATGTACCATATGTATAGATGTTTTTACCTCGTGGTCAACGATGAACAAGCAGATTTGAATGACCCAGAACAAGAGAAATTAGAAAAGAAAAAAACATTATTCTATCTTGTAAGTTGTAACAGCGAAGATTAATTAACTCTTGATATAGCAGCCATATAAAACGACAACATAATGTCTTGATCAAGCATTTAAACATTCATAAAAAGTTTCAGCACAGTGATACCAAGACGGGCTATAGCCAGTACATGTCATATTTAAAATCCAATCTAAGGTTGACTAGTTAAGATCATCAACTTCTGTTGTAGCTTCCACAGGTCGACTTTTCCTCCACCATTTATTACCTGAATAAATATGGAATTAGCTAGAGTGTAGAAGGTAGTGTCCTACTGGAAGTCCATGAGAAATAGTTGATCTTTTATATATTGTAAAATGTTACCTGGGATTCAACTGGATGAAGCAACCGTTCTTTTACTTTAGTTGACTTGCAACTAATAATACTAAGCCCTTCTCTAATTAGAACTTGGAGCACTCTTGAGAGAGGAAGCCTTCTTCAAGTGCAGTGTTTATGAGAACCTCTATTCCTGTCCAACAAGGTCTAACTATCACAATATCCAGCGTGGCTCCCCTGGAATAACCCATTCCTTCATTATTGCATGATTTTTGCAGCGCCCTATCTCTCTTAGTACTTAGCTCCTCGGTCTTGTTCTGTAGATGAGTGATGTATTTCACCGCCTCCTGCATGTGATCTGATATAGAGCGCTTTCCCTAAAATCATCACAACATTTAATAAGTATATATGATATATCATGTGTTGTAACAAAGTATATATGATGAGAAAAAAAAGAGACCTTCGTGTATTCAACAGGAAGTAGTGATCGCAGTGAAGCATAAAGAGTGGCCATTTCTTGCCTTCGTTGTCTTTCAATATCTCTATGCATGATCTTCCTTTTCTTGATTTCACTAGGAATAGGATCACTACCATCACATTCAGTGGGAGATGTGAGTTGTTGATCAGTACTATAGAGTTGGAAAGGAAGGGAACAACCATGGAATTGCTGGCCTGTTTGGTCCAATCGGAACATGTAATCCATCCTAGCTAGCTTCAGCTCCGAATCTTCCTCTTCTCTATCTTGAACGTGCTTTAGAAGTGATAACTTCATTGTTTATATATACCCCCTTTGATAGGCCAGCTATTAAATTTTTGCAATGTTCACAGAGTCAAGATGATATATATAAGAAGTAACCTCTATACTCTTTTTTTTTTGGTACTCTACTTATGGGGGTCTGAGCTTTTTTCTCATAACATAAACATGGTAGAACAAATTAACTATATTTTATGGCAAGAGATGATTTTTCATATCTATATATAATATTTTATAATATAAAATAAAACATAGCACATCTCCTATTCATTACAGAAATTCTGTTGTAGCTGAAAAAAATGAAAAAATAATGAGGACTTTTATATTCCTTTCCGACCGAATAGAGCGCGGGCGACTTTATTATCTTTTGTTAAAAGTGATAATTATTGAGAGGGAACAGATTGTCTGATTAGGCGGTTGATTGATTAGCCTTCCGACAAGGGTGGGACCACTTGTATAAATCATTGGAGGAGCCGTTGTGTGGACGTATATATCAGTTCGAATGTGTAACTGAGTTAGCAAGAGAAATTTTTGTGACAAAAATTAGTTGGCTAAATCTAAGGTACACTGATACTCTTGTGAGTTGTGACGAGGCCCACGTGAGTAGATGTGGGTTCCACAACCCCTCAGTTCTCTTGCGTAAAGGAGGGGATACCTAATTAATTTAAAAACTGTCACATTAATGATAGGGCCAAATCTATCCCTCAATTCTCTTGTGAAGGGAAGATAGTGGCTCCCACATGGGGCTCACATGCACGTGGGAGCCAATCTTCTTCTCACGGGAGTGGCCCCATGTGGGGGTCATTGCCTTTGCCTCACAGAAGTAGTGCTATTTCTGTGGGTAGGAGAGTCCGCACTTAATAATAGACAGATAAAAAGTATCGAATATAATCATTAAAAATATTATTTTGAAGAATTTCTTAACCAATGTCGTTAAAGTCCTTCTATTTTTTATTTGGAGAAATTGTGTTGAATTGTACAAGGAAGCAACGGTCAGATTATGACAGTGGTGTAATCATTTTTAAGTGCATGTTGTTTCATTATATAGGTTATTCTATAGTGGCTTATGATAACATTCTAATTATAGAAATAATATTAATATTCCCATCAGACAAAGACTTTTCCTTCGGTATCAATGGCGATTCAACAACCAAACCTGTGGTTGTGGAGACACAATCTCCGTTCTGCTGGGCGAGTGTTGAACTTTAACTTGGGCTGTTGATCTACCAACGGTGTACCATCCCCCATGACAATTATCGGGTTTTCCCTGTTCGTCGACGAGAATCACAATAATTTCACCATATATGCAATCATCGCACTTCAGAGGGGGAGATGAGATCTTTCTTGAGGAGAAATGGGACGGCGATGCAGCATTGTTGACACAGAAACGATTTGAAACCGCTTTATGAACACGAACTCAGGCTGTCCCTGAGATAATCCTTGGCCTTGGCAGATGTTTGGTGGCGAGCATTTGACCAGTCGATGGTTTACTATAAGCCGTTTTCGGGAGAAGTTGAGGAGAATAAAAAAAGGGAAAGGATGGATGATTAAGAGATCCAGAGAAATGGAAAAGGAACAAAGCTGCAGAGCGGGACTTTTAGACAGAAGGGAGAGTATTTGTATTAGGTTGAGTTTAGGCGGTTCAATTAATGAATTAAATTGATAATTAAATTAATTAAATTTAAATAATTTGATTTGATTTAACTTTTTAAAAATTTAGAGTAAAAGTCGAATAAAACCAAACGGTTATTTATTTAAATATAATAATTAATATATATATATATATGTATTATAAATTATAATATTATAATATTATATTTTATATATTTTAAATTATAAATCATAAATTTTATATTATATTTATATAATTAAATATATTTATAATTAATTAAGTATAAATGGTTTGGTTCGGTTAACCACAATTTTAAAATTTTAAAACTGTTAATTAAATTATGTATCATTCGGTTAAAGTACTATTTAACCGAATCGAACCATTTAATGATTGATTGAGTTAATTTTTGGTTCGCTTCAGTTTGGTTTGGACGGGTTGACGGTTTAATCAAATCAATTATACACTCTTAGTTTGTATGATATGTATGTCATGTCAATATAAATAAAAATAAAATATAAAAATGTGAGAAAATAAGGGATGAAAATATTATTTCTGTTCTAATTAATTCCACAATACTCTCCATAATTCGAATATAGATTTTCAAGTGTTACTTTCTTTTGCACGACTTTGATTAATTATGACAATTTTTGTCATTATTATAAAATTCAGTTGTCTTTGGTCATCCATACATGGCAATGATAGCATATTTTGATAGGTGATAATTATCCTATTATGAACTATTGTAGAGTAAGTTTTTTAATTGTTTAATTGTTTAATTTTTATTTTAAGAAAAAAGTTAACATCATTTAAAAAAATTTAGAAAAATTAAAAAATTAATTTTTTTAAAATTATTGTATTATGAAATATTTTAAAATTTGTTTAACTTATTTTTTAAAATTAAAATTTTAAAAATTAAAAATCCACTTATTGCTACTGAGTAGGTAGTCATTGCCAAAATATTAGGGGATTTTATTGTGAATCTGGCTATTTATACTTGTGAAGTTTATTGAATTTCAACCTTATCAAAAAAATTAATTTGGTTTATAAAACAATTTTTAAGTTTAATGGTTTATAATAAATATATAAAATAATTATAAATAAATATGTAAATTTACAAAAAAAAGATATCAATAAATTTTATATACTATTATTTATAATTAGTTAATTTATGTACCTTTTATAAATTTATTTATCTAAAAATTTCTCTATGAATTGATGGTATGTTTTTTTTTATATCCTAATAATTTTTAATTAGTAATGAATATCTTCTACTCTTCCTTGGAAATTATCAACTTTGCTTTTGAAGTGAAGTAGACATATTAATGTTTATGACTTTTTGGTGTAGTGATATTTTTTGTTATCTTTAACGTTAAAAGATTTAATGTCAGAAATTTAAATTTCATCATTTTTTTTTCTCAAAATGTGTAGCGTTCTTATATAATAATAAAAAAGCAGACATATCATTTCAACATGATCATTAAAATTAATAATTTCAAATTTAAATATCAATTGAAACAAAACAAATAAAAAATAACAAGGCATTGGGTCTTTATAATATATATGCAAGTAATATTATTTGTATCTCCTTTATATATATTATTTTATTATATATTATTTATCATTCTTATTATAATAAATTATTTTATAATATACTAATAATTAAAAAAAAAGGTATAAGAATAGTTTACAGATAATATTACATGACAGAATTAAAAAACAAACATGGAGAAAGATTGTGAAAGTTTGATTAAATTAAGATTTTGGTTTCGATTTGAAAAATACAATTTGGTTGATTTATGTTTTGGAATAAAATATATGATCATGTCGTATTATAACTAATGAATAATATAAACTAGTATCTTTACATATATAATTTAATTTCTGTAATTATAATAAAATAATAATAATTTAAAATAAAACTTATTAATTATAATTTATTAAAAATAAATATATAAATAATTATATTTTATGTATCTAAAATATAATATATTTTTTTAAATTAATAAAAATATAGTAGAGAATAGTTAGATAATTATTTACTGTTTGTTCTAAAATTTAAATTATATATAAAAATTTTAAAAAATAAAAAAGATTTCAGAATTATATATAATAATATAGATATCTGTATAATAAAATTATAAATAAAAATAGATATAAAAATAAGAGAGAGAGGATGGGAGCTGATATGTTTAGGCCCATTAATGGTTAGGTCCACCCCAAGAAGGCAAGAGCGATGATAAACGCCAGTCCAGTAGAAGATGGAGCCTCCTGGCCTTAAATCCCTAGAGCTAATTCTTCCCAAATCATGACCTTCAAGATTAATTAATACTTTCTATTGTATGATTCTTAAACGGAGGGTTTGTCAGGGTTCTAAAATCTAAACTATGAAATAGAAAATTAGTAATTCGATTATTATGTGTCTCCAGAAAAAATAATTATTTATCTTTGCAAAATAAATTGGGATAATACACTAAAAAGGTAGATAGTATGATAAGGTGTACAAAACCAACACCATAAACCCCGTTGAGGAAGAAAGGACAAAAGAATCAGACCTCTCCAACTCCAATTCCGGAGCTAAATATTGACAATAGCACAAGGGAAGAAGCCGGAAGGGATAACGCTGCAGCTAGGGTTCGGAGTTCGGATACAACCCAGTATTGGAGTGCCGGCCACCTGAGATTTGAGAGCTGTTTGCGATACTTGCTTGATGTTTTCTGAGTCTGCTGAATCTTAAAAGGTGCGAACTTTTTTCATTTTTGACCTGTTGGTTTGCTTCAACCTCATTACTCATTACTAAATAGTAATGGGATAATGTGGTGGGTGTAATTACTAATTAAGCATTCTTTGAGACAGTTGCGGTCCATTTGCTTCCGCAGAAGATAATTTAGTAATCAATATGAGTAAATTCAATTATTCATTCATGCTATCCGCCTATTTTTCTTAAGAATTTTGGTCCTGTCTTTGTTTCTCGTATCTGAGTTTGAGGTTTCCCCTCATGCTTTCCTCCTTGCAACTGCTATCTGCTATCTGTTGTTTGAACAAGAGGGGTAAATTGCGATGCACAAATATCAAGATTGTTCCCCCTCTTATTGAATTATCGAAGAACGATGCAGAGTATCAATTGAAGTGAAACGTAGTAAATGAATGTATATGCTCTGCATACTCTAAATTGCTTTGTCATTTGACCTAATACAGGTTTTCCTTCCTTTATTTCCTTTTTCTTCTCCCTTTAAACAAAATGGACATGCTGAATGATGATTAAAAGAGGGTGATTGAGGGTGAAAGGAGCGCACGAAGCTTATCTGGTTTATGTTGGAACTAAGTTACTAAGTTCCTGTTACGTTTGCAAATTAACGTTTATTTTCAATGATAGATTTGTCCTTGTACTTATATATCGAAATTGGTGTTGCAAATTATGTTTTCAGCGTAGTTGTTCCTTAATGTTCTTTCCCCCTTTTTAGTATATAACATCCATTTTGCACTGTATTTTAAACTTGTATAATTTCGTGACAGGTTTGATTGGGATATGTCTTCTGATAGTGCGAAGGAAAATGCATCAGTAGTTGATTCATCAGTGACTGAATGGAAGCAGGACATTGGAAATTCAGATGATCCAGGTCGTGATAATGTTTGTTCCCTTGCAAAAATATCGTGAACTATAGGGCTGCCATTATTTCCTATGTGTTTTTTGTTCTGTACTAATTTACCTGGAGACAATCATTATGAAGCACATGCAAATGTCACAATAATATTATGTCCTCTTTTTTATGGTTTTACTCTATTTCGTAAAACTTGTGTGCATGGAATTAGTGTTTACTGTTTATCATGAATTGGCAAAGCATGAGACTTTTTTTGGGGGTTACTTTCTTGCTGAATACCAGTAGTGTCATAATTTGAGTATACATTTATCAGTATTTTTATCTAGCACTTAAAATAATTTACTTGCAGTCTATTCCAGATGATCACTGACTTCAGTAGGGGATTGGGGAGCTTATCATATATGTATATATGCATGTATATATCTATGTATATATACATACATGTGAGGGTACCCAAAACATTTTTCATTATTATTTTTGAATTCTAAGTTATAATTTCTTTTTCCTTCTAAGTTGTCATTAATCTAAAATTCTCTTGTTAGAGAGCTCAAGTTACAAGGCTAATGAGGACAGCAATCCAACTATGGCAGATAAAGTGGGATATTCTCATTGTCAGATAGGGGTTCCAACTGGAATTGAAATGGATAAAGTATACAATACAAAATATTTCATCATTAAGAGTTTAAATCACCAAAATATTCATATGTCAGTCGAGAAAGGAATTTGGGCTACTCAAATCATGAACGAACCAATTCTGGAAGAAGCCTTTCATGTAAGATCTCACCTTTTCTGGTATCAACTTATACTGTTAGAAATTGTAATAAACTTTAGATTTCATCTGTAATAAGGAAAGTAGATTACAATGAAAGAAACCGAACCTTCTTGAGAAGTATTTTCTTGTCTTGCAGAATTCAATAAGAGTAATCCTTATATTCAGTGTCAACATGAGTGGATGCTTCCAAGGGTATGCTCAAATGATGTCTCCCATTGGGTGGAGGAGAGACAATGTTTGGAGTGAAGGAAGTGGTAAAAGTAATCCTTGGGGTCGTACTTTTAAGGTCAAATGGCTGCGGTTAAATAACTTACCTTTCCACAAGACTCTTCATCTCAAGAATCCATTGAATGACTATAAACCTGTCAAAATTAGCAGAGACTGCCAGGTCTCCTTTAAATCAAGAGCTTTATTATTTTTCATTTTTCCCTTCAGAATTTTAGAAAACTGTGCATGTTATATGACTGAGTCACGTATCCTTTCCAGGAGTTATCTCCAGATATTGGTCAAGCTCTCTGTGAACTCCTTGATGGGAAGTATGATATGGATGGGCTGCTGAGCAGGTAAAACCTTGTAGAGGTTTGAACAAAGTGTTTTTCAGATGCAATTTCTGGAGGCTCATTTCTTACTACTTTGTGCATGTACAGTTCATCCAGGGATAGTTTTTCTTTGAAGGGACATTCTGGGGAGACTCCAAGTTCCATAGGAGATGAAGATCGTAACTTCCACCCACTGCGTATGCCGTGGTCAATGCCTCTGGCTTATCCTTCCTTACTTTGCCAAAATCAAGCTGAAGTAAATAGATCTCATTCAGCAAATCAGAGATTCAGTGGGACAGTTTTCAGCGAAACATTGCCTATCACTTCTGGGTCACCAAAAGTAGCAGGGACAAAACGTTCTCATTTCAGTGGGCATATTCCTAAGCTACAAGTGGACAGAGATGTGGCTTCTCAATTTGATGTTTGGGGCCTGTCTGCAGAAAGCCCACTATCTAGTACCCTAACCGAGGATGATTTTCTTGACATGGTGAATGTATCTTTGCTTCTCTCATAAATTATTCAACCCCCCCCCCCCCCCCCAAGCATTCCAATTTTCTTTCAATTTTTTTGTTTAGATTTCAATTAAGAAGACTGCTTTAAGGAATGATTTGCATTTACACGAACTTGGCAACATGAAAGTCAATGACAGTGGATAGTTTTCTTCAGACAAAAGGAACCATTTTGGGACTCCAATGGTATTGGCATGCATGGAAGGAACTCATATTACTTGTCTGGCATATTCTTTATGACTTTTGGGAAATGCAACTCTTACCAAAATTTTCATCCCGTATTTTGTTGTGTCAATGTCTGTCAGGAATTGTTCAAGGATGTTTCTGCATCATTGCAAATGGGCTTGATTACTTGAATGCAATGTTTTGTCTATGTCTTGAAGTTATTATTATGATTTTAAGTTTATGATTATAGGTAAGTTTCATTCTTAGCTAGTTCAAAAGCATATGAATTCTTTTTTTCATCAGCCACCATAAGACTAAGGCCTTCTACATGTGATGACGTATGAATAACAAATGTGTAAGTGACCCTTAGGTGACACCAGTGGTGTAACAAATGTCAGTATTTTCATAAAGCGTATTATTTTTATTAAATTAAAATTAGTGAAGTTGGCTGTGTGCCTTGAAGTTTCTGAATGCACAAGAAAGCTGAATTCTTATCAGTTTCTTCATAGGTTGAGAGTTTACAATCCTGTTGACTCTTTATGTGGACCCTGCAACACTCTTAAGCTGATTTGAATTTAGAAGTCTATCAGTTCATTTGTTAAATTGGATTTTGTAAAAGTGAAAAGAAGCTTCCAATTCTAATTTCCCAAGTATAGGAACCCTGTGCTTGTTGTATGGTCCTTCAAATCCTTGCTCCCCCCTTTGTCCCTGGAATCTTAATGAATAGGGCCAGCCTGCTATACTTGTGCTGAATATTGAGTTCATAGGAAGTTTTAGGTCTTGGATCTGCTTATTAAAATTTTTAAATCAATTGCTGCATGATGCTGCCAGGAGAAAGGTTAATCTGTAGTGTTGTTTGAATTAACTGGTGTAACTGGAAGTATTTCATACTTCATATTTTTTCTGCTAATAGATTATCTTTTATGTTGCAGTCCTACGAAGAATACCTGGAGGTCCACAGCAGATGTAGGAAACAGTTATGCTTCAGTGTCAGTATGCAGATCAATAGCATTTCACTCCTTATCATATTTATTTATCAAGACATGTATATATTGCATAGCCATAACTAAATCATCAAAATTCGTACAGGCAACTGTACCATCTTGGACACAGCTGGAGTTTTTGAGAAGTAAATCAGATGATAATGATAGGTAAGATTTTTTTAAACAAAAACTTCTAATCCGTAGAAGCCCGAATTATAAGTCAATTCTTTCATTCCTTAACAGGAATAGTGGATTTTGCAGGAAGTCGGTGTTTGTTGGAGACAAGCAGCAGCTCTCATAAGAGGATTGATCAGTCTCCTTAGCCTCAGATATAATCCTCCAACACAGCAAGCTTCCGTTGGTTGTATTTAGGACTTGTGGTGCTGTCATCCGCAAGGTGGCCGTTTTCCAGAAGCAAGTGCAAAATGAGTTAATTGTAATGTCTAAAATCAGGACTTAATGTTGTACCTCATGTACCATATTATGTGATTCAATGTATCGCTTAATTGAGGGTGTGTACAGAATTTAGATTGGCAAAACTGCCCCTTATGTATATAGATATATATCTCTTTGTTATCTCATGAAGAAATTCCAATGTCAAAGTCGTGCTAAGTCTAACATCAATTAAATAAGAACCTTGGGTGGCGATTTGGAGGGACATCAATTGGTGTGGAGAATGGGTTTTAGAAAAGTAGAACTTGGGGTATTTGGTATCAAGATTCTTTTAATTTTTTTGGGAATCATTAGTCAAGAATTTTATCTTTTGACATTTAGTGCAAGGATTAAAATTTTTTTTTTAGGAAATTAGGATTCCCGGAAGTATTTTTCAAGTAAGTTTTTTACAAAAAATTTTTCATGTAAGAATATGGTATTCTTAAATTTTTGAATTTTAGGGGATGTAAATAACTATTTTACCTTTCCTCACAAACCATCATACCACAAGCATTCCAAAACACAAATCACAAATCACAAATCCTGAAACGTCAAATTCTAAACCTTAAACTTTAAATCTCAAACTCTAAACACGCAAATTCTAAATTCTCAAACCCCAAATCTTAAGACTCAAACTTCAGACCCCAAATTCCCAACTCCAGTCCATAAACCTCAAACCTCAAACTCCAAACTCTAAACTCCAACCCCCCAGCTTCAAACCTCAAATTACCAACACTAACCATCAACCTATATTTTTCTTTAAAATATAAATAAGGGTATATTTACAAAAATTAACTAAATTCTCAAGAAAATAACTTCTGAACCAAACGTAAAAATATTTATCATTTCTAAAAATTTACGAGACCAACCAAACACAATTTTTACATTCTTGTGAATAAGATTTATAAAAACCGTGACTCTTAGGAATCATGTTTCCTAAAAAAAAATTTTTTTTCCTGTACCAAACGCTCCCTTGAAATTGACTCTTTAGCAGTGGGGAAGTTGATCAAAACAAACAGGATTGAGAGGAGAAATTCAAGTCTCCTGAAACGGATTCGTGAACTGGTGAATGGGGCATTAGATCAGAATCAACCATGTTTATAGACAAGGGAATGATGGGTGCGCTGCTTGCTCCACAATCCAGGATTATTGGGTCATGAGGCTCCTCCTGGATATTAACATGGATTTCTGCTCTCTGATTCTTTTGGGGTGACTATGCCCCGTGTAATTAGAACGTTTCTAGTAGTAACTTGTTATAAATATTTTAACATATAAATAATTATTTCTTAAATTGTTATAAATATTATAACATAATTAATTTTTCTTAAATTTAAATAATTAACTTAATTATAATTTTAAAATAAATTATATAACAAAACTCATAAATAATAAATATTATATTACGATTATTAAAAAAAAAATCCATGTGTAGTTTTCTTGTTTGTTGGGCTTTGCCTTTGTTTTACCCACAAAAAAAAAAGGTACTACCATTTGACAATGAACTAGGAATTCATTTTATTATAAATGAAAATTATGACATTGTTTTTTATTTAAAGAATACAAATCATTCATATCATATAATTTTTGTTATAATAAATCTATTTTCTTAATAGAAATTGTAAAATTTGAAGTTTAAATTTTAAATATTATTCCTACTTAAGATTTTTGCGTTTTTGTTTTGGTTTTTTGTGAGCTGTTGAAATGAAGGGGGCAAATACAAAGTTACATTTCAAAAAGGGGAAAAAAAAAGGAAAGGTTAAATTCTCTGGAGAAGAGCAATTTTGGACGAAGAGAAGGCCGAGCGGGGATGGAAAACAGTGAAAAAGTTGTTAGCAGAGAAGACGTTATAGGAAAACTGAAGGACGACGGGGACTTCGACAGGCTTCGTTTGAAGATCGTTCGTAATCTAAAGGACAACGTATGCTTCCTCCAAATTTGTCTCTCTTTCTTTCGGTATTTGTTTAATTCCCTTTCAGATTTGTTTTGTTTTTTTGTTCTTTTATAGGTTTAGATGCAATTTCTTTGGGTTTTTTTATTCAAATTTCCTCGATTTTGGGCACTAAATTTGAATTTCTGTGTAGTAATGTTGGATATTTGAATCAAGTTATGAAAATGTATTATTTTTTCGTTTACGAAAGCGACAACTAAGATGATCTTCATCGTCATTGAAGCACTCTGGTAATTTTCTAGAGCCCGGTTCAATGTGCTGGAGTGGTTGATTTTCTCGATTCTTCCCCTGCTTGCTAATTTTCAACTACAAGACTCTAAGTAATAATGAATCAGGCAATTTATGACAGGAAGAGTTGCGAGAACAGATTGCATCAGTTGTGAAGCAGTCTGCGGCGCTTAATCGTGGAGGAGCAGAAAATATGAAACCCAGACAACTTTCTAATGCCATATATGAAGAAGTTGGGTAATTCACTTCCTCCTTTAGCTATTTTATAAATTGCATTTTCATAGTTTTACGCTTTGTTTCTTAAGGTTTCTCTCCATATTGCATTCACTTATTAAGCTGCTTACTAATTTTTGAAGTTGTTGGTCTTGAATCAACTTACATGGGGAGCACAAATTTTACTTTGCTGCATTTTTGGTTACTAGGGACAAAGTAATGAGACAGATATCCAATAATTTATGGCAAATAATCAGATCAAATGATGGCATGAAAAGTGAAATTACAGAAACAGTGCAATCGGTCTACGATAAACTGGTGAATCCGAAAGGGAAAGATGAGGTTGAGTCATCCAGCTCTGATGGGACGCTGTTTCAAAGACAAGGTGATGTGACTTCAGCTGGTGAGATTCATCATACATTTCATGAAAGTGAGCCCAAAGAACCACCGGGTTTCACCTTTTCACATAATCATCTGAATAACAACATTGAGGACCATATGGCTCATGGGGAAGGATCCACTGCAGAGGAGAGGGAAGAGTCCCACCTGTGTGCAGAAGATGTTACTGGCAACGTGTCACCGGGATTTTCAGTAGACACAGAGCAAAATGGACAATCCACTGATGAAGACCCTGATGTGCCTCCTGGTTTTGGTTGACGAGTTGGAACTTGGAAAGGGGTTCAATGTTTCTTCTATTCTGCAACCATGACTACGGTTGGATATCTAGATAACTCAGTGTATGCCATCAGTTATAAAGTGACAATCAGGTGGTCTCTTTGAATCCGAATCTAATTTCGGATGCTGTAACTTTTAGATATAGGAATGAGGTCATTTAGGACTTGTAATATTTTGTAATGAATTTTTGTTAAAACATATTGACAAATAAAAGAAGCCCCCTTGAATAGTAAGTTTCTGGTTTCTGTCAATTTTAGGATCAGTGTTATTTGTTCTCTTACAAAGGGTGAACTGGTAAAAGCGAGTTATCGTTATATCATAGTGCTTGTTCCAGATTTTATTCGAGTCGCTGAAGACAGAATTAATGTGTTTTGACTTATGAGAGGGTGTTTCACCTGCATGTCTAACGTCTTGCCCTTTGGCAATTCATGAGCCTCAGAGAAATGAATGGTACCCTCTGGCTTTTTGACATGAACAATATAAGTCAATTAGCTGCTTTGCTCTTCGCCTTCCTCTCTTAGCAGTTCTTCAGCTCCGGGATATGAATATAAAATGAACTTGTGGTTTTAATCCTAGCCCCATTTTCTGCATTCTTTTTTATAGCACCAACTAGTACATATTTCCTTTCACTGCTTTGCAGATTCACTACTCTTATCCAATTAATAATGAATAAATGGTGGGAGTAGAGGATACAAAGTAAAGGGTCGATTTGATGCATCAAGATTGCTAAGCAATACAGTTAAACAGAGTGTAAATTGAGTGTCAGTAAAGAGAGAAAATAAGAAATGTATCCAAAGAAAAGAGAGTATATAAAGGGACACAAGAAATACAAGTAGAGGAAGATATATGCTAATGCGGTCTTTTTTATCTCAATCTTTGACTATATTAACAATTAAGTAGTCGAATATGAAATATATGAAAGGCAATCATATCTTTTAGTGGCTTTATAATTAAGTTTTAAAAAATTAAGATAACTATTTCTGTGAATAAACTATATTTGAACTTTTTCTTACTCTTACTCATTAGGACTCTTTGAGCCTTGCTTGTCTTCTTAGATGGCAACATCTCAACTCTCAAGTGAGGTGTCTCCAAAGAATTGGGGCAACCTAATTCAAGGGAAATGAGAAAACCAAGTCTATAATTTAGAGTATTTAGATAAAGAACAAGAAAAAGAAAAACCCTAAAATCCAGAAATTGTTCCAACACGTTACACCGACACTCTCTCTCATGGACAGGTCGGACCACCATTTCCAAATGCATCTTTTATTCCCTCCATTATCTTTCTTATCTGACGGCTATAGACCTTCCATCAACTCAAATCTGAATGAGGACCGTGCGATCAGATCCCCCTTACCTTGGTTCCCATTTTTCCATATTATTATTTATCCCACTCATCTCATGGTCCTGCATTTCAGATCTGGCCACAGCAGCCTAGTAACGGAAAACAGGCCCTGCGACGATTTTAGAGAGAGAAAGTCAGACGAGTAATACCCACTTTGTCCATTGGCCATGGTGGAGGCACAGACATGGACCAGGAGAATGAGCAATCCAAGGTTGCTCGACACCACAGCAAATGACAAAGTCCTGGACATACCGGTCACCCCAACGGGAGATGTACGGAATAGCGCTTACAGCTTCGGATCGCACCTCTCGCCCAACATATTCACAGCCCTCATTGTTGCATCCTGGTACCTCTCAAACATCGGAGTTCTCCTACTTAACAAGTACCTCCTCAGCTTCTACGGTTACCGCTATCCCATCTTTCTCACAATGCTTCACATGCTGTCTTGTGCCGCATACAGCTATGTAGCCATTAATTCCCTTGAAGTCGTTCCTTTGCAACATATTCATTCAAAGAAACAATTTTTAAAGATCTTTGCTTTGAGCGCTATCTTTTGCTTTTCGGTTGTTTGTGGGAACACTTCATTGAGGTACCTTCCGGTTTCTTTTAACCAAGCGATTGGTGCCACCACACCCTTCTTCACAGCAATCTTCGCTTTCTTGATTACTTGCAAGAAAGAGTCTGGCGAGGTTTACTTGGCTCTCTTGCCTGTGGTTTTTGGGATTGTTTTGGCCAGCAATAGCGAGCCCTTGTTTCATTTATTTGGATTCTTGGTTTGTGTTGGTTCCACTGCTGGGCGTGCCTTGAAATCTGTGGTTCAGGGGATATTGTTAACCTCCGAGGCAGAGAAGCTTCATTCCATGAATTTGCTTCTGTATATGGCTCCAATGGCTGCCTTGATCTTGCTTCCATTTACTCTATACATTGAGGGAAATGTCGCAGCCGTTACGCTTGAGAAAGCCAAAGGAGATACATTTATCATATTCTTGTTAATTGGGAATGCAACCGTAGCTTATTTGGTGAATCTGACAAATTTTCTGGTCACCAAACACACAAGCGCGTTGACGTTACAAGTATTGGGAAATGCCAAGGCATCTGTGGCAGCTGTAGTTTCGGTTTTAATATTCAGAAATCCAGTAACAGTGATGGGAATAACGGGATTCGCCATTACGATCATGGGTGTAGTGCTTTACAGCGAGGCAAAGAAAAGATCCAAAGTTACAACGCATTGACGATAAGTCTCAACATTCTGAGTTCCATAAACACATTGCGGGTCTTTTTTTCTTTTATATTGCACAATTTACCTTTGATTTAATTAGATCTCTATGAAAAGAAAAGGGAATTGGATCAAATTACAGCAATTGGACTGTATAGGAAGAAGAACAAAGGGAAATGGTTATGTTCGTTTTCTCTTTTTTTGTTGCTATTGAATATCCTTGGTAGTTGGTAGGGTTGGTGAAGGAGCTCAAATTCCGTCTTTCTCTTCCCTATGTTTGTAACCTTTTAAAGTGCTTGCTGCCCTTTGGCGACATAGGTAAATGATTCAAAGATGAAAAACTTAAATGTATTAGTGAGGGAGGAAAATTGTCCCTCACTTCATTTTGTCAATTACATCATTCACATCATATATTGTTTCAGTTCTGTCCTTAGCCCTCGGCTATTATGAAATTTGGAGCTTTGTAGGTATATTATCACCTTGTTTGGGGGTGGAGGGTTTACTTGCTTCCATTGAGAACCTAAACATGGGGTTAAATTTACTGAGAGTTGATATCTGAAGACTGTGATTGTTGGTCTTGTATATGTATATTAGGTCGTTCAGCTGGTGTCGTTAGACTGAATCCTATATTCATTCTTTGTCAATCAGATTGACTTCTAGTGTGATGGAAAAGAATCCAAACTTGGAAAATCTTATACTGAATTAAAGATTTGCATTAAGTTATGATAAATAGACTGATTGTAAATGCTGGGAACCTATTATATTCTGATTTGATATTGTACGGAAACAGAGACTTATCTTTTACCTGGTTTGAGTGATGAGTCATATGACAGTTAGGTAATTAGGCCTTCTTTGCCTTCCTTTTACCTAATTATTGTCAAGTTCTTGGTTGGCTTACTTGCATTAGGAGGCCGAGGATTCTATATTTTACAGTAAGTGGCATCTCTGCAAAGACTAGGATGTATTGCCACATAGTTCAGTTTCACACTCACGTCACCAGTCGTCCAAACTCTGGTCACCATCTATGCGTTTGGCATAATCTCTTGGAATATCAGCTAACTTAGCTTAAAAGCTTGGCGTTCCGGTGGAGTAGGACCTCACTCTTGGACTCTAGTTGAATTCCCGTCATTCTCAATTTGTCAAAGGGCTAAAAGAGAATATGTTCAGACCATATTATTGCTAGGTGTTTAACAAGACCCGCGATGCGACTGTTTCTAATAATAGAGCCATGGCCCCTTATATCTAACTCTTACGTCACCTACTTGAGTTAGTAACGAAAACTCGTCACGCCCTAATGTATTATAAGTTCGTAACTCTCTTCTGTTTTACTTAATTGGATGCGTCAACATCTCTAGCTTCAATTGCTGCTTTATCTATCCATTCTCATATTAAATTTATTTTTTTAAAAAATAAATTTCTTTCGGGGGTTCAAAAAAAATTAAGTATAATATTTTTTATTTTAATTCCACACTGTTTGAACAGTAGAAAACAAAGTACAAGGTTGCTGTTCCTTAGTGTTACAAATCTTAGTGACTTTACAACTAAATTTACTCAATCAACTTGAAACAATTGCCACTTTAAATACCTTTTTCGGGTCTTGAATACTCGTCATATCTTCTAAATTCTTTCTAACCCATAATCATTGCGAGGAGCCAAAAATGGACATGATCCATGCAGAACAAAACGGTGAGGTTGCTGTTGCAGAAGAAATTGTTGAGCTCGGGTTAGAAGAAGGAGAAGGCGAAGATGCCGGATCCAGTCTGGGGCTGCGCAGTTATTGCCAGCTTCATTGTTCCAGCGTCACAATGCTTGCCAAACGCCAACACCAAAGGAAAAGAGAATGTTTATTAAAGAGTAAAGCCTAATTCATTTACCAAGGTTATCTCCGACAATGAATTTTGTTGGGGAAAGTGCTAGATTGACAAACATGGTGAGGTAAGGAGACGATGTCATTGCTAATGCTTGTGGCTGCTCTTAGAGGACCCGAGTTAGACCAACTCAAGGTAACACAACTCAGGGAGACGATGTCATTGCTAATTCATTTACCAAGGTTATCTTCAATTTGCATACATTGGTTATTCTTCCTTCTCTGCTACTGTCTTATTGCTCAATGCATCTTATCAGCTTCCTCTCTTCCCTACTCTCATTAATATATACAGTTTGGAATTAGCGAATAACATTTACTTGATGAAGAACAAAGAGTAAACGTAACTACATTAGTAATAAGAGGAAATTACGTGTTAATGCTAAAAAAAAAGTGGAAAAGATAGGGATAAAATATTTACATTACTTTCCTTGTTGAGCCATTCATTGGATTATGATTTAGGGGCGATTGTAGAAGATACATGTGATGCACTTAAACATCGAGTATGTTTAAGTAATTCTAATAATAATTCTCATCTATGATCTAACGAAGTAATTTTCTAAGATTCTGTGTACAGAAAAACTATTTATCATCTGAGAAGCGTTGTGCAATTGTCAGATTCAACTATGTACTCACTATTCATCGAACTTCCATCTTAAGAGCAAAAATTCAAGTAAGCCACAACAACAGCTTGTGGAACATAGCCTCCTTTATTGTCACCGAATGCCCAAGCTCCTGAATCATTCCAATAGAGAGCTGAAGATCCAATCAATTAAATTATTAAACATGAAGATTGGCATAAATTATGTATACCTCCTCGTACTAAACAGAGTAGGTGCTTCAATGTTGCAATCGTCACTCCCACATTGAATTTGCTTTCCACTAAACATGGAATGCTTTTCCTACATCATTTGTGTCAGCTACAAAATTATTGTAGTAGTAAAGAATAAAATATAGCATTCAGAATTAATGGAATTGATAAAGAACAGATATGAAAAACATAGGCTCCATAAAAGTCATGTCATGTGTTACCTTTCGCTCTGGATGAAAAGAACTTAATATATTTTCTTTTGAATCCTTGCACCAAGAAACAAATAACTCAATACATTACTAAGATAAATGAAAGATAATTCAACGTCATCGCATTCCATTCAAAATTACAGAAGGAAAACCTTTCTAAACATGGTGGCATGCCGAGGCAGTTTCAATTGAGATCCATTGTTTGGCCGGAGTTCAGATGTCAAGGACAGCTAACATTTCAAGAAAGGAGAATGTTTGACAATAGAAGAAATTAAATATATTTTTTGAAAAGTAACAACACCGATGAAGTGAAGAAATTATAAAGCAAAAACAGTTCAGTTGCAACGCTTGGCTCTTGAGTAAATTTAAGAAAATGCAGTGAGGAAGAAAAGTGGTATGACATGAAACAGATAATAGCATAAATTCACCTTGCTAAATAACTCAATTGGTGGGTTATGCTGAAGTCTCTTTCCGCTATGGAAATTAAATTCCTGTATAAATTGAACCAAGATATCATATTCAAATACGTTGGAACCCGCAAAAATATTAAGAGACGAGGAGCCAGATGGACAACTATGCCTCACCATTGGCACTGTGGTTTCCTGCTTACTGTTCCGGAAAATACCAATATCTCCTTTACTTAAAAGTATCTGCATTCAGATATTTTGGAGTCGCCAGTACAGCAGATCAAATAAACAACAGGGGGAAAAGAAAGCTTCATACTTAATATAAATAGAGGGAAAAAGAAGAATTATAATAATAATTCATCTGAAAGTCCACGTAATCAGTGATGAGTTCAAATTATTTTCATACATACTTGTAATGCCTTCGTAATTAAAAATATTATACACACTAATTAAAGTTAATATTTTCATTCACAACCTTTTTCCGAAAATTTCGTAGACTTACTTATAGAAGTGTTATTTAAATATATAAAAAAAATGACAAGTGAAAATGGAAATATTATTGAATTCTGAAAACTTGTATATACAACAGCATTTTCAAGATGCAACTTCATGTCAACTAAAACTGGCAGGTCAAAATACAATGCGAATTTTTGTATATTATATTTTATCTTAAATAATGACTTTAAATATTAAGAAACATTAAGTCGAGATATAAAGCACATACACTGTGCACCCAAAAGAAGAGCCGTACACCAACCATTAGAGCTCAAGCAACACACATGCAAGGTGAAAAAACTAAATAACAGGTGCCAAAGAAAAATAATCAGTCTGAGAAAGTAAACAATTAATCACAACAAAAGTTTCTTACTTCTGTCAAGACGATCCGACAATAAATGCTTTTGTACATGATAACGGAGTTAATTTGTCTTGAATATATATATATATATATATATATATATATATCTTTTAACAATGTATCACTAATGTCTCATTACCTTCTTATTAAGAGGCCGAGCTTTAAAATTATGTGCAAAATGAAATCCATCATGCTTTGGAGCACCAATGGTACTTGACCTATGCAAAGAGACAATATTTCTGAAGTTAGTACTATTTTTCCATGAATTATCAAGTTAGAAAGACCATTAGTCATGGCATTTGTTACCTTCTCAAATCCGTGATTCTATTTTCTGGAGCAGAAATAGCACTACGTTTGTCAAAACCCTGCAACCAGAGAACTTTAGTTTCCCAAAGACTAATCATATCTATCTACTAACAGGAAATAAAAACAAGAAATGCAGGTTAATCATCAAAGCAGCAACTTAGAAAATTCACAACCAAATTTTTCCGTATAGACTAGGCGTAAGAACATTAAATGGCACTACATGATGCATTGATCCTTTTAAGAGACATGAAATGGTACTACTTAAATTGTATGAACTAAATTAACCTTATCAGAATCATTGCAGTGATTTGAAGATGATGAACTCGCACATGTGTGTTGCATGGCCCTCTCCAATGTCTTCAAGTGAAATTCCTGAGAAGTAAGAAATAGAAAACCAGAGCTTCTAGATAAATAATGCATAAGAAAATTGTTTGCAAAATTTAGTTGTTAGTTAAATTCTTTGCCTTTTATCAAAATGCTGCAAATGGTGATGTGATCAGGTGAATTAAGAGAGCAAATATCAAGCAAGAGCTTACTCGAAATTCCAGCAACCGTGGAGTGCTCCTTTTGGGAAGTGGCAATGAAGGAGCATCAAGAATCTAGATTACAAAACAAAATTAGGGGAGAGGATAGCAAAGATGCACCAAAATTGACCAAACAAAACCAAACTATTTACAGAAAGTACCAACTTTTCTGTTTAATGGGCGTGCTCTAAATCTGGGGGCAGCTGTTGTCAAATTCTCTGCCTCTACAGCATTTTTGGGCCTATAAAACACACATAAAATGTTTTGAATTATATTATTTCAGGAAAAATAAACTCATCAACAAGATTTCACTGAGCATTA
>JASKGM010000009.1:15865508-15876610 GCA_034509205.1 Ceratonia siliqua | reverse complement strand
TAATATAAAACTTAATTTATTAATTTTAAAAAGTAAAAAAAATTTTAAAAAAAATCAAAAAAATTATAAAAAAAAATTTTAAAAAATACCCTACCGCCCGTGTGGGCGATAGGGTAGTATTGGTTATCCAATCATTCTATATATATTATGGACTAATTAAGACCCAAAAACATATTGGCATCAATTGATAATTATGCACTTCGTTCCTTCGGAACGTGGAAGTAATACTAGTTTTAAAATCTTCATATTTAAACTTGCACAATTCTATGTTCAGGTTTCTTTATTTTTTTTTTTTTTAGTACGATGCATTTTCTTGTAAAATTGTTTATGCATAAATTTTTTTTTAAATTTTTACTAGTTTTTTAATAAAAATTGAAACAGGAACGAATGGTTTTACTAGTAAATTTGTTTGATTGGATTTAATATGTTTCAGGTTTGTTTTCTATTGAAATGAAAAGTTGTTTTGGCCTAACTACAAATGAATGGTCAACCACAGTCGACAGAAACATCAACAATTGTTTATTAGGCTAACAGGCATGCACAGCATCGGCTAACATAAGAGCTTGTGCACGCCTATTGAGTCTTAAATCCATCGAACCATGCATGCCAACTCGTCTGGTCCGGACATTTTTAACTGAATTCGTAATTTCGTAGGTCTAACCTGTTTCGAAATGTTGATCCAAAGTTTTCAATACTGTCACTTTTTGTTCTTGCTGCTGATGGGGCGTGACAGGAAGGAAAAAGAATTGCTAAAGCGTGTAAACAAAAATCTTTACAGACGTGTTACTTTAGGTTGAAGTGAAGCACCATGGTGACTCATCTCCTCTAGCGTATACGCTATACAAAGCCCGTTTGACTTAAAACTTACAAATATGATGGTAGCACATAATAACAGTTGAGGTCGCATCTATGATGTGTGACTTCATGCGGGAAAGTTGAGTATGGCACAGGCAAACCTGCATTCAAAGATATATAATATGTCACTTCATATGCACAATGAAACTCAAACCCAACAGTCAGAAGATCCTGCCGAGACTTTTTGCCACACCAATTATAGCCAAGCTTTGGCAGGAGCTCCTAGTGTAGATGTTGGAATTTGGAGGACCCCAGATGGAAATTAATGGAGTAAAATAATAAAGTGATAAATTAATAGACATAAGAATTAAGGTGGTTCGGCTTTTAGCCCATGTCTACGAACAAAGACTGCGAACAAATTTTCACTAATGGTAATAAAGGGAGAAAACAAAAGTGGCTTGGCTACTCTCAAAACCCAGACCCCAAATACACCAAAAAATATCTCACAATATTTTTCTCTGGTGTATCGCTCTACGCTCTAATTGCACTATCTCACACAAGCACTCTTTCTCTTACCTGTGCTTGCTTTCCGTTGTTCCCTTGCATTATACAAAGAGATGTAGTCATTTATAGACTTACAAAATGCAATGGCATTGAATGCTATGCACTAGGGTGGTGATTGATGGGTGGCTAAATGTTGGCTACTTTGTCTCATGTTCAAATTTGACATGCATGCTTTGCATGCCAAAGCCATGAAGGGGTTACTCAGCCACTAAATGAAGGTTGTTGAATGCTTCATTCTTCAAGCCACCATATATGACTTTTCCCAATTCAAGCCACAGATCAACAATAGATAACACAGACTGAATATTCAAGATCACAAATTGTCAAACAACTTTATAAATGATTAAGATTAACATAACTTCACTTTTTTATTTTGGTGTACAGACATATATGCACAAATAACTGCATTGCAAAGCATTATTTGAATTTTGAAATACTTGTACGGAAATAACAATAAATAAATTGAAACACACCACAAAAGAATCACATTAAAATTGTAAGTGAGAAAATATAACAGAAAGTGATATATTCGGGAGCCATATGGTTATATACTTATACACAGTTTATCAGAGTCAGACTCACAACAGCCTAACCTTGTAGAGTGTTCGCCCATTTATTGTTTAGTGTTGTTTTGATACCACAACATTTTGACAAGTCTTAGCCAGAATGGAGATATTGACAGTGGAGACTACTAGGTTGAATTTTACGGTAATGTAAATACATAAGGGCAAGGGACATGATACCATTACTATATTCTTCTTCAAGGTTGCAATCTTCTAAAAAATTCACTTCTGGAAGGTTCTTAACACATAGAAAACAAAATTAAATCTTCTAAAGCGTCATATGTGAAGCATAAATGCTACAATAATTTTAGCAGAGAGATTCTAGTGTGAAGTTGGAACGTACCTCCACTCATGCATTACTTCCTTCCGGTAATGTAATCAATCTTGTAGTTGAATCATACACCATTTCAGTGCCACAGCTGAGACAGCATGTTATTTTCAAATATTACAGTAATGCTCTATCATGAATTATATCAGTATGATCATAGAAATGGAGTGATAAGGTAGGTCAATTAAAGCAGAGGTAGTTTCACTTACTTTGTACATTTAAGAGTGTTGGTGGAACCACCACTTGAAATTGACAGTATGGTCCCAAAGAAGGAAGTATTTTCGGTACCACAGTTTGGACAGGGCCCCTATAAAATAATATCAGTATATCTACTAGTTCAGTAGAGCATAAATGAGACACCATTACCAGAATTTATACCTTTAAAATCAAAAAATCTTTCACAATTGCACTTGTAAGTGACCGAGCTAGCCACACAATGAGGGGAACAGCGGCAAACCAAGTGAAAATGAAACTATAAGGCTCGGGCAGCTGCACTCAACAAATCACAGTATCAGTTATAATAGCATCAATTGCAGTAATGTTTTCAATTTTCTGAAAATTATGTAGGCATTTCTCTGAGATGTGAAGAATTATCCCAGCTTTCATTTCTGCTGAACCTTCAGCTCTGATTTTTCAATTTTTTTTTTTAAAAAATAGAGACAATACATATTCCATACTAACTATGCTTGACATCTTCAGTGTTTGGGTCAGGTAAGGGAATGTACTTGAAAATTGAAATGAGAGGAATATGATCATCATGTACTACAAAAATTTCCAGCCGGCACATTAAAATGTATTTCTTGCCATTCATAGCTAATTTTTTCTTTCATTGACTAAAAGATAATCCAATAATATCTGCAGCTAATCAGCTCCGTGATTTAAAGAAGGCAATAGCTTTGACCATAAAAATGCAACTACTATCAGACTAATACATTCTGTAATGGAATTGCATCTGAATGACCAGTTTGCAATGCTTGAACAAGAAAAGAAAAATTAGAACATACCTCTAGCAGATATGTGATCTCAAATCCAGTCAGATCATCAAGGAAGAAGAACCTAACAGATTACAGGATGCGAAAGAAAAAACCAAAGAGTCATGACCTAACTTGTGTAAACAGTAACATTCGCAGCTGTTGGACTGAAAAAAACAAGTGAAGGAAACACTAACTTTGTTTTGCCCCTCGATGGGAAGAACCTTTGATTTAAAATGGATAATAATAACAGTAACAATAACAGTAAATCTCCAATTTTAGGCTTGCTATAAGGTAAATAACTAGGTTGTATTGCAAAATTTTAAAAACATGTGATCAACATATTGTCACTTTTCTTCCATTGGAAGACTACTGAATCAACCAACATCAATTTTCTAAGACCAATTTTAGCCACTAGGAAATGCAAATCAATGAGGGATATTAGTTGTTCTTCTAATGCAGGAGATTAGCAACTACCAATGGCTCAGTAAAGTGGTTTACACAAATCAGTATATGAATTACTTTCTTACGTGCAAATTTTCTCAACTTCTATAGCTAGATCCCATCAGCTTATACACCACTGAAGAATAAAAAGAATAGAAACAAGCGATTCATCAATTGGAATCCATAGTAACCATATGCTCTTAGATTGACAAGTGACATCACCTAATAGATGAAACAGTATTGCTTTCTACAAATGCGAGTCCAAGTTCATGTGTAAATAAGCAATAACATAATGAACGGGAACGAGTAGAATATGACTGCCATTCGATGAATGGATGTGTCAACAAGCAGCATATATTTAAAATTTTTCCCATGGGTGATATACAATTTTCTTCCTTTCAGTCCTGTAACATTATTTATGCTTTGGAAATAGAAATTTATGAAAGAAATACAAATATGTTATTCATCTAAACTCTTCAAAAAATCAAAATTCACTAAATACATCATGAACCCACGCACTCGATTCGTATATTATAGAAACAAAGAGAGAGGAGGAGGGGCAAGAAAGAAAGTTACTTACAATCCTAATGCAATGACAGTTGCTGGGACATTAACCAGCAACATCTTTAAATAGTCAACAGATAGGTCACTGTAAACCTATTAAAAATTTGTCAAGTAGTAAAGGATAAAGATTAAGAAAAGTAGAGCCAAATATTCATGAATAATTTCGCAGAAGCCTATAGCTGAATTCTAGTATTCAAAGAAGCATGTTACATATAAAACTCATGCTATATATCTTATCAGTGCTTGTAACATAACTGATTTTGATAGCTTATGTCAATTTCAAAAAGCATATATTCTACTAAATATTTCAAGAATGTTTTAATCATCAAGCAACTGCACATTACTACTATTAACAATCGGAACTCAAATGAGAAAAGAAATTGCAGATTAGCACACACCTTTCTAGTACGAAGACTGCACCGTGGACCCTCAACCACAATTTCACTCCCATCCATCTAGAAATTAACTATGAGATTAGTAACTTACTAAATAATACAAGAAGGGAGAATCACATACAGTAATGAAGCAATGCCAACTGCATTCCCAAATTTGCATGATGGACACAACTACTATAAGTGATATTTCATGAGACCAACTTTCCAAAATGGAACCTACACAGTAAAATGTTTTATCAACTGCAGTGGCAACTGTCTTTTATTAAGAAATTTTAGAATCCATTATGATTGGCACTCTTCCAAACAGACTGGCATTTAGCTACCCCGAAAAATCCAGAAGTACCAACAATGACAATCTTTGGTTCAAATGCTTGTTCTGTTCTGCATAATATACTTTTCCTTTTCTCTAAGATAAAGTTCATTTAACGGTAATTCATAAATGCACCGCCCAACATACTACTCTTAGTTTTGTTGATGATGAACATAGCGAACCTTTAGCTTCAGTTTCAAATTATCAAACTCTTCGTCAGTCATGATTGGTTTTCCAGAAACATAAGCAATAGAAGCTTCAAGAAATTTTTGTTCATCAGAACCTGCACAGTGAACCAGCAGAGAGTTAAGAAAATAAAGTTAAACATTAACATGGATTAATTTATTAATGCTGCAGCTATTTTAAGTAAAGTTGGTTCATACTTAGCATGACAACGCTACTTCCTTCCCACATAAGTTCTTCCTTGAGATTATCAAATTCCTCATTTGACATAATAGCCTTTCCCTCATAATAGAATGCCTGATGAACAAAACAGAGCCGGAGTTCATATCTCAAGCCACATATACAGGAATCACATAAACAGTTGAGTGAAGTTTAGCTATTAGGTGAAGGCCCATCTAAACCTTAATACCTTATGCTGAAATTTCAATTTTATTAAAATAGTGAAGGCAGCAATGGTTGAACTATTGGCCGGTTGGTCAAAAAGGCTATGATGATAGGTCAAGGACCAAATCTCCAAAAGCTTGAGTTGCTTGGTGAAAGTCCGATAATGGTTTTTATGTACAATAAGTTGTGCTTTCTACTCTTCTCTGTAGAATTATTACACATGACTATGACAGCAATAAATTTAAAGATAAAAAAGAGAAAAAGACAAATTATAGCCATACTTGCAGTGCTTGAAGAAATTCTTGCTCGAGTTCACCGACCGATTTCTTCTCTTTCTTGTCTATATTGCAATATGGGAGGATTTTACTATCAACCGCTTCATCTCCTTCAACCTTGCCTGAAAGGAGGAAACAATGTGAGGACGGTAAATGAGAAGGCATTCAGCATCAATATAAATTACGGAGCAAATTAGACCTCGTTGATCGGCGGAGGCCTTGGGGGAAAGTAAGAATAGGCGGCGGCGAAGGCACACGTGGCGGCCATTGAAGTGAATAAACTGAAGTGTGGAAGTTGAAGGAGAGGAGAAGGAAGAAAGTGGAAGCAAGGACCTTGGGATAGGAGAAGAGAATGGACAGGGGCATATTAATGTGAAGGCTAATTTGCTAGCCATAATGAAAAAGTGGGGTTATGGTGCAATGGTGGTGGAATTGGGAATCACAGGGCTGTTTAGCTTGGAGGGAAAGAAAGACAAAAGGCAGAGAGAGATAAGGCAAAGAGGGAATCTGTGGAGGGAATTGCAACCGCCTATTCTCCTTTTTTGCTTTCAGTAGCGTCACTCACTTGATACTTCCATTTATTTCGTTTCCCGTATGTTTCTGTTCTCATTTTTGTGCATTGTGTTAAAACAAAAATCAGCCATGTGTAATAATGTTGTTGCGTTGGCTTTACGTTTGCCACACCCTTTCATTGGTGTCATGCCATCCAATTGTTTGTAAATTAGATAAAGTATAGTTAAATGATTATTATTTATTCAGTTTTAGAATATTATGATACATAGTTTTTTTTATATATAATTAATTTTTTTATTATGCATAATTAAAATAAAACCAATCGTAATTATCTATAAATAAATAGATTATCACAATTCATATAATTACACCTACATACATATTAACTTACTAGCTAAATCACTTTAGTTTTTAAAAAATTATTTTTAAGTAATTGTATATTAATTTTTTTTCATTATTTTAAATTAATAATAAAAAGAGATAGTGTTAGATAGTAAAGAATGTAAGTTAGAGTTAAAATAAAAGCGGTTGTTTTTGTTGTGTTGTTGTCACTAGTACACCGGACACATATATATTATCTAGTTCATGTCCATTTTCTTTAATTTTAAAATAATTAATTAATTATTTTAGTATTTAAATATGTATTATTTAAAAAAATTACTCGTAATACTTTACCAATAACTTTTTTGTTTTAATTGTAGTGAAATAATCTACAATAATTAATAATTTTATAATTATTTATTATTTCAAGCAAAGGTTACAGTTAATATTTTGATGTGAATAGTTATTGTCATGTCAAGTTATCGACACATAATAATATAATATTTTATAAGAAAGTTCTAACGTACGTCCTTTTCGGATTTCTTTTTCATATCACTTTTAACTTTGATAGTATTATTTATTATATTTATATTTGTTATCTTATTTTTTTTATTTTTTAATATTAATTAAATATTTATTATATATTTTTTAAAAAAATTTTTAAATTTTTTTATATTTATTAATAAATAATATTAAAAAATGTATAGATAAATAGTATAAAAATATAAAAAAAATTTTTAAAAATTTTTAAAAAATTATATGACTTAAATAATAATTAATTAATATTAAAAAATTAAAAAAAATTAAAACAAACAATTAAAAAAATATCAAATTTAATTACGGGCCATTTGCATCTCCTTATTTAATGCCCTTGACGCGCTCCTCATGAATTATGTTCCTCAACGGTTCCCCTATGCGTGAGCAGCGACCACTGTCGGCGGCCAAATCAGGTAATTGAAAGCAAAATAGTTGAAACCTTGACCGAAGGATGCAAGCACGAGGCATCAACTACCTCTTCTCTTTATCTTTCTTATAAATGAAGTCGTTTGGCTTCTCTCTTCCATCTCTATCATGATTGTTGTCTTGTTTTATTAAGTTAATTAAAAATGAAACTTGAAGTGGTAGTAAATAATTTAAACAGTATTTATGATTCAAAAACAAGTATGATAGATAATTAATCCACATTATTTGGCACGTTGGGATTGGAGGTTGGAGGTTGATGAATATTAAATTGTCAATAACTAAGACTCTTAAGGATATACGGAGTAGCTAGCTAGTCTCACAACTGAGTGACTATCAGTATCGTTGTTTTCAATTGACAGAGTACATTGAAATTACTGACATTCTAGAATCTGCGTACGTAGCTTGTGTCTTACTTTAACAACCATTTTCTACCCTCCACAATTTGTCTTCCTACTTTAACTACTTCAATTACCAAATGAATGCTCAGCCACATATAAAAAGTGGGAAAATGTTATACTTACAATTACATTTTTGATAATTAATTAACTTTTATCCAATCTTCTGAGGTGTTATTATAAGGAATGTATTTGTGAGTATAGCATTTTCAATATAATATGATAGGAACAAATTAAAATTAATTTTTATAAAAGTTCTGTTGAATTTAATGATAAGGAAAATTAATTGATATGAAATGTACTAATCCTATGCAAATATATATATATATATATATATATATATACATATAATAAACTTATGTTATTCAAATATATTTATCTTATACAAATGTTTTATATAGAATAAGAATGTATTAGCTACATATATAGTAACTTAATAATTAATCACTGTTTATTTTCCTATTCTTTTAGTGTCCATATCTTAGACCATTTTTTATTGGAAAATTCTCCTTCAATGGAAGCTGTATGCGATTAACTGTTTTAACAATACGGCGTAGTTAAGAATAAACCTAATTAATAAGACATAAATAGAAAGTGTTATAAAAAGTCTTAATAAAAGTTGTGGTAGAAACTTGGCAAATCCATATGGGGTAGGTTAATTAATGGAATGCGGGTAGGTTAATTAATGGAATGCGATAGTTGGGACCTGAGGTACAAGTTCTCTTTTGATGTCAACAAATGGGAGCGAACGTTAGGCACTGCTTGGGAAGTGTTCTCCTGATCAAGCTTTTAACCTTCCAGTCAACCCATCTTGACGTTGACTGCCTGGACGTCCGGTGGAAAACTCGTCACGTGATAACTTGCGCACCTAGTACAGTGTTTGGTAATTGCTTATAGGACTTTTATGGAATTAACATTTCTGTTTCTATATAACTCACGAACTTGGTACCAGACTACATTAATTGTTTGCAGCAGAATAGTTCCCAAGAAGAGAACTGTGAGGTTGAAACTTTATAGCTGTATACAGAAGCCAAAGAGTTGTAAAAATGCTGACTCCAGTGGCTCAAAGAGTTGAAAGCTTGTCAAGCAGTGGGATTCAATCTATCCCAAAGGAGTACGTGAGACCGGAAGAAGAGCTGACCAACATAGGCAACGTCTTCGAAGAAGAAAAGAAGGAAGGTCCTCAAGTTCCGACCATTGACTTGACAGAAATAGACTCTGAAGATGAAATTGTTCGAGCCAGGTGCCGAGAAACCCTCAAGAAAGCAGCCGAGGATTGGGGGGTCATGAACCTTGTTAATCATGGCATCCCGGACGACCTTCTCAACCGCCTCAAGAAAGCTGGCGAAGCATTCTTTGCTCTGCCTGTTGAGGAAAAGGAGAAGTACGCCAATGATCAGGCCTCGGGTAATATTCAAGGCTATGGAAGCAAGCTATCAAACAATGTCAGCGGGAGGCTTGAGTGGGAAGACTACTTCTTCCACCTTAGTTTCCCGGAAGACAAGCGCGACATGTCCATCTGGCCCAGGACACCCAGTGATTATATGTGAGTAATCACGAGTAGATTTTTCTCTTTTCCGATTTGAAAAATTTTATTTTAGGATTCCTCAATTTGTGGCAATATCTATATATATGCAGTGAGGTTACAAGCGAGTATGCAAAGCGATTGAGAGGGCTTGCGAGCAAGATACTAGCGGCACTGTCTCTTGGCTTGGGGTTGGAAGAAGGGAGGCTAGAGAAGGAAGTTGGTGGCATGGAAGAGCTTTTACTTCAAATGAAGATCAACTACTACCCGATTTGTCCCCAGCCAGAGCTGGCTCTTGGCGTTGAAGCCCACACGGATGTCAGTTCACTTACTTTCCTGCTGCACAATATGGTGCCCGGCCTGCAACTTTTCCATGATGGGAAATGGGTGACAGCAAAATGTGTCCCAAATTCCATTTTTATGCACATTGGAGACACGATTGAGATCCTGAGCAACGGCAAGTACAAGAGTATTCTTCACAGGGGTTTGGTGAACAAGGAAAAGGTTAGGATATCATGGGCTGTGTTCTGTGAGCCCCCAAAGGAGAAGATCATCCTGAAGCCACTTCCAGAAGTTGTAACTGAGGCAGAGCCATCACGCTTTCCCCCTCGCACCTTTGCTCAGCATATTCAGCACAAGCTATTCAGGAAGACCCAGGAAGGTCCGCCCAAATGAGCTAGCATTTTGTTTGATTGCGATTGCGTTTATTGATTACTGAATTGCAGCGCCAAGATTATGTTATGTCCCAGTCCGATTATATATGCACTTTCATGTTGTGGCAATAACTACATGCGCCTATAGCTTTGGTGCCTTGTACTTTCCGTTAAATAAAGATTATTAAGATTAAAATCCTTTCTTCTCCTCTTCTTCTGACTTAATTATACATAAATTTATTTAATCTGTTAAAAATATTTTTTAAAAAATTTTTTAAAAATTAATATTACAAATTAAAAATGATGGAATTATTCTAATTTAAAACACTTACTCACTCATCAAAACAACGAACAGTTAACAGTTTCACTCAATAAAACGATGAACAGCGAATAATTTTATGTAATGATATTTTTGAAACAAATTTTTTTAAGTAATAATATTTTTAAAACAATTTTTTTAAATAATGATATTCTTAAATTAAAAAAAATAAAAAATTTCAAGTAAATATATATATATATATATATTTAAAAATTTTATAAGTAATATTTTTTTAAAAACAGAAAAAAAAACTTTTCAAGTAATTATGGGGCTGTTTGGAATGGTTTTTGTCTTATTATTTTTTAAAATAATTCTTAAAAACAACTCTAAAAAGTAATTTTATAGAATAAAAAAATAAAAAACTCGTTTAGGTAAAAATATTTTTTATCAATTATTTTTCGTGTTTTTTAAAAAATAAATGATAAAATTAAGTCAAAACACACTAAAATTATTTTTATTTTTTTGTTTTCTAATTACTGTTTTCGAAAACAGTTTTTTAAAACAACTGATGAAAACAGTTACCCAAACGAGTTTTTTTGTTCTCACAGAACAAAAAAATTAAAAAATAATTTTTATAAATAGAACCAAACAGGCTGAATTTTTAAAACATATTTTTTTAGAGTAGTGATATTTTAAA
>JASKGM010000009.1:15845490-15860007 GCA_034509205.1 Ceratonia siliqua | reverse complement strand
TTGAAATGATTGTCAACCTGTTATCTTTCACATTTTCTCTAGCATAAATCTTATTTTCTAGAATTATACCTGACATGTCTTTAGTTTCAATGAGATGTAAGTCATTTGACAAACCTAAGGAATCATCACCAAGCACAACAGTTGATGCTTTAACCTTCAAATTTGAAACAGAGTCTGATAAAGGTTCTATAACAGAACCTGCTAGTTGACCTTGCCGTTCAAGTGTTTTTCTTCTCTCAACCCCTCTTGGATAAACAGCTGGTAATTTAGTAACATCTCCAGCACCACCAATAAGGTCTTCAAGAGTATCTTGGACCAGCCCACTTTTTAATGCTTTAAAACAATCATGCATTTTGGTACACGTATAATTGTAATCCTTTTTGGTGGATAATATGAAATCCAGCTGCCAACTACTATAACAAAGACCCACCCATTCCAGTAAACTTTCACCTCAATACTTCTAGGTGTGATGAGCATTTTTTGTACATGTACAACCTCAATCAAAATATCTATGGTGTTAATACTCCCTGGGTCCACCTTATGGTCCCACTAAAAGGTGGCGAGAAACCTCTAGACGTGAAGCACACCATCATGTTTACACTGACAATGTTTATTACACTAGAGAGGCATTGTAATTCTTTCTTAAACTTTTTATTTGGTGACCTAGTACACTTTTTAGAATAAAAATTGTCATTTTTGGTATAGGATCGTCTCTTTCTCCTACTCCCTTTTGACTGAGACCTTGAAGATCGCTTCGGCCAACTCCATGACTTTGCATAATCATCTGAAGGTCGACTAACATCAGGATCCTCTTCTTCCTTCGAATCTGCTACCTGAGTCGACGCTGACCCAATGTGACTAGATCTTTCACTTGTATTATCTGATTTCTCTTCGCATTCCTCTGAACCAGATTCTTCCTCATTCTCTTATGGGTAATGATTGTAGATGAGTTCAAGTATTTCATCTTCCTCGGGGATTCATCATAAATAGGATCAGGTGTTTCCAACTCTTCTCGTATGGTGTCGATTCTCGTGAAACAAGATGTTCCATGGTCATGAAATGGATACTTGACCTCTTGGGTCACTTCATCCTTACTAGTGTTGTTGTTCGGTACATCTAAGTTTTTTGTGTTGCTTTTCGATACTTCCAACTCTTTTCGGTCACCCACCATAGGTTGGTCTTTGCCAAAAACTCCATCCTCAACTTAGCACACCTATGGCGCTGTAGAGCTCGAGGTCAGTTCCTCAATCATTCTCTTATTCTTAACTATTTTAGTTAGCTGCTCTTAGTTTCCACCACTGCCTCTGCTCCTAGCATGACTGGCCATGAGCTCTAATACCATTTTGATGTAAGGAAATGGAAGCTAAGACTATAACAACTAGAAAAATGGACAAAGAAAGAGATAAAAGAAAACATTCTTCTCACAAAGAAAACTATGATATTTCATAAAACATATGCTAAAAACTGCCTGATACATAGAGAACCAGATATATATATATATATATATATATATATTGGGAAGGAAAACTACTACTAAGGAAAAGAGAGAGACCATATGCTAGTCACGGGTAAACCAAAAACACATATAAAACCCCTATGCAAGGAAAAAAAATGACAATACATAGGCAACCAAACAATAAACTAAAATCATAGAGAAATAAGTACTAAAACAAACAGAGAGCATGGGACAAGGGATGCTCTTGCATCACTCTATTTCATAAACCTTGTGAATTTTGGTGCATGGAATTACTGTTTAACATAAATTGCTGCAATATATGGGAACACTTTCTGGGGTTAGTTGCATTTTAACTGTCACTAGTGTCATAATTTAACTTTACATTTATTGAATTTTAATTGAGTACCTGAATGATTTATTTAAAGTTATTCTTGATGACAACTGTCTTCAATATTGAAACGGGGTTCTTATCATATATGTATACGTGCGTACCCAAAACATTTCATGTATGCTTGTATGTATCTATGTATACATTAGTAAATACTTGTGAGCATGCCCAAAACAGTTATGATAATTATTTTTGCATTTCAACTTTCAATTTCTTTTACCTTGTGAGTTGTAATTAAGATGAAATCTTCTTGTTAGAGAGCTCAATTTACAAGGCTAATGAGGATAGTGATCAAACTAGTACAAATACAATGGGACATTCTCATTGTCAGATGAAGGTTTGAACTGGAGCTGAAATGGAAAAATTATATAATACCAGGTATTTTGTCATTAAGAGTTTGAACCACCAAAATATCTACTTGTCAGTTGAAAAGAGGATTTGTGCTACTCAAATAATGAATGAGCCAATTTTGGAAGAAGCCTTTCATGTAAGATACCTCCTTTTCTGATGTCAATTTATACTGTTTAAATCTACTTTAGAATTCATCTTGAATATGGAAAAGAAATTACAATAAGAATAAATTAACTTTCTTAAGGAGTTTTTATTTGTATTGCAGAATTCAGTGAGAGTAATCCTCATATTTAGTGTCAACATGAGTGGATCCTTCCAAGGGTATGCAAAAATGATGTCTCCCATTGGGTGGAGGAGAGACAACGTTTGGAGTGAGGGAAGTAGTAAACTTAATCCCTGGGGTCGTAGTTTTAAGGTCAAATGGCTGCGGTTAAATGACTTACCTTTCCATAAGACTCTTCATCTCAAGAATCCATTGAATAGCTATAAACCTGTTGTAAACACTCAATTTTGTTCAGTTTTTTATTTTTTATTATTATACAAATTTTATTATTATTAAATACAAAAGTAAAAAATAATTATAAAAGAAAGTCTCTATTATTTATAGCCTTACTTTATTTACAAAATATGAAAAAAAGAATACAAAAATTTAAATAAAAAAATAAATATAATTTTAAAACTCAATCCACTTTTTTTTTCTTTTTGGCCAACATACTCGCGCTTTCTCTCTTTCTCTCACCACACTCACGTCTCTCCCTCCTTATTTTATTTTTCCCTTGTTCTCTTTTTTTTCCTCCCACATATAACCACTCCCTCATTTCCTCACTTCATCCACTTCCTCACTTCATCTTCTCCCACACATAACTACTCCACTCACCCACTTTCTCTCCCCTTTTTTTTCTCACACACTCATGCCACCTCTCTCTACAACACACTCACCCATTTTTCTTTTTCATATCATCTCCTTTACTCCCTCATATCACACACGTACTACTCCCCCGTCCATCTTCTTTCTTTTTTTCTCATCTTCTTCCTTCTCCCTTCTCCCTTCTCTTCTTTTTTTCTCATAGAGGTAATCGTTTTTTCATCATTGGTTGATTTCTTTTCCTTTCAACTTTCTTTTTTTGTAAATATTTTTGTGAGACAATGATGTGTAAATTTCTTGGGTTCAAGATTTCTTGGAGGGATCCATGAGTAAAGGGGTATTTGTTTGTTTCAAATCTGACTATGTTAATTTTTTTAAAATATGCTTTATTATTTCAGTTAATGTTAAATTTTTTTTTGTTTTTAATATGTTTTTATTTCTGTTTTTTCATTTTTAATATGTTTTTTTTATTTTTGTTTTTTAATATGTTTTTACTAGTTTTGGTTATTTTTAATTTTTTTATTATTATTTCTGGTTTTTTTATTTGTTTTATTGCTTGTGGTTGCTATAATTTTATTTGTTGTTTAAAGGTATATTCTAGTTGTTATCTTATTTTATTTGCTGTTTTAAAATAGATTCTAGTTGTTGTTTTTTTTATTATTTGTTGTTTTTAAATTTTTATTTTGACCCTGAAACTTTCAGTAATTTTATTTTGGCCCCATTATTTGTAGTAATTTCATTTTGGCCTTATTATTTTTAGAAATTATATTTCGGCCTCTTGTTTCCAGAAATTGCATTTCAGCCCCATTATTTCCATAAATTTCATTTTTACCTAAATATTTTCATAAATTTCGTTATGCCCTCAAAATATTGCAAAAGATTTCAGTTTAATCTCCGTAAACATTCAGTGGAGGTTATCCTCTCCAATGTTCTAATTTCCATAGGCATTCAGTGGAAGTTTATATTCCCCTAATGTCCTAACTTCTTTTCGTCAATTTAACAAAAGTTCGAACTACGTTGACCTTGATTACTTTAGGGGTATGTAGACACTTACTTAGTAAGGTATGTCTAGTTATTTCTTTTTTTATCTTTGTTCTCTATTACCGTATTAATAAAAGGGGTAATTAAAATGTATTAAAATTTTTAAGTACAAATAATTTAGGGTAACATCTTTAGGGATAGACGTTTTGGGTACCTAACACTTTCCCCACACGTAATGGTTCCAAGTGCCATTTTTTTTTAGGATTCCAATTATCTTTCTAATTAATTGTTGGCGACTCTATTTTTCCTTGTGTTTTTCCTTACGTTTCCCAAAATCATAAAATGATAATTTTTCACTTGCCGTCACGTTATTAACAAGATTGTCATGTGTCTTTTAAATCAAGAGCTTTATTCCCCCCAGGAGCCCCCCAGGAGCTTCGGTAATTGTGCATGTGTTACATACTTCTGAGTCAAGTACCTTTTCAGGAATTATCTCAGATATTGGTGAAGCTCTTTGTGAACTCCTTGATGGAAAGAATGATGTGGATGGCCTGCTGAGCAGGTAATATCTTGTAGAGAGGTGAAAGATAATGTGCTCTTCAGCTGCATTTTCACAAGGCTCTCTGCTTACCAGTTTCTGTATGTGCAATTTATACAGGGATGGTCATTATCTGAAGGGACATTCTGTGGAAACTCCAAGTTCCGTTGGAGACAAAGACTGTAACTTTCCCCCACTGCATATGTCATGGTCATTACTCCTGCCTTATCCTTCCTTAGTTTATAAAAAATACGCTAAAGTAAATAGATTTCATTCAGCAAGCCAGAGATTAAGTGGGACAACTTTCACTGAAACAGTGCCTATCATTTCTGGGTCGTCCAAAGTGGCAGGGACAAACAGTTATCATTTTAGTGGACATATTCCTAAGCTACAAGTAGACAGGGATGTGATTCCTCAATTTGATGTTTGGGGTCTTTCTGCAGAAAGCCCTCTAGCTAGTTCCCTAACCGAGGATGATTTTCTTGACATGGTACTGGGACACTATATTTGCTTCTCTCATTAATTACTTTGTTTTCTCCCCTATTTTTCTTTCCATGTTTAGATCGCACTTAAGAAAATTACTTTGAGGAATAATTTGCAATTATTCGAACTTGGCAACATGAAATCCAATGACAGAGGATCATTCTGTTTGAAAGTTGGGACAATTGGAACTATGTTTTGGCTCACATGGTATTAGAATGTAAGGAACTTTTACTAATTTCTATATATACTATCACGATCCTCTTATTAGTCTGGCATATTTTTATGACTTTCGGGAATGCAATTTGTACAAAATTTAACATGGTTTTCTTATTAACTAATGTGGTAGCCGAGTTATCATGTCCTGCATATAGTAACTACTCACCCACTTCTAAAGCTATTTGATACCTGATGTGCATCAGCAAGATGATCCATCATCCACATATTGGAATCAGATACAGAATTATCACTTAGGCTGCCACTTGATTACTGAAGAATTCTTCCTAAAAGTTAAAACATGGCAAAGATGGCCCTGCTCTTATATTATAATTACATGACATGAATATTTTCCGATACCAGCTGTTAAGAATACTGACTGGCTAGTGGTTAGAGAGCAGGTATTGGATCAAATTGTTGTTTGGATTGGACAGCAGAAAAGGATATGATGGATTTTTCTCTCCTCATTCTGTGCCTTTTTCTTTGTTTTTCTTTTGTATTTTATATTCTGTTCTGTTTGTTGTAGCAATGTCCATCAGAAAATTTTCAAGGATGTTTCTACATCATTGCAAAGGGGCTTGTATACAATATGTTGTCCAAGTCTAGAAGTGACTATTGTTATTCAAAAGTTATGATTATAGGTAAGTTTCATCTTAGCTAGTTCAAGAGCATCTCTCTCTCTCTCTCTGTCTCTCTATTTTTTTTTGAGTGATCGTCAGCCACCTTGATATATAAGAGAAAAAATCTAAGTTACCATTTGATGAAAAGACATTTCGATTTTTAATTTCCCCAAGTATAGGAAGTTAGGAACCTTTTGCTCGTTGAGGTCCTTCAACTCCATGCTTTCCCTTGGTTCCCTGAGATCTTAATGAAGACCTGAAAGCATGCTATAGTTTTGTTCGATATTGAATATCTAGAAAGTTTAAGGCCTTGGAGCTGTTGATTAAAATCAATTGCTGCATAGTGCTGCCAGGAGTAAGGTTGATCTGTTTTGTTTGAATTCCAGATGTTTGTATAATTGGTGTAACTGGGATTGTTTCAGACTGCATGATTCTCTCTCTGTTTTTTTTCCCAAATATCTTTCAGTCCTATGAAGAATACCTGGAGGTCCATAGCAGATGCAGGAAACAATTATGCTTCAGTGTCAGTACTCAGTATGCATCAATAGTACTTCACTACTTTTTCATTGTGTTTATCAAGACGTCTATCTATCACTTGAAACCGTGATTAAGCCATCAAAATTCTGACAGGCAACTAAATCTTGGACGCGGCTGCAATCATTGAGAAGTAAATCACTTGATGATGATAGGTAAGATCTTTCCTATCACTAAAAGCCTGAATTATTAGTCAATTCTCTGATTCCTTAATAGGGATTGCCCATGATTCAATTTTCTGATTTCTTAACAGGGATTGTGTGTTTGGCAGGAACTCAGATTTTGTTAGAGATAGGAACAGTTCTCATAAGAGGTTTCATCCGTCATCTTTGCCTTGAATATAATAGCTCCTCCAACATAGCAAGCTTTTATTGGTTTTGGACTTGTGATGTTGTCGTCCGTAAGGTGGCTATAATCCACAAACAACTGCAGAATGAAAGTAAGCTGTGAATGTGTTAAATTGTGACGTATTATTGTATTTCATGTGCGATATGTGATTCAATTACAGCGCTTTAGGGAGGCTTGTTTACCAATTTGTACAGAATTTAGATTGGCAAACTTACCCCCTTGTGTACATATATCTGTACTTGTCTCGGGAAAGTGGTCAACAGAGATGCTTCATTCTGTTTTTAGTGCGAGCGAGAAATACCAATGCCTTCAGTCTTGTCTATGATATGGGATTGTTACGTACAGTGGTGAAATAATATAATGTGATATACCAATTTCATATATAATATTATTAATATCTGCTGCCGAGGTTTTGGTGCAGACATTGAAGATTCATGCTCCTTGCATGCGTATATGTATTCCGTTTTTGTAGATTTTGTGACCGAGTTAGATTGCGTGAGGTATGTACACCCAGAAATGTGACTTTACTTTCTAGTTAAAGTGTTAAACTACCCTTTGGTTGTGAAAAAGGGGTAGAAAGATGGTTAATTCAGCAAATCACAGTCATTGTTAGCCATATATGGATTTTGGTTCTTGTGGTCATAGGAAGAAAAGAGAGGACTATGATTTTGTTAGTTATTTCTTAGCGTTCTAGTTTTAATTTCTGAGGAGCAAAGTTCATTAAAATTTCCTTTGATGATAGTTATCTTATGCCACTTACTTTTCAGTCTTCATTCTTCATTGTTCCTCGTGGTGTTACAGAGTAATTTTCCACTAATTGCCGAATGACTGTTTGAAATTGTTTAGTTGTTGGATACTTTAATAAGATTGCAAAACAGAAATTAAATTTTTTATTATATTATAACTTAAAACTCCTTAGGCAAATATTTAATTAAGTTTTAATTTTTCTTGAAAATTTATCTAAAAGTTTTTAAGAATATTAATTATAGAATGATATCTTAAAATACTGATTTTTTAATACTTTTAATAATTTTAGAATTATATGTCATTAGAAAAAAATAAAATTTTTTTTACACTGTCTATACTTTTAAGTTAGATTCAAATAATAGAATGACATATAAAATACATTTTAAAAAGTTAATTCAAAAATATTTTTTAAAGCCTAAATTGAAAAGCATGCAAATTTTATGTATCTACGTGTAATTTAATCTATATTTTATTTTTAAAAAATTGGGGGAGTGTTGGAAGGAGCTTGGATCGGCAATATTTGGCCGCTGGGAGAGTTTCTATATTCCGAGGGAGTAACCCTTGGACGAGGAGAAGACTTAATGGAAGACAGTGGTGAGGTTGTTAGCAAAGAAGACGTCATTGTAAAGTTGAAGGACGACGGGGACTTCGACAGGCTACGTTTGAAGATAGTTCGTAAACTGAAGGACAACGTATGTTTCCTCCGAATTCATATCTTCTTTTTTTCCTTCGGTATTTTTTTTTATCATATTTCAATTTCAATTTCAATTTCCTTTTCGTTTTCGTTTTCGTTTATTATTTTTAGGTTTTACATCAGATTTCAAGTAACAATTCTCTTCAGTCCAGATTTGCTCTCGATTAGGTCTAATTTTGTATTTCTGTGCTAAAATTGTCCTGGTTCGGATTGATAGGACATTAGAAACAAGTTATGAAAATGTACTCGATTTCTAGAAAACCGATAACCACGACGATCACTGAGAGCTTCCATCAGCCAAAAGTAATTTCTTTATAGCAGACTTCCCATATCTGGAAGGAAGTACTGATATTGATTGTTATTAGCAGTCTAGTAAGGTTCTAGAGCGTGGTGAAATGTGCTCAACTTGAGGGTGTGGTTTATACTCTTGGTTACCCACCCCCCTCCCGCCATTTACTTATTTTCAACTACAAGTTTGTCAGTCAGTAACACTGAACCGGGCAATTTATGACAGGAAGAGTTGCGAGAACATATTACCTCAATTGTTAAGCAGTCAGCGGCGCTTAATCGTGTAGGAGTAGAAAACATGAAACCCAGACAACTTTCTGATGCCATATATGAAGAAGTTGGGTAATTCACACCCTCCTTTAGCTATTCCATAATTTGAACTGAGTTTGCGGAGTTTTACTCTCGTTTTTAAGCTTCCTTAGCATATTCAATTTTTTATTTTGCTGTTTTGTTTACAAATTTTTGAGGTAGTAGGGTCAACTTACATGGGAACATACTTTTTAGTTTGCTGCATTCTTTGTTTCCAGGGATAAAGTAATGAACCAGATATCCAATAGTTTATGGCAAATAATCAGATCAAATGACGGTATGAAAAGTGAAATTACGGAAACAGTGCAATCTGTCTACCATAAACTGGTGAGCCCACAAGGGAAAGATGAGGTTCGGTCATCCACCTCTGATGTGATGCCATTTCAGACACGAGGTGAAATGGCTTCAGCTGCTGAAATTGATGATACCTTGTATGAAAATGAGCCCAATGAACCACCTGGTTTCACTCTATCACATAATCATGTGAATAACAACCATGAGGACCAGGATAGGGGGAAGGTGCAAATCCATATGGATCATGGGGAAGGATTCACTGGAGAGCAGAGGGAAGAGTCCAACCTATCACAGGATACACTTGGTGCGGACGATGTTAGTGGTAATGGGCCACCTGGATTTTCAATAGATGCCGAGCACAACCCACCATCTGATTGTAGTGATGAGGACCCTGATTTGCCTCCCGGTTTTGGTTGATGAGTTGGAATGGAATTAACGTTTGTTGTGAAACCATTACTATGGTCGGTGAATAGAGATATCAAGTTTTCTGAATTCAATTTTGGCTTAGCCAGCTAAAATGTGCTACAATCTGGAGGTCTCTTCACATATAATTCTAGTTTCAGATGCTTCAGATCTTAGATAAATGCGTGTGGTCATCTAGTACTTGTAGCCTTTTTTAATTCAACCCAAAATTTTTCTGATAGGATGGTGGAGTATCGCTATGAATTTTGTTACAAGCTATTGACAAATTGAAGAAGTCCCCTTCAATCACGAGTTTCTTGTTTCTGTCAAATTTAGTGCTATTTTATTATTTCTTCTCATCCAAAGAGTGTGAACCGGTAGAAGTGCATTATCAGAGTGCTTGTTCCGTATTTGTTGGAATTGCTTAAAAGCAGAATTAATTTGGTTATGTCAGAGGTTTCTAATTATATTCTACCATTGCCATGCTCTTCTCATGCCTGCTGTGCGAATGACCTTTATAATCAGTACCTTGGACATTTTGCGTAGTCTTTTTGTTTCTTTGGCTGGATGGTGATTTTGTTTATTATTTACCTTGAGACTTAGTATTAGCATCTTTGAAATCGGTGGTTTATGCAAGTTTATATATTAGGCTTGTGTGTTTGTGAAGCCTTCCAATAAGCTAAAATATCCGGCACCTATCCCTGTTCATACATCTCATGTTTATTTAACAACAATGTTAAATGTCTTTATTCTTTCTAGACTTCTAGTATCTATTTCTATGATTCTCTAGTTTTGTATGATTTACTGTGAACAATTATCTTTCATTGTTTTGTTCGCAGACAGAATTTGTATTCTGAAAAGAGGTTTTATTTTCCATTTTAGTTTACTTCTCTCACTGTCATGCAGCACGGGATCTAATATTTCTGCGCGTTGAAGGAAGAGTTCAAAATCTTCTAGTCATCAAGTTCAAATTTTTCTTAAGCATTGATGGAATGAGCATAGAAATGAAAATGGTGCCCGTGTATGGTTACGATTATATATTACAAGGATATTGATTTGATTTTACCTTGATACATGGAAAAATATAAAAATGCAGTTCTTGAATACTGTAGTAGGACATCTTTCAGGCCAACGCACTGGTGGAACAAGTTGCTGCTGCTGCCTACGTAGTTTATTGTCTTACTCAAATTTGACAGAGATAGGACTCCTAACAGTGTGTTTGGTGGAGACCCATTTTAGATACCCTTGAGCATATTCCCTTGTTTTATTACTCGATCCTGTACGGCTGAATGTCACTGAATATATCTCGTTCTGGTTCATCTTCGAAAAGTAAAGCTTATTTGGCCCTCACCAACATTTGTCACAGTCCTTGTGAATGTCTGTGAGGAACCAAGCACAACCGAAAACGAGGGGTAGTTAAGCTGTCCTTCGGGAATGCTTGAAGTTTCAGAGCACTTGATTGGGCCATGTGCAAGGATCTCGACTTCCTTGTCACTGTAGCCTAAACCACACAGATAAGGTATATAATCCTCAGGTTCAACATCATAAACTAATCCAGGATCATTTGCTCTTGATGGATTCACATGGCAGGCGCCTGTGGCAAAGACATCTGCGGGCTTTAGTGTTTCATCAACAATGGGTTTGCCTTCTAAATTTAGTAGCCGCAGAAGTCATTATAGCAGATTTTATGGCGGCTGGCGACCAGTGAGAATGGGAGCTTTTGAGCAAAGCTGCAATACCACTAAGATGAGGACATGACATAGATGTGCCGGATATGTTGAATGTGGGTTTTGAAAATGTGCTGTTATTGAGGGGGAATGGCCAGGCAGCTAGGATGTTTACGCCAGGTTCAATGATGTCTGGTTTCAGAATACCAGGGCTCGCTAAGATAGGACCTCTTGAAGAGAAGAATGTAACAGCAGGAGATAAGGAGTTTCCGATGATAGTTCCCTTAAATAAGATGGTTGCTGTAGGTGTTGCAGTAGAATTTATATAGGCTTTTATCTTCAGTCCAGCAGCATAGCTAACATGCGTTGCGGGTAGAACATGTATGTCAGCTATGATACTGAAGCTGTTGATTTTATCATTCATGAGGATCATGGCGGCACCACCAGCTCTTTTCACTTCCTCTCCTTTGGCAATTCTTCCTATATCCCCTCCTCTCTCACACAAAACAACCTTGCCTCTGACATCACTGTCATTCCAGGTCCGTTAGCACAGAATGAAGACTCTTGTTGGCCATTCTTGCCAGTATGTACAAGGGGCAGCAGTGTTGGAGGAAAACTTGGAGGCTGGAAAACAGATTCTCCATCAAATTCTTGCCCATTTCCAAGCTTTGCTGTGGCTGCAATGCTTCTGTCAATAGTGCTTGCTCCAACTGTGAGAATCCATCGGGCTTCATTATCTAAGGAGCTGTTAAAAGGGCAGGAGTTTCCTGCAGCACAGCTTACAAATATTCCCTTCTGAATTGCTGCAAATGCGCCTACTGCAATTTTGTCATCATCGTATAAGGGAACTGTCTCACTTTCAGGCTTACTTCCACCAAGGGATATTGATATTATATCGACACCATCCTCCGCAGCTGCATCTAATCCAGCTAGTATATCACTCTCAGGACAATCTTCTCCCAAACATACTTTGTACGATGCTAGATGAGCATTAGGCGCCATCCCTGCTGCTGTGCCTTTGGCATTTCCTAGTGCTTCAGCATTGACTACAAATGCACCAGCCGCTGTGCTTGCTGTATGAGTTCCATGTCCCTCATCATCAATCGGTGTCTCTGCTTTGTCTCCCTTCATGGCCTTAGCTGCAATGTTGAAAGACCTTGCTCCAATTAATTTGTTGTTGCATGCTGACACATTAAGCTTGCATCTCCCTTTCCATTTGGAAGGTGAAGGATGATCAGGCGTAATCCCAGAGTCTAGCACCCCAATAATGATTCCCTTTCCAAAATTTGATTCCTTCCATAATCCCATTTGTTGCTGCAACCCCAAGAATTTGGGTGTGTGTGTTGTTTGAAGATGTAGTATTTTTTCAGGACGAGCTGAGACAGCCATTCTTCTGTTCCACTGCTCTCAGCTCCTCTTGAGTGAGTCTTGCAGCAAAACCACTCATTACGTTCCGATATGAATAAATCATTCGAGGTTGTTCCTCGGAGCTCATAATAGTAGGTGGCATGAAAGAATTGTACCAGCTCTCTAAATCTTCTGATTGAGAAAATATCCTAACTTCTGCTCGCCCGACATGGATAATGTTTGTCTGTGGACCGCTTGCTCCAATTACTATAGCTCAACACGAAAATGAGAGCAATGATATGGAAAGCATCCATGTTTAGCAGAAAGTTAGCTTTCTGCTTGATGGAAAAATGGAGAAAGGAATGTTGTTTATTTAGTTGGTTGCGCTTTTAGCTCAACATTTGCATTTGGTGGCCGGATATTTCAGTGCAAGTAACGAGTTGTAATGACCATATATGAAATTCTTTAGTCAACATCTTGTTTAAGAAATTTCATCCATTGCAAATCATGTTAGTTAAGAACAAATATTACGTAAATAATCCAAGCAGAAGTTTTCTCCTACTTTTATAAATTTAAATTAGTGACAAATTGGATAAGTGAAAGAAAAATAATTTTTAGCTTAAGTTTTGTCCCAAGATAAAATCAAACAAATTTTAGTGTCTTTTACAAGTGAAGACCCATATGAGAACCAAAATTTTTCATAATTCTTAGTGGCATTCAGATTTTTTTTTACCATATATTTTAGTGTAAGTAACGTGTTGTAATGACCATATATGAAATTCTTTGGTTAACATTTTGCTTAAGAAATTTCATCCATTGCAAATCATGTTATTCAAGAATAAATATATCTTAAATAATCCAAACATAAATTTTCTCTTACTTCTATAAGTTTAAATTAGTGACAAATTGGACAGAAGCTAGGTGAAAGAAAAATAATTTTTAGCTTAAGTTTTGCCCTAAAATAAAATCAAACAAATTTTAGTGGCTTTTACAAGTGGAGACCTATATGATAACCAAAAGTTTTCCTGCCACACATAGAAATATCTTATAAATAATTCTTAGTGGCATTCAAAATTTTTTATGCCAGAAATTTTAGTGCAAGTAATGTGTTGTAATGACCATATATGAAATTCTTTGGTCAACATCTTGCTTAAGAAATTTCATCCATTGCAAATCATGTTATTCAAGAATAAATATATCTTAAATAATCCAAACATAAATTTTCTCTTACTTCTATAAATTTAAATTAGTGACAAATTGGACAGAAGCTAGGTAAAAGAAAAATAATTTTTAACTTAAGTTTTGTCCTAAAATAAAATCTAACAAATTTTAATGGCTTTTACAAGTGGAGACCCATATGAGAACCAAATTTTTTCCTGCCACACATAGAAATATCTTATAGATAATTATTAGAGGCATTCTGAATTTTTGGCTAGACATTTTAGTGCAAGTAACGTGTTGCAATGACCATATATGAAATTCTTTGGTCAACATCTTGCTTAAGAAATTTCATCCATTGCAAATCATGTTAGTCAAGAATAAATATTACTTAAATAATCCAAACAGAAGTTTTCTCTTACTTTTATAAATTTAAATTAGTGACAAAATGGACAAAAGCTAAGTGAAAGAAAACTAATTTTTAGCTCAAGTTTTGTCCTAAGATAAAATCAAACAAATTTTAGTGGCTTTTACAAGTGGAGACCCATATAAGAACCAAAATTTTTCCTGCCACACAGAAATATCTTATAGATAATTCTTAGTGGCTTTCATATTTTTTTAGACCGGATATTTTAGTGCAAGTAACGTGTTGTAATGACCATATATGTAATTCTTTGGTCAACATCTTACTTAGGAAATTTCATCCATTGCAAATCATGTTAGTAAAAAATAAATATTACTTAAATAATCCAAGCAGAAGTTTTCTCTTACTTTTATAAATTTAAATTAGTGACAAATTGGACAGAAGCTAGGTGAAAGAAAAATAATTTTTAG
>JASKGM010000009.1:15829170-15845390 GCA_034509205.1 Ceratonia siliqua | reverse complement strand
AAGTTTTCTCTTACTTTTATAAATTTAAATTAGTGACAAATTGGACAGAAGCTAGGTGAAAGAAAAATAATTTTTAGCTTAAGTTTTGTCTTAAGATAAAATCAAACAAATTTTAGTGGCTTTTACAAGTGGAGACCCATATGAGAACCAAAATTTTTCCTGCCACACATAGAAATATCTTATAGATAATTCTTAGTGGCATTCAGATTTTTTTTGGCCAGATATTTTAGTGCAAGTAACGTGTTGTAATGACCATATATGTAATTCTTTGGTCAACATCTTACTTAGGAAATTTCATCCATTGCAAATCATGTTAGTAAAAAATAAATATTACTTAAATAATCCAAGCAGAAGTTTTCTCTTACTTCTAGAAATTTAAATTAGTGACAATTTGGACAGAAGCTAGGTGAAAGAAAAATAATTTTTAGCTTAAGTTTTGTCCTAAAATAAAATCAAACAAATTTTAGTGGCTTTTACAAGTGGAGACCCATATGAGAACCAAAAGTTTTCCTACCACACATAGAAATATCTTATAGATAATTCTTAGTGGCATTCAGAATTTTTTGGGTTGGCTATTTTAGTGCAAGTAACGTGTTGTAATGACCATATATGAAATTCTTTGGTCAACATCTTGCTTAAGAAATTACATCTATTGCAAATCATGTTAGTCAAGAATAAAAATTACTTAAATAATCCAAACTGAAGTTTTCTCTTACTTTTATAAATTTAAATTAGTGACAAATTGGACAAAAGCTAGGTGAAAGAAAAATAATTTTTAGCTAAGTTTTGTCTTAAGATAGGGCATCTGGTTCATGAGATGAATGGTTGCAGTGTCCCAGTACTTAATAAGTAAATGTGCACCAAGCAGCAGGGCTCGAGCTGTTTCAAGAATTTCTCTGTGTTTCCGTTCAACCACACAATTTTGCTGTGGTGTGTAGGGGCAAGAGGTTTCATGGATGAAACCATGAACTTGAAAGTAGTTTTGAAGTTCCCTATTAATATATTCACCCTTATTATCTGAAAGAAGAATTTAAACTTTTGCAGAATATTTAATGGTAATCATAGTATGAAAAGATTGAAACACAGTGGAGACTTCACTTTTTTGTTATAATAAATATAACCAACACATACGCAGTATAATCATCCACAAAAATACAAACCAACAAGTACCATACAATGAAGAAATTGGAGCAGGTCCCCAAACATCAGAGTGAATGAATGCAAAAGGAACACCACATCTAGAAGTATTAAAAGGAAATGGTACACGGTGGCTCTTGGCCAAAATACAAGTCTCACATTGTAAATTCAAGTCATCAACATGTGTCAATAAGTCAGGAAATAAATGCTTAAAGGAGGGATGTCCTAACCGCTAACGCCAGAGCCAAATCTGTCGTTCTTTCCCACTGGTTGTCTGATTCATGATATTTACTTTCCCATAGCTGAGATCATCCATGTAGTACAACCCCCTCTCTCTTAGTATCACGCTTGTCGATCTCCTTAGTGAGAATGTCCTGAAATAAGCAAAAAATATGATACATGAGAACACAACAATTCAATTCCTCTGTAACTTGTCCCACATACATAAGTTTGTTGGACAAAGAGGGAACAAGTAAAGTATTTGAAAGGAAAAGAGATGATGAAATAGAGACAATGCCAACCCCTATAACTGGATATGTAACCCCATTTGCATTGGAAATACTAGTTTTTCGAGGGTGTGAAGTAGTGATGAAATCAGTGCTAGTAAAGGTCATGTGATCAGTTGCCCCCAAGTCAATTAACCATCCACCCGTGTTATCTTGGGTAGCACTCAATAACCCAGAACCACAATTAACATGTGTAGGGTCATATGCCAGAGAGCTCGCATCTCTATCTATAGAGGTAAGTTGTAGGTTGTTAGCAGTCATGGCTGCCCTGCTTAAGGTTTCACCGATACCTTTTTTTCTCTGTTTCTTTGCTTTGAACTCATCCCACCATTCAGGAAAGCCATATAATTTGAAGCATGTTTCACAGGTATGTTTTTTATTCTTACAGTGAGTACAACCTCCTCCCTCGGGCTTAGCCTTGTCCTTGGATTTTCCAGTGTCAATACTAGGTGATCCAGGCTTAACTTGCTAAAGTGTCAGGGTTTTCTATTTTCCAGAGTTAAAACCCTTAGATGCCATAATAGCTCATGAAGTTAGTTCTGTACCAGCCAACATCACAGTCTGCCTGATATCTTCTCTTCAGACATGAGCATAAGCTTGCTCAACTTTGGGAAATGGTTGAAACTGCAAGACAACACTAATTTTTTATCAAGTCGATCATCCAGCCCATCAAGAAAAATATAAACTTTGTTGTCCTGAATAACAGAGTTATATTTTTAGATGTCTTTGGGATATTTCATTGGGTTAGGACGACGAAAATCAATCTCCCTCCATAGCCCTTGCAAAGCATTATAGTACTTTTCAATGGGAACTCTATTATGTTTCATTCTCATAACCCTCTTTTTTAAATAATACACTTGTGAGAGCAGCTTCAGTTGTGTTCATTACCTCACTCAAATTTCTTTTCCAGTAAAAATTGATTGAGAGTAAATAGTCAAATAACAAAAAATAGTAGCAGCTACAAGCAATACACAGCAAAGTTGAATAAGGTCACAAAGTAAATCAGACAAAACAGAGCAGGTTCAAAATTAACCAACAAGAGAGGTTTTCTTCCCGATTAGTATGTCAGATCGCTGATGGCAGTAGCAGTAATTAGGTAAGTAGTGTTGGTGGGTCACTCCAAACGCAAAAACAATTTCAGATCAGGGGTAGGTCGTCTCCCCTATTGCATATTAACATAAGCGCAGATTCTATCTTTTTTCAGGTGGTGTCTGAATAGAGAGGGGTCGTTTCTTCTGTCACAGAGCACTATCTTCTTCAATGGGTTTTTAAATAAAGCCACGAAAGAAACAAGAAATTAACTTAAACCAGCAGCAGTAGTGGAGTCACTGGCGATAAGGACGAACTAGTAGCAGCAACGACTGAACTCACCGGTGATAGTAGTAGTGGTGTCCTTGCCAGGAGTAGAGATCAGTCATCAAAGTCGAGCAAAGAGAAGGTCCAGGAGTAGAGATACAAAACATCATCTTGTTCATGGATAAAATACCAAACCAGTAGCTGGAGAACAAAAAACCAGTAGCCGGAGAACCCAACAGTCGCCAGCAACAGTAGCAGCCTAGGTTGAACACAGCAGCTCTGATACCATGATAGTTTGGGAAAATCTATATTTAATTTTAGAAAAGGCTTTACAAGGGTATATATGAAAAACTAAAGAAATAATTGAAATAAAGACTTTAAGCTATTTACAATACTACCCTACGTCAAATGGTCAAAAGATCACTTTTGACCAAGTACCTCACTAACACTTAATTTTATAAGACCTTTTGTGTTGTAAGTCTTGTAATAGAAAGGGTTTTAAATGTGAATGAACATTTACCTCCATGTGCCTTTAGCTTTGATGAATTTGTGTTAGTAGAGAGTATTGTTTCTTTTAATTTTAACCTTTGTTTCTGAGTTAAATTTCTAAACTTGTTAAAGAGTGTGTTAAATTCCCAAATCATGTTCTCTCTGGGGTCCTTAAATTTTTGTTGCTATCATGGAAAGTTAAGATTATGATTTTAGACATTTTTGGTGACTCTATAGTGATGATAGAATTACACAGAAATTCGAGAGGAGCCTTTGCCTAGGATTTTGGGTCTCAAAAGGGAATACCAAGCATCATCAATAACAGGAATTATTGGGTACTATCAAAGCTTCAAAAAATGGTGAGTGGGTTTATCTCTGCTCCCTACCATAAGTTATTTGTATGATTTACCTCCATGTGCCTTTAGATTTGATGACTTGGTGTTGGTAGAGATTATTGTTTCTTTTAATTTTAACCTTTGTTTCTGAGTTAAATTTCTAAACTTCTTAAAGAGGGTGTTAAATTCCTAAATCATGTTCTCTTTCGGGTCCTTAAATTTGTGTTGTTGACATGGAAAGTTAAGATTATTATTTTAGACATTTTTGGTGACTCTATATGGATGATAGAATTAAACAGAAATTAGAAAAGAGCCTTCGCCTAGGATTTTTGGTCTCAAATGGGAATACCAAGATCAACAGTAACATGAATTATTCGGTATTATCAAAGCTTCAAAAAATGGTGAGTGGGTTTATCTATGCTCTCTACCATAAGTTATTTGTATGATTTTCCTCCCTTGTTATTTTAATTTAGTAAAACTGAAGGTATAACAATTATGTAAATGTCCAACTAAATAAATTATGATTTTTTTTTTATATCTTAAAGTGATTTGAGAGTTGAATTAGCCTTCCCTAAGTTTTTGTTATTACCTTGATAAAAATCTAATTCAATGTCTCCCGCTTATGATTTTGTTTTGATATACTAAATTTTAAATGAGTTTATATATATATATATATATATATATATATATATATATATATTGCATGGAATATTTCTTTGATAGAGTATACTTTTTTGTTGACTAAGCTTATAAATCTTAAATTATTTTTATATAAATGTATGAAAATTGTGTTGGGTGGATCTTTTACCTACGTTTATAGAGAGTTATGTTCTAAATATATGTATATGACACAAAATTATGTTTTGTTCTGACTATTTGTATATGAATATGATAAAGAGCTTTGTTCTGAATATCTGTATTTATATATGAAAAGAGTTATATTCTGATTATTTGTACCAGCTCTGATTGTGTTGTAAAAATGGTATCATGAACTTGCCTAATTTGACAGGTCATAATTATAAATATATTTATATATGAGAAGGCTTATAAGATGTTACCCATATGATAACATTTCTACACCAGTCACGTGCTCAAAATTAAGACGTGACACGTGTTCTTGGTGGAATGTTATGAGCTTCGCCAGATGTCTTGTGGTTCTTCTATATATTCTTAAGTCGGCAACATGATGTGTAATTGTTTAGAAGATTCCTGTTGTCCTACGCCTGTGATGCTTTGTTCAAAATAAGTTAATTTAGTAGGATGACCCCTTTATGGATGAGACCTGGTCCTTTTGAGTTTGCTTTAATTGTCATGCCTCCACTTGAAGCTGTTCTTCTGCCACTGGAAGAAAAATCATCTGCATACGGTATCCTCGGACGATCTGTACTGAGAACTTCAAAGAATTCTATAATTCCTGGCTCAGAAAGTTGGAGGAGGTACTCAGTCTTGTATTGCAATATTATGCTTAATAGAATGAAATTACAATCAGATGCAAAGTTCAGTCTTGTCAGGTACAAGTTCTCTGGATAGGCGTTGTGGGAATCTTACTTTTTCTTTTCTTTTTTTAAAAATGCACATGCTTTAAAAAGAATAGTGCCAACCAAATATAAATTACATATTGGCATAAGTTAAGATTCGTCACAGAATTTTGTCATCATTTTGTAAGGTATAGAATCCTGTTTGCAATAATTGATATATTTTTTATGCTAATAACTAATAAGACATTAATGCAATAATTGAAACATATAAAAAAACAGGACTAAAATTAAAAAGATATGAAATAACTGACAGCAATTAAAAAAGATATAGTCGAGAAAGAGAGTATACAACTGTGAAATATAAAATGGATATATTATTAAAATTATAACCCAAAGCACTAAATTTAATTTTTGTGGCGACATTTTTAACAAAATAAGTTACCATTAACAAAAGAGTAATAGTGACAAAGATCTTTGATATTTTAAGACTTATAGTTATAGCAACTGACTAGTAGCCTGTTACTACAAATAACTAAATTTTTTATTGTAATAGTGTCTTATTTATTTTTTATTTATTATATAAAAAATTCAAATAAAAATGTATTTAAAATTTTTAAAAGAATAAACATAGATAAAATACTATCCTTAAATTATCTGTTATTAATTATATATAAAGATATGTCTATAATGCCAAATTTAATGTGACAGCTTGATAACTCAATTTGGAAGTTGATTAACGACAAATATACATATTAGTGTTATAAAATTCAGCTCTAGTTAATGGTGAATATTGAAAAGGTTTTTGAATCACAGATTAATTGGTTTGACTACGGTTGCATAATTATATAAAAATAAGTAATAATATAAATTATAATTGACGTATTCTTGTTTAAAACATAATATAATATATGTCATAATAACATATAAATTATAAATAAAATTAACAAATTACATAGGTTGGCATAGTGTGGCAGAATTCCTTGCTCATTAGTGCTCCGATCTTGGTAGAGCCAGTCTCTCATTAGAGTAACAGAGTAATTGTATTTTTAAAACATTAAACCTCTTTGAATTTGTAACTATATAGAATTATATAAGTTAAATTCATATAAAATTATTTAAACAATTACACATAGTTACAAATGTGAGACTTAAATATAAATAACTTTATTATTTTTTCGTAGTTGTATTTTGTAACCCATTTAATATGCACGTGGACGAAGCCAGACTCAATTATTTTTCTTAAAACAAGAAAATCTCATATGAAGGTACAATTTTAATTGAAGTAAATAAAAATTTTATTCATTGTTGGTGTTAAGTTTTATATACTTATTGTGTGTTCTATATATAAGTTTTGCAAAATTATTTGATGAAATAATTTTGTAAAAATGGTGATAGTATAAATAATAGATATTAGTTCTTTTTTATATGTAGCATAACTATTGTTGATATAAAAAATTTTATACTAAAACAAATTTAGATCACATACAATTTAACCTCACGTTACTACGTACATTTCATTAATAACATTTTAAAATCAATTTATATATCACATAAATTGTCCCACTAAATAAAAATATTCTAAACTACTCCTATAATAACAATATTTGGGAGTAACCGAACGTGTTCCTCGCAGGGGATTGATTGTTGAATAGCATAGTAGCCAAAGTAACAGAAAAGAGGGAGGCTGAAGGTACCTATGGTGGGTTAACTATGTGTATATTTGGACTTCTAACAGAGTACTTACCCGACACCCACCTCAAATATCCCTGAGAATAGGGTTTTTGAACACTCTGCTGGCTACTTATTCGGTTGAATGTCACTGAGTATTCCACCACTTTTTTCGCACTTGTGAATATAAGCTGAGTAGGCGTCACCGAGACATGGACTCCTTCTGGTGGAACCATCTCCACGCTGTAACACGAGTTAAGCTCCCCGACATTGGTTGCTGCTCTCGTATATGTTTGAGGGATAGAGCCCAGAGAAACAGAGAATGAAGGATAATTTGGCTGCGCTTCAGCTATGCTTCCCCCTTGTAAACAACTCACCTTTCGTTGGGTGATCATCTCTATTTGTTGATCTGTGTAATTTAGACCACATAAATAAGGAATGTAATCATCAGGGTGAATGTGGTAAACAAGCCACGGGTCCTTTGCTTTTGATGGGTTCACATGGCCTGCACCGATGGTAAACAATTCAGGGGGTTGAAATGTATGATCAACAATGGGCTTGCCTTCAAGGCTTAGTATATCAGCTGTTGTCATAATAGCAGATTTTATGGCAAAAGGGGACCAATCTGGGTGAGTACTTTTAAGTAAAGCTGAAACACCACTTAGATGAGGGCAGACCATTGACGTTCCCGACTTCATGTAGAATGTTGGCTCAGCCCATTCTTTGTTACCCGTAGAGTAAGGCCATGCGGCCAAAATGTTGACTCCAGGTCCAACAATATCTGGTTTCAGAATCCCTGGGCTTGCGATGTTTGGCCCTCTGGAGGAAAAGGAAAGCACCATTGGAGCATAGGGATTTCCAATCACAGTACCTTTGAATAAGATTGTGGCCATGGGGTTGCTTGTTGAGTTTATGTATTCTATGATTTTCAAGCCATCTGCATGACTTACGAATGCAGCTGGCAGAATGTGAGGCTCTGCTTCTGCACTGAAACCATCAATTTCGTCATTCATGAGAATCATGGCCGCTCCTCCAGCACGTTTCACCATTTCCCCTTTACCCACACCTCCATCGCACAAAACGACCTTGTTACTCTCATTGATGCTTTTCAAAGATTCCTCGTTGCAGAAGGCAGATGATCCATTGATGCTAGCATGAACAAGAGGCAGTAATGTAGGACTGAAATCAACTAGCTGGAAAAGTGATTGACCATTAAATACTTGTCCATTTCCAAGTTGAGCAGTGGCTATAATGGTTCTGTCAGTGGAACTTGCTCCAACAGTAAGCACCCAGGGAGCTGTGTTGGTCACTGTTCCGTTAAATGGGCCTATATTGCCTGCCGAGCAGCTCACAAAAATCCCCGCCTGGAGAGCATGGAATGCACCAATTGCAACCACATCATGGAGGAATGAGTCCCGAGGAATTGCACCGAATGACAGAGAAAGCACATCCATGGCCTCATCAGTGGCTGCTAAGATATCACTTTCCCTGCAACTGTCTTGAGTGCATACTTTGTAAATTGCCAAGTGAGCCATAGGGGCTATCGCGACTGCGGTGCCGTTAGCACTTCCGAGCACATTGGCGTTTTTCACAAAATTACCAGCTGCTGTGCTCGAAGTATGGGTGCCATGTCCATTTTCATCAAATGGTGGCAAGATCCTCGCAGCTTTACCCGTTCTTAAAATTTTTGGCACCAATGAGCTTCTTGTTACAATGCCGTGGGTTAAATTCACACTTACCTTTCCATCTCTTGGTGGGGGGGCATTCCTTCATCGTTGAAAGAAGGATGGTTTGGTGTTATTCCAATGTCTAAGACACCAATTACCACGCGGCCACGCCATTACCAAAATTTGATTCATTCCAAAGTCCCCAATCCTTTTGTAACCCCAAGAACCTGGGAGAATGTGTAGTATGTAAATGCAACGACAATTCCCTTTCTTGACGAATCAACATAACCTGATCTTTCTCTTCCATGGCTTTCGCTTCTTCCTTCGTCAATTTCACTGCAAAGCCAGTGATCACATTTTGATACGAATGAACAAGGCGGGACTCCTGTTTCGAGCTTGCAGTGGATATGGGCAAAAATGAGCTATGCCAGCCATGTAAATGTGTTGATTGCATAGAGATTTCGCCTCCAGGCTTGTCAACATGTACAATATATGTCTCAAGGTCGCCTTGTTCTTCTTTTCTTTCTGGTACCATTAGAGCTTAATTCCCTCCTAGGAAATGCATTTAGAACGATGATAACAAGTAATGTAAACTTTGACGAGATTTTGAACATTTTGTTGACCATTTTGCAGAAAAACTGAAGCTGTAAGAGTCTTTGTTTCTTGTTATTGTACAATTCCGTGCAACTGTACTATATATTTATATTGGAAAGAAACAGGCAAAACATTTGTTATATTATTATCTTAAATACTAAAATATCTTGGTATCATAAATACTATGATATATGATAATATTTACAAATTCTGAGTTTGGTATGATAATTAAAAGTTATTAAAACAATAATATAATTAACATTTTATAAAAATAACTAAAGTTAAAAGTAATATGATATAAGATGTATATAGTTTTTGAATAGTATAAAATTATATAAAAATGGTATCATCCTGGCTCTTCCTAGTTTCCTTTGCGTGTCCACTCGTTCAAAAATAGCTTTGTCACTACCATTATAGTAGTTTTTAGAATATGCCTGCCTATTCACTTATATTGGTTAGTTTTGTTTGAAGTGGACACTTAATGGTTATTAGGTGAATTCCATTACTGCAATCAATTCACCTGTATTACTATTTACCACAATCATTATTGGTTAGTTTAACTGGAAACTTATTGGTTTTTATTTTTCTGGATTTGACCTTTCGGAAGAAACTTATCATGCTAATCCATAGTAATTCTTTTGCATCAAGCAAACCACTTTTGCAAATGAAAGATCCCTTGCCGTTGCGCCAAAACCAAACACACGATTCATGAAGCAACCTTTCGCATATATATATATATGATTCATCTAATTGTACGTGTAACAGAAACAACTTTCATTAACTTATTTGTTGATGGCATCTTTGGAGTTATGATGGATATTTTAAAATTAAATTAGGTGGTACCAATTTGGCCTTTAAGTTTGGACTCAGGAGGTTAGAGTACACAGAATAAATTAAAGTAGCTTACAATTTAGTTTAGTAAAACGAAACTTCGAAATTCCTCCATCAACAAATTAAGCCAAGTTGATCAAGAGAAGTAATATTACTAAACTTTGGTCATCTAATTTTTTGCCTCTTGGGATAATCCCTTTTACCAGGGAGATATTTCTTCTTAATTAGCTTCGGACTATTATCTCTACATGAGATATTTCTTCTTAGCTGTCGACTAATTTCTATTAGTATACAGGTTAGGAGGAAGGGTATTAGGGTAACGAGAAAGATGAAATGAGGTGGATGACTTTCTTTATATTTTATAAAAGCCTTGTAATTTGTTATTTTATTATCAAATATACTAATTTCACAATGATTAATACAGTTTTAAACTTACATATTTCCCTCATTAATATACTAATATAGATATATAAATTATTATGTTTTAGGCACATTACCAAGTATTAAACTATAATTAACATATAAAAAATGTCAATTTATTAATTTCAACAATTTAAGAGGTTTAGACGGAAGTATGCATGAATTAATAATTAATACATTTTACATGAATGACACCAATATATACGTGCATTAGTTATCTTATTTTAGGTACATGATTAAGTATTAAACTTTAACATATAAAAAATATAAAATTACTAATATTAACAATGTAAGAAGTTTAATTTATATGAGAGTGTTCATGAATTATTAATTAATATACCATACATGAATCACACTAATAAGAATATATAAATTATTTGATATTCTAAGATATAACTAAGCATTAAACTTTATCATTTAAAAAAATTATTAATTTCAAAATTTTAAGAGAATTTATATGAAAGTACATAAAAGATTAAGATATCTTTGTAAAAAAAATTAAATGTGGTTTAAAATATGCAACAATATTATTAATACTATAATTTTTATATTTTTAATTGTAACCTTTAATTTAATATAAAAAATAATGATAATAGATGACAAATAATAAATAATAAAATAATATATATAAAAGGATATATAAAAAAAAGTGTAATATTTCTGAAGAATGTAATGTTCAACATATAAATAAAAAACAAGTGACTACCGGTTACAAAAAAATAAAGCAAACGTGGCCTTCAAATAGAATGTGTGTGCCGAGGGTATTGTAGACTCATCCATGCATAAAGGTCAAGCTCAAAATAAAAGAGAGTTGCAATCGAAATTTATTAGTCACCGAGGTGGACACGGAATCTTTGTAGGCACTTGTTCCTGTCTTTATTTCTACAGTGTCAAAGTTTCACTCGAAGATGACGGATATGGGGATGCTAACAGAGCGTTCATCAGATACCCAGGTGAGGGACCCCTGAGCAAAGTCGTGATCGCCTCTATTTTCTTTGAATTCTGGAATAAAGTTGACAGAATATGTAACCTGCTGGTTCACCCCTGTGAATATTATCTTACTAGGGTTTACGCTCATACCTACTCCCAAAGGCACGTCAAGATTCAGAGTGTAAATTGAATTTGCTGGCCCAACATTTGTCAAGGTTCTGGTGTAGAACTTTGAAGTAGACCCCAATTGAATAGAAAATGACGGATAATTAAGCTGTGCTTCCTGTATGGCTTTGATATCGGAGCACCTGACTTGCCGTTGTGCAATAATTGCAACTTGTCTGTCTGTGTAGTTCAAACCACACAAATAAGGAATGTAATCGTCGGGATGGATATCGTAAACAAGCCCTGGATCATTTGCTTTCACTGGGTTAACTTGGCCTGCACCAGTGGCAAATATGTCAGCGGGTACAAGCCTTTGGTCCAATATAGGCCTGCCTCCAAGATTTACAGCACCAGCACTGGTCATGATTGCTGACTTAATGGCTGCAGGAGACCAATCTGGATGGGAGCTTTTCAGCAGAGCAGCAATGCCACTGAGGTGAGGGCAAGACATTGAGGTACCTGAAATTATCATGAATGGTGGTATATGGTTGTCAAAAGATACAGGCCATGCAGCTAGAATGTTCATTCCTGGTCCAATTATGTCTGGTTTTAGAATGCCAGGGCTTGCAAGACTTGGACCTCTGGAAGAAAATGAAGTCACTGCTGGGGCAAGTGGATTTCCGATTACAGTTCCTTTGAAAAAGATTGTAGCTTTTGGTTTTGAGGTTGAATTTATATATCTTTTGATCGCCAACCCGTCATTGTAACTCACGTGTACAGCAGGAAGAACGTGAACGTCAGCAAAGGGAGTAAAGCCCTCAATTTCACCGTTCATGAGGATCATGGCGGCTCCGCCAGCATCCTTAACTTCTTGCCCTTTGTCAACTCTTGCAATTCCTCCACCTACCTCGCACAACACTATCTTTCCTTTGACATCCACGTTCTCTAAGGATCCAGAGGCACAAAAGGCAGAGGACTGGTTCCCATTTGCACCAGCATATACAAGCGGCAACAAGTTCGATTGAAAGTCTTTTGGTTGGAATACTGATTCACCATCATATTCTGCACCATTTCCCAGCTTCGCTGTTGCTTTTATTTTTCTATCAGTGGTGCTTGCACCAACGGTGAGAATCCATGGGGCCTCATTTGACAGGGAAAAGTAGCCAGGGCCAGAGTTACCAGCTGAGCAACTGACGAAAATTCCCTTTTGAGTTGCACTAAATGCACCTAGTGCAATTGAATCTTCAAAGAAAGAAGCGGAGACTCCACCTAGAGACAAAGAAAGCACATCCACACCATCTTCAACGGCAGCATCCATTGCAGCTAGGATTGCACTTTCAGGACAACCCTTAACGCCGCATACTCTGTACATTGCCAAGTGCGCATTGGGTGCCATGCCAACTGCTGTGCCCTGAGCATTGCCAAAAACACTAGCGTCCTGCACAAATCGTCCAGCGGCTGTACTGGCTGTGTGAGTGCCATGACCAACCTTATCGAATGGAAGGTCTGAACTTGAGTTTTTGACAAAATTTCTTGCGCCAATAAGCTTGTTATTACAAGTCCTCTGCTTGGTGAATTCACAGTAGCCTTTCCATTTTGCTGGTGGAACCGGCATTCCTTCATCGGAAAAGGAAGGGTGGGCCGGTTGTATCCCTGTGTCCAACAATCCAATTATGACGCCTTCGCCAAAATTGGAATTTTTCCACAATCCTAATCCCTGTTGCAACCCCAAGAAGCTTGGAGTATGAGTTGTATGTAAAGAAAATATCTTTTCAGGCCGTGCTGACAAAATCTCTTCCTTCTCTTCCAGAGCTTTGGCTTCTTCAGCAGTCAATTCCACAGCAAATCCAGCAACAACATTTCGGTATGAGAAAATGATGCGCTGCTGGTTCTGATTTTCTGTACTAGCTGGCAGAAATGAGCGGTACCATCTAAGCAAATCCTCGGAATGAAGGGAAGCACCATCCTGAGGATTTTTAACGTGAACGATGTAAGTATGTAAGGTGCTTTGTTCTTGGAGTTCCTCTGATTCTACATGTTGAGCGGCTGAAGTAGGATTAGGACAGACAGACAGCATGAAAATAAGACCAAGAAGCAATGCAATGGTTGACACTCCATGTTTGGTTTTCTCCATTTAATTTGCTTCTTGTGTTCTGTTCTTAGCATCTCAATCCCATGCACTTATATATTGCGTAGCCAAGACCAACCATAACAAAAGTGACACGGGTGTTAACGATGATCAAATCTTTCTTGTTTGAAAAGTTGCAAGGCCGTCCTCAACTATGCCCAGGTAATTGCCGATTAGGAAATACCAATGTAAGATTTACGTAAATTAAGGCACTTGCATGGTAATCGCCGCAAGATGTCATATACGTCCAGGACCAGGCTTGACAAGCTAAGCTTACGGCAATTGATCTTTGGAATTGCATTCATGGTAAAGAGAAATCATGTTTTTTGTTTTTGTCAAATTACTATTAGTCAATACTATATAAAGCAAAGTATTTTGAAAAGAAAAAAGCCTTACTGTTTAATTTATATTCCGAATACTATAGCAACCAAAAATGAATTAGAAATTGAATAAAAATGATACTTTTAAAATATGGCTATATTTTTTACCGCGATCGACGTCTTGGGATACGAAATTTTGGTTATATTTATATATTGATATTTGAAGTTGAACTACTACTGAGGTTTTGTACTATTCACTCGTGGTCTGTTTGCCTTTTTAAATGTTTATTCACAATTCTTTATTAACTAAGTAACTAACTAATTAAAAAGATTTTCACAAATATCTTTTATTAATTTACTTTATGTATTTAAACATTTAACTAACTTATATTTAAATTATTAATTTATTCACACTTCAAATTAAATTCAATTACTTATATATTAAAATTTATTATTTTTATTATATAAGCCATTATTTTTTTTATTATTTTCTTTTCATAGAGTTAAAATATTTTTAAATAATTTTATTTTTTACATAATTAAATAATAATAGAACATCAAAATATAAATAAAATTATTTATTAATAATCATCATAATAATTAATGAAAGTAAGAAAAAATATATTTTTAATAAAAATTTAATTATTGAAAAATTGATTGGTAGTTCAATAAAACCCTCAAGTTTTAATAAATAATTGAAACTAATTATAAAAAAATATTAATCTTAATTGAGAGTCTGAAAAATTTAAATAAAGATTTTTTAAATTATATTACAAAATATTTTAGAAAATAAAAATTTTAAAATTATTATTATTATTCATATATAAATTCTAGAATATGTTGCTTCCCCCCTCCCATGATAAATGTCTTAATTATGCCATCATCCATTTTATCATGAAAATATAAACAGACCTTATTTAAAAGTTAAAAAGATATTATAACTTAACCTAATTTTAAATTTAACATTAGTTAAATTATTTATATGTCTAAAATATTTTTTTGTAAAAAAATAAAAAAAATGGTGAATTACTCAAATAATTCATTTATTCATTATGTCTTAATAATATTGATATATAAGAATAAACAAAAATACATTGAATAATTTTTAAAAGTTTTTTTTATAATCAATAATAGAAAACGATAAATTTAAATGTTTAAACATACTGAATAATTTTTAAAATTATTTTAAAATTAAAAATATACAAATTAAAAAGTTATTAAGATATATTTTAGACATATAAATAATTTAATTTAATTTAAATTTAAAATTAAACTAAGTTATAATATTTTTTGATTAAAATATATTTCTTTTCCATAAAAAATGAATTAATTATATAATCCTTTTATTTATTTTAAAAACTTATACATAATTCTACTTAACTTAATATTATTAAAAATATTATATTCAAATTTTTTTAAAAAAATAATATTACAAATAGAAGTTTAATGCTTAAACAAGTCCTAATTTATGAAGCCTTTGGGCAATAGCGGATCTTTAAAAAAATATATTTGGAGTAGCACATTTTTAAAAAAATTTATTTACATAAAACTTTTAATTTTAAGAAAATAAAATTACACAAAAAAAAATTTTAGGTTCCGTCTCTACCATCCCCAACCACTGCCTCTTGGAAAACAAAATACAAAATAGTCATACTTGTCCGTACCAAACAGAGGCTTTAGTTGATGCTCGGATCCCTCGTAGATATTCTATTATTAATATGAATGTCTATCGTCACTTCTTGCTCCTACCCCTGGCCCTATTATCCCATCTCTTCCATCCTCGAATCCTACAAAGTTCCAACCATGCGTTAGCTGTCGCTCACATCCAAACATATCGCCTTCAATGCAGAATATAAAACTATCATTTTCCCTTTTTTTCTTTCTAGAAAAAGGCCACTTTCATTATCATATATAATCCCTATACTGGAAATTTCATTTTTGTCATCCTTAAGAGAATGAGAGTTCCGGATAGGGGTGAACAATCGGACAATTTTAATCGTTAAACTGCTTAGATCGATCAAAATTAATGATTATTTTAATCAAACTAAAGAATAATGGGTCAGTTCAATAAAAAATCAATAATTGTTTGTAAAGGAACGATTCAATTGACAATTAGAGTTTTTTTAATCACCAGTTTAACCAAACCAAATAATATATATTTAAAAAATTATATTTTTATATATTTTTTAATATATACATATATTATTTTAATATTTAATTTTAATTTTTTATATATTTATTTTATATTTAACATAATTACATCATTAATCATTTAAACCTCAACATTAATGATTTACATCATTAAAACATTAAACT
>JASKGM010000009.1:15782843-15794774 GCA_034509205.1 Ceratonia siliqua | reverse complement strand
GACAGGCGAGGGCTCACAATATTGTTGTTGACATTTTTGTATTATAATGTAGTGATGATTCGAATATTCTTCATGATAGTCAGCGATTGGTAAAGCAGAATGGATTAACACCCGGCCATGCCATGATGCCAATGCCAATAGTTGATCTTGTGAGAAGCGATTAGTCAGCGATGGTCCATTTTGCCACTTGCTCCAAACAAAAAGGGGTTGGATGCAGGGAGGGAGTGGGGCTTTTGGGGTCCCCCTGAGACGACATCGTAACACATGTGTAATTAGCATGATTCTGCATCCATTGACTATAGTGTATAACCAGGATATATATATTTATTCAAGTAGGAGGAGATTGTTGTTAGCAATAATGATATTTGGCATTAATTATGCTACTCGCCTCACGCGGCCTACTTTCTCAGGTTTCAATGATTCCAATGCAGCAAAGCAATTGGACCATTTCACTTTCCCCTCCGGCCTCCTTCTATGTTGTAAATGAATTTGACGGCCTGTCTGATTGGAACCACTGAAAACTTTTGTTCCACCAATTCTATTGTTCTAGATTATGGGAATACAGAGTAACAGAGCAGAGAAGAAAAACAAAATGAATAATGAAGTATAGTGATTGAGTATGTGATGTAATGATGTGTGTTTTGAATGGACGGGAATCAAAAGGATCCAGAATGAGATTTGTTTGCCTTTCTGTCTCAGACTCGACTCATTCACTCGAAAACAGGTAGTATGAATGGTCCACAGAAGCCAAGCCCCGTTCTTAGTGTTTGGGTCAAATTGTAAGCCCAGTCCTTGCAATTGCATTGGATAGTGTAGGCCATTTTGTGTTTGTGAGGTCCTCAAACAATCACAAACTACAGGCCTACGGGTTTACCACTATTGCGAGGCTCAGCCCAATTCCCTTACAAGTCAGTGATTGTAACGACGCCGTATGCTTCTTCTGTCTCAACGCTCTATCCAAAACCTCGCATGGCCTCCGAGTAGTGTGTACTAGTCCTTTGCTTTTTCTTGTCCAAATGGCTGCAGCGCACTTCTTCTCCAAGCTTTACGCAGCCAATCTGGTATTGCAGTCCGATTGCAGAAGGTCTCTCGACCCTTATCTTCGTTCTACTCAGAACTTCAAGAATTCATGGCTGGGTACCAAACTTTCCCTTCAGCCTAGCAGTCTCAGACCGCATGTGTCCAAGCACCGTCCCCTCGCAGCCACCGTCTCTTCCAGCCTCCCCACTGCGTAAGTTCAAATCCCACACTCCTGGAATTCTCCAAATTATTTGGCTGTTTCAGATTTCTTCTGATTTCCTATTTGCAGAAAGCCCGAGGGAGTTTCTTCCGGTCAAATAGTTCCCAAGTGAGTATAGCAGATATATTATCATATTCTGATATTTGTTTGTTGCCATTCAGAGGTTGTGCTTGACTGAGTTGAAATTGAGTATTTGGAAAAACAATGAGGAGGACGATTTGGAATGAAAATTATTTTACACTTGGTCTTTGGTACACAAAAATGTGGAGCGGTTCAAAGTCAAATACAACTCATTTTCACTCTAGGATCACAAATTTTGACCTTCTTTCCTATTAGCATGAAAGTGAGCTCAAAATGATTTTCCATCCACCTTCCATCCTCTTCAAATCACAAAGGGGTGAAAATCAAAACCTTTCCATTACACTCTATTTTCTCTCCCCTCTAGATTTTCCATCTTCTCTACCGAGCATAGCCATATTTATTTTTCCCATTGCCTTTTGCTAAGCCGTTGACAATTGTATTTGATGAAAACAGATGGTCTTCGAAGTCTATAAAATCATTTGCAATGGCTGAACTGGAGGCAAGAAAACTTAGGAATCCAACTACTGGAACTGAAGCCCTTCTCATGGGGATTCTTATTGAGGGCAAGTCATTTGGTCCATTGCGAACTTGCTTATTGTTTTGGAATGAGTAATAAACAAAATCTCTCACAAATTTCAGAAACACTTCATCTCAATCACTCGTGTCACTTCATCAACTCATCTCACTCATCCCAATACAATTTTATCATAGCATAAAATGTGTTTGTGACAAAAAAAAATTGTAAGAGGAGAATTGTTCCTTTCCAATAGCCACACCGTATTACTGTGTTGCATTAGCGTTTATCCGATTAATGTAATGTAAACAGAAAACCTGATACTTCCAGTTGCTATTACAAACACCAGAGTTTCTTGTTTATATCTATGGTTGGTTGACGTTAAACAATAACATTGATACTGCAAATAATTGCCAATCTTTATATATATATATATATATATATATATGGAAACTTAGCTCCATTCAGTACGAGGGTCTCGGAAGAATTGAAATATGGCTGGGATGAGGATCTATGTTCTGGTTATTTCGGTTCCTTGATCTCCCTCCCTACCCCGTTTTGTATATACTGTATTCTCATATCATTGCATCTTCGTATTTGGAATACCAGGAGGTGCATCAGCTTTCAATGCTGATTGCAGCATTGCTGATCCCAAGGTCTGAGACTCAGTAAGACATTAGCCACCAACTTACCATCACCACTTCCAAAATTTTCTATCTTTGTCATGCTTGTAACTCTTCACAACCAAACCCCACCTGCTAATGCTTGTCTGCTGCCGCCATTACTGGCTTATAGAAGTAGACTGGTGGTTAAAGACATCTGTCCATTTCTCTATGAAATGGTGTCTTAGTTTTGGGCAAAGTCTTTATGCAGAGTCTCCCCTATTCCATAAAATAAGTTTGCATGTTTTTTTTTTTGGCTTTTATAGAAACTAGATGTACTTCTCTAATCTCCATGCAACAAAAGGGGGGTTTTGTTTCTTGTAGCAGCCTTATGGGGAATGTCTGATTCGGTTTACCTGCTTCCTTGAACATAAACCTTAAAGATATTACGGGGAAGAAGAGTGCATACATAACATCTATGATGCTATAGGCACTAGTTCTATATAAAATGCTGCAATTCTTTTTTGGTTGCAAAGTTATGACATTTTTTAATGTTTCAGAGACTTGTATTTATTTCTGTCCCCTTTCATGTTGTCATATCTTTTTTTTTCTTTTAAAAAAAATTAATCAAGACTTTGGATCTGTAAGTTTATGCATTGTACTAAAGCTTTTTCTGGGCTGTAGGAACTAGTCTAGCTTCTAAATATTTGCGAGCCAATGGAATTACACTTTTAAAGGTGCGTGATGAAACTTCAAAGTTACGTGGGAAACCTGATTTGTTTTTCTTCAGTCCTGAGCATCCTCCACTGACTCAAGAATCTCAGAGGGCCCTTGACTGGGCTGTTGATCAAAAAATAAAATCTGGTTGGTTCTTATCATTTTTCTCATTTACAGTTGTTTATCACTACTCACAGAAGAGAAAGAACTGCTTGGGAAGCCAATATGATTTTATGATTAAATGTTTTTGGTTTATGATACGCAATTTGCTCAGGTGGCTTACATGTTCTTTGGTTTGATATTTTGTACTTTCTTTCCAATTTCTCTACTGATTTATAAAAATATGCATGTCTGGATGTAATCCTGCTAAGTAAAATATATCTGGTTAATGTTCATTGTGAAAATTGTATCTACCTGGGAGAGCAGGTTTTTATTGCTCATCATTATGGTAACTTATGTTGGTATAAAAATAAAAAGGTGTGGTTTTTAAGCACCATAATAATAAATCAGGTATGCTATTGATGTCTTGTTTTATCATCCTCAAGTTCCTTTTGTTTCAAAAAGAACAGTCAAATGTTTCTATATTCAGGTAGTTGATGACTTAGGCCCCGTTCGTTTCTACTTCTTCCAAGGAAGAATGCATTTTCTTGCTGACATGAGTGTTCATTTCTCCTTCTGTCTAGAATGGAAAGTTGATTGAGAATGAGATTTTCTCATTAAAGGAGAATGTAAAAAATATAACTTTTCATTATAAGAGAAGGAAATATTATTTTGCTCCCCTATTTTGACCCTCAGTCTCTCGCGACGTTGTTCATTCAGTTGAAGTTCACTTTGCTTCTCATCATATTTTCTTAATCAAATATTTTTTTAATACAATTATATTATTTCTTTAATTCATTTGCTTTTAATTATAATTATTTTTACAAAATTGTTATTTTATTTTAAAAATTGTTATTTTTAGTCATGTATATATTCATTTTATTATTTTAAATAAAAATAAAAATTTTGACCCATTAAAAATTATCAATTTTAAATTTCTTATGTATGTCCTTTTTAGTAATTTTATCAACCAAAAGTCTTTTACAATTTTATAGCTAAACATATTTTCTCATTCAAAAGTCATTTTCATTTATTATATTTAAACTTAAAACAACTTCTCATTCTGTTCAAAATTTTTTTTTCAAAACCAACTTCTCCTTATATAAAAGTTACTTTTTTTAAAGAACATCTGAACAGGCCTAGTTTGTTTGTTGTGAATTGTCATTCAGGTTGTTATAATAAATAAGACTCCGATTCTGCTTTTGGGAGTCATGATCTCTGATAAATATTAAATAATGAATTGCAAGATAAGGTCCTGAAACAATGTGAGAACAGAACAGGAAAAGGAAATAATGTATATTTGAAGGTACTTCATTCTATAGCTAAACAAAGAAAAATTTCTGGCTTCCTAGAGAATTGCCAATGTTCTGGATTTTGTTTCCTGTTACCTCTGAGTGGTTTTTGTTTCTTATGATGATGGGCCTTTATTATTAATTGAAAAGAAAAAGAATAACATGATATGTATTATACTAATATACATGCTTCAGGCAGCAGTTGTTTCATGGCGTCTCCAATATATAAAACCTTAGCCTAAAAATCTAGAAGTCATGATTAGTGCACGATCATCTTTGATTTTGCAAATGATGATTCTCATCTGATGTTTTGTGAACAATGTTAAACAGTTATCCATTTTTAAATCCATCTGTGACTCTGCAGGTCATGGTGGGGAAATTACCACAACGCATTTGCTTCTTGCCATTTGGTCTGAAGCAGAATCCCCTGGTCACAAGATACTGTCCACCCTTGGCTTTAATGATCAGAAAGCTAAAGAGTTAGAGGCCTTTATTTCTGATCCTGGGTTTACAGATGATTGATGTTATTGATGTTTTGCTTTGAGATTTACTAGCAGAAGTATTGCATTGAGTGCATTCTAATCATTGGTGCATTTGTTTGTAAAATAGATGTATGGGCTATTCTGCCCATTGAATTAGATTGCAGGTATCTTCTACTATTCAAAATTAAAGCCCCCCTCCCCTTTCTCCCCAAACAATATACAGAAGAAATGAACAAGAAGTAAAAAAAAAAAACCCCATCCTCTCAAAAAAAGAAAAAAAGAAGCATAACAGAAACATTCAGCAGTTATTTACAATGAGACTGTGGGGTTGGTTTGTAGTGATTTACTGGAAACATCCGATATCAGGGAAGCACTCAAGATGGAGTATGGCCTCCGGTCTCAAGCTTGCCTTCATCTTTGAGCCGTGTCTAATTCATTCTCACTTGAGTGATATAAACGAGCGGTAATGGAGACGTTTCCAAATTCCAACACATCTTGTTATACTTGAACACTTTCATGGGCCTCATTTTGTTCATTTGCGTCAAATCTGGTGTCTTCTTGCGCCTGTGCCCTACAGGCTAGTGTTTGTGCCTTGCGAGCCTCTTCTTCCCAATTTATCCTCGCAAGAAATACCAATAACAACATCAAGCACGTAAAAACGCCAATTATAAGTCCTATGAACAGGCCACCAAGACCAAGATGGAGCTTGAAGGCAAAAACCACACCCAAGGGCAGGGCCAAGAGATAAAATCCACTAAGATTGGCATACATGCCCAACCAGGGTCGAGCTGTCCCTCGGACTATGCCTCCACAAACTGCCAAAGGAAAATTAAACACTTCCATCAGAGCCATAAGCAACATTGTCTTCTTTACCCCCCTTATGATTCCCTTGTCATTGCTGAATAGGGGTCCCCAAATTCCCCTGCCAGCCACCATCAAGAAGCTGCCTATGCAGCCTGAGATAATGGCCACTGCTAGAGATACATAGGCTGATCGGTAAGCAAGGCCTGCTTGGTTCGCGCCGAGCTCATTAGACACACGGGTGGAAACACAAGTGGCTAGCGATAGCATCACCGAGAATAGCAAATAGTCGAAGTTTAGCACAATGGCTAACACTCCCACTGCTTGCTTGGCGTTCGCCAGGTGGCCAGTAAGCAATACTAGAATCTCATAGCACCACCACTCGAGGCAGGTATTCAGACAGCATGACCCACAAAGCTTGAGCAACCTAATCCAATCCTTAATGCTCTGATCCCACCACCCTCCATCCATCCACCTGCTTTCCTTCCTATTTTCAAGAATCACAACATAAATGGCCAGTAGAACCACAACTATCAGGTCTGTGATCCAAACTGCCATTGAAACTCCTTTGAGGCCCATAGCCTTTGTGAGCAGTATGTTTATGGGTATGTGTAGAGCTAGAGCTACAGCAGAACTAAACATGGTAGGAAGAGTTATGCTTTGAGAACTCAAATAGGCTTTTAAGGGACAAAGAAATGAGGTGACTAACAAGTCGGGTATGAGATATTTAGTATAGATCTTCGCCACAATTGAAATATCTTTCTGCTGGCCAAAATGAAATAAAATCTTATCAACGTTAAGCCACAAGAAACATATGGGAAGTGTTAACAATAGCAACAAGGAGATTGTCATGAGAAGGGTCTTATGAAGAAGCCTGAAGTTTTTAGCTCCATAAGCTTGTCCGCAGATGGGTTCCATGGCACCGCATAGACCGTTGAAGACAGAGAAACCAGTAACATTAGCAAAAGTGAACCCGAGCGCACCACCAGCTAAGTTGAGCTCCCCCAGACGGCCCAAAAATGCTGTTGTGATGGCTGTCCTGGCAAACCAAGCCAAGTTCATGGCCATTAAAGGAAGGGCTATTCTTCGTTGAACTTTTAGCTCCGAAAGCAGCATCTTCACAAAATTGGCAGGGCATTGTTGAGCAAGAGGTGGTGGAGGTGAAGGTGAAGGTGAAGACGAAGGCGAAGTGGGTCGGGTGGTTTTATCAGATAGGTTCTCTCCCAGTTTAGAAGTAGCTGACATTTTTGCTGATGATATTATATGAGATTATGAGGTGTTTCTACTTTATAAAATGAGAAGGGTTACTGGTTAGGGCTGAGTGCATGAGTATCGTGAGGGACTAGTTTGTTTTCTAAGGAGAGAAACAAGTTGGTGGGCTTCTCTTGCTGCCAATCAAAGAAGAAATTGTGTTTGATGGTGAACTAAAATATTTATTATTATTTATATATAATGCGTGATAAGCCACTAGCAAGGCCATTTATAACAATTACACTCAAAGGACGGAACTATATATATATACATGAGAATTTTTTTTAAGGAACGACTACCCCTAAATCTATAAACTTGGTCCACCGTACTTATACTTGTTGCAACTTGCAAGTGCGGTGGAGTAAACATCTTGTGCATTTTGACCTCTACTTACTCCTAATTCGAAATACCTGCTGCAAATATCAACTTCATTTTCTGTTAATTAGCAGCAAGTTATATTAAGGTAATGAGCAGTAACTAAAACATATAGGAAACATTACAAATTTTATGTTAATATTAGTTGTTACGGTGTCTCATTAGAATATACCCAAATTCGTCGTTAAACGACAAAAGCAAACTCTTGTGTATGATGCAAAATATCCGACGCTTATGTATGAAATACAACGTGCGGAGTTCAGTTTCTTCTTGTTCCTCGCTTGAATTGCAGCATTATTTATTTGAATCAAAATTATTACGTTGATAACTTGGCTTGGTCGATACCAAGTTAATTTGGCTCAAAATAAGTTTTTATACTAAATGGTGTAAAGCTCCAGGCACTGATGAGAATAAACTAGGATATCTAATTTAATGGAAGGAATTTAGCATATATCCTATGGAGGATATGGTATTTTAAATGCAACATGCAGCTATATAAGGAACCTCGGATAGATATTGGAGGATTTCAAAGAAAACTTTAGCCTCCACCAAGTGCCACTTAAACAGAAACACGATCTATATATATAAACAAATAGTTGGTCACATAAAGATTGAAAATTTGTAATATATTTAGGTGGAGATTAATTAGTGAATCAATTTAATCCAATTAAGGACTCTGATCGGTTCCACATGATCTCACTAAAGGGAGGGACCAACAAATCTTTTTCCGAAAGGTGGAGGCAACTTGGCTTTCTTCCCATTCATGTGTATTTCCCAATTAAACAGAGACTGTAAAGTGGGATGAAGGTTGGCCCATACGCACAACAAAAGGTTACCTAATTAAGTGCTAATCATTCAGTACTTATCCCTTCCATCCCACTAATTATCTTCATCGTTATGATATTCTTTTCAATCATATAATTATCCCAAGGAATGGAATGCTATAACCACTTTGGGCATCTGGAACTTGCAGAAATGAGAAGACACAGACAATTAAAGCATTGGGGGATCGTCACTATTCCTCAGTAGTCAGTCATTAAGAGTGAAACTTTTAGATATATATATATACAATTTTTGGAGGGTGGGGGGAATCAAAATGAGAAAGCAAAAACATGAGGCCTTGAGGCCTTCCCATTTGTATGATGATGAAAAGATAATTAAGTGACGCTGACAAAAGAGAAGAAACATATCAACAAAAGAAACCCATAGAAAGTAGAAATTATTGAGCACAAGAGATGGAGAGTTGTCTGCGAGTGCCTTTCATTCAATTATAAAATTGTTGGAGTGGAGTTTGAGGTGTACCTCTTTGCTTTGTAAAGATGATAAAGATAAATTATTCGACAGAGAGGAGAATGCATGACCAACTTTACAAAACGAATGGAGCTCACATAAAAAAGATTGAACAACTTTGAAATTAGGGCAGGCTAAGCAAAATAAGGCGATTCCCATTTCCCACTAATAGGAAGCTACAATCATTATGTCACTACAATCCAAATAGGTTACTCAAAATAATGGATTCTCTAGTCACCATAAGAATTTTATCATTTAATTGGCCTCACTACATATATATAGCCACTTTGGATAACGTCACAAATCTAGGATTCAGAAGATTTGCTTATTAAAACTGATAGGTCCCTTGAGTTATTTCATTTTTTTTTTTTGTTCAAACTAAAAAATTCATTCAACCAAATACTCACACGAGAAATGCTTTTCTCAAAGTTTTACAAAAACTTGTGTGAAGAAGTAGTGAGTAATGTGAAATATTGAATGGTTGACACATAAATATTTTGTGAAACTTTGCGAGAAGAGGCTTTGTGAGAGTAGTATGAATTACTCATACTTGTATTTTATTTAGTTTTTAAATTGTTTTTTATTTATTTGGGTGATATGATAGAGAATTACACCTTTTATAAGTTTAATTTTTTTATCATTCGATTCCATGTTTTTAAAATTCATTAATTGAATTATAAATCTTAAAAAATAGTATATGAGAATCTTAAAGTGCATTTGGCTATAAAAAATATTAAATGAGTTGTATGATTTCTTCCAATTAAAAAAGTAAGCAAAATTATATAAACGAATGTTTTTAAAAAAATGTTACTTATATACTAACAGTGTCTCACACGGTCACACATCTCACGTAAGTATTTTTCAACCAATGATCACCATTAATTATACTCTTTTTTATATCAGTACACATTTATTGAATAATTAAAAGTATTTATGTGAGAAGTGTAAGAACAATATTGGTGTGTAAGTGGAGCATGAGATGTTATGGTGAAAAGGAGTCAATGAGGCTATAAATTGAACAATGACTAGCAAAGTCATTAGTGGGATGCAGTTAATCCAAATAAAATAATTTATTTAAAATAATCAAAACATGATTACTACTTAAATCAATTGTAATTAATAATTGGACAATGCCACTTGTGGCTTGGACTTAGTGAACCCTGATTAACTAATGAGCTAGCTCTAAAAGATGGCTCGGGCCAAATCACACAATTAAGCTAAAAAAGAAGACACTTGGAAACTACATTAAAATAAAATCTAAGACTAGTCAGCAGTTAATATTTTATATGTTTCATTTTATTTGATATTTAAGATAATGTCATAAGAATTAAAGAAATTATTAAATATTTTTAATTATAACAAAAAATAGTTATATTAGACTAAATTATTCATATTAAAGTCAAATTAATTAAACTCTTATTACTACTAACTCCATTTTAAAATATTTGACATTTAAAGTAATGGCACAAAAACTAAAAAAGTTATTAAAGAGCCTCAATTGTAGTAAAAAATTGTTATATTACCCTTATCAAAATCAGTTTAAACTCTTATTATTACATTGAAAATAACAATAAATAAGAGTCAAAAGAAAAAAAATAATAACTAATACTTCATTAGTAATATAAAACGATAGATAAATTGAAATAAATTAAAATTCGTAAAACGACTGTTATTTTAAAATGGGAGGGAGTACTCTATTAAAAATAATAATAAATAAGGATAAAATTAAAAAAATAATAATTAATATTTTATTGGTAATGTAAGACAACAAATAATTTAAATAAACTAAAAATTTTAAAATGAATGGAGTAGGTTGCAGTGCTGTTATTGTTAAACTAATTAAACTAATTGCCTTAGAAATGAACATGGCATAAAAGATGGGGTTAACATAGCCTCAATAATAAATCATTGGCTGGCTACACAATTATAAAGTAGTTAATTCCTTATTACATGGGCTTAACCTTACCTCACGTTGGCCCATTATGTCAATGTCATACTCTTTCTTACCTTTAAAGCCCAAAACGATACTTAATCCGTATATGAAAAGGAAGTACACAAAAAGAAAGGGACGAAGTTTGGTTTAAATCTTCAAGCTTAAGTTAGTATTTAAAAAGTAATCTAAACTATGGTTGGTTGAGAAGGGAAGGATGCAAGTGGGAATTGCTAAGATTTTAAAGTCACGTGACGTGGGTGGGTTTTGCTTAAGATCTGAGATGAAATAGAGAGGGCTTGTGATGTGTGAAAGTGCAGACGCATGGCATAACCCAGATTCCAATTGGGATAGGTGCCTTTCACATGGAGATGGATCAGGCCGACAGGGCCAATTTCCTTTATTATTTAATTATACTGTCATTAATTATGATATACAGAGCTTAAATTAGTAGTTAAGTCAGGAGCACTAAAGATATTAGTTTTCAAGCTTTATCATCTTCTTCTACCACTCCTTCACAGCCTCAAATGGAAGCTAAGGAGAGTGTAAGAGCATATACGGTCGTTTCATTGGTTTATTTTATATTTATTTAATTTTAATTGAGTTCTAACTCGTAATCTATAAATTTGAAAACGATTCTAATATTGTTAAATGACAGACTCATTGGTAAATATATATTGGGAACACTGAAACTAAATATTGGGAACCCCCGGGCCTCGTACTAATACATATATATATATATATATATTATTTAGGGTTAGGACACAAGGATCAGATTGGGGTTCAAACCCCTCATACTTTGACTTTGAGAATTGCTCCAAAATTTAAATAAGTAGGTAGCATGAACAAATTAAGTGGTATAAGGCCGGTTTTAGAGTTATCCAAAAAAATGTAATATATTATGATTAGAGCACACCAGTATAGTATTATCATGCATCCATATATATATAAATGATGTGTTATAATTTGCTTATATAACATGTTAATTAGCGAACATGGCATTGCTCTGCGTTCCTTAATTAGAGCATTTAATATTGAGGTTGTTTTGTTCAGTTCTTAATTATGATTCATAATTTAATCTTATTCACATGCACTTGTTGTTGGGCATTATTGGGTGAAAGACATGAGAATAAAGAGAGGAAGGGCGACAAAGGGCATCTTTAGGTAGCCATGCAAACTGGAGGTCCCAAACCCTGCACTTCCTGCACTCATCATGTCCCACAACCACACACGAAGATGGGGGGAAAGACACGCGTC
>JASKGM010000009.1:15762611-15775477 GCA_034509205.1 Ceratonia siliqua | reverse complement strand
TTTTATTTTTTACTTAACTTTAGATTAATAACAAAAAATTTATTATTTTAGTTGTATGAAATGAATGTGAGAAGTTAGTAAATGTCATCGAATTTATAGGCTATAAAAGCCTTATTTTGATAAAAAACCCAACACTTATTTTTACTGCCGTGCATTGAGTTTAGTGTTACAGTGGTAGTGTTGAATAGTCCCCCCAATCTAAAGTACTTAAAGATATGAAAAAAACTTCAAATTATGGGGATGTTGAAATTAGTAAATAATTTGATCTTCTAAATGTTTGGTTATATACTTGAATTCTAATAGTTCATGGAAATATTTTAGTGCGATGTTCATTTATGGTTAAATTTTATTTTTTCAATTGTATATTTAATTACCTTTAAAATATTTAATATAAATCTTATCAAAGTTCATAATATTGTTTTTTTTATATCTTGAAGTTATTATTTAACTTTTATATCTATTAATAAAATTTGTAATAATATTATAATTTTAAAATTATTAATTATTCAAATATTCAAATAAATGTTAATAAATTTTCGTGCAGGTTTTGTAACTAATTTTTTACATAAAAAGATGAACTAAATTTATGTATATATATAAAAAAGGAGTGTTATGTTATTTGAACATGGTCTAAGCCAAGTTTACCATCAAAATTCGAGTCCTGCCCGTTTATAAATATTTGAGCCCATATTGGATTGTTTTTCAACTAGATGGACTACCAAATCCATGATCAGATCTAACTGAGGAAGTTGTAGCTGTGGTTCCCGATGCTCAAAAGGCATGATGCTGAAGATGTTGACAAGGAATGGAGGATGCTACAACCAAGAGAAATTACACTGATTGTGTAGTGATTTGGAGGTATGCAGGTGCGGCAATAGTTTCGATTCTTTTGTTGACTATGGCCTCTCTAGTCTCTACCTCACTACTACCAAATACCAATTAGTTGTTGTGGCGGTCACAAATCATTCATTCTTCTAAATTCAAATGGGAATCATAGGCTGGATTTACACACAGAGAGTGCTCAGATTTTGCTGAGTTCTTAGAATGAAACTTATATAGGGGCCGGTCATTGCTCAAGTGGTAAGTGAAGGGTGGGATTAGAATAAAATTACAGATTCATTTTTATACAAAATAATAATTATAACTATATATGCATAGTCGATAAATAGCACCAATGAAGACAGCAGAACTGTCATCACTTTCAACTTATGCACTCGAATGCTAATGCTGATAAAGATGTCAGCAGAGGAAGATAACACCTTTGATTCAGCTATACTGAGCTTGTCTCATTCCTGCCATGATTACAAAGAGAGAAATGCCTTGTTCGCTCTCCTTTGTCCCATATATTTGCCTTTTGCCACCCTCCCTATGCATAATTGCATATAAACAAGAAGAAAGCACAACACCTTGTGTATTTAGAGCAACAATTGCTTCCTCAAATTCTCCATATCCTCTCGCTTTCTTCACAAAAGACATATAGGGACCAGAAGAAAATGTGTCTTGGCGACACACTCAGCTACTCGGTCGGTCTCATTCACTCTTCAACGAGAAACCGACGATCCAAATGACCTAAAGTTCATGTTTACAGGCTTGCCAGGTATGATGATGCTTTGTTCATTTCGTAAAACACTGTTTTGTTTCTCCTATGATTTCATATATTTCTCTCCACATATTAATGCATGGAAGCCCTTAGAGCATATATACAGAAGATGTGATACAATTGCTTGGAAAGATATGGAGCTAAAGAATCTGAAACTGTATTTGGAGAACCAGATTATCAACAAAGAGAAAAAGAGGTTGAGGAACAAAGCTAATCGCCTTCACCAAGAGAACTTAGTCCTGATGAGTGAGCTTCGAAAGAAATTTCCTCGTTTTGGACTAAATCTCTGCTACCCTCTGTTAGGCAAAAATATTGATTCCACTAAGCATGATAATTTTCTCTCCCTCTCTCTCTCTGAGCTCTGAGGTTGCTAGATTGTGTATGTATAAAATAACTTTGCCCTCCAATGTGTGTACTGTATATTGAACTATGTTATATCCAAATTAGAAAGTGCAAAAAATGAGCAGCATCTACATGGGAGCTTACGAAGTTTATAAGGCGATGGAATATTCCCAAAAATTGATGGAACCAAAAACAAAAGTGTACTTTTACTAATTTTAGGGTTATAACTATAATAGCAGTAGCATAATTGCAAAATCCAGTGTTAAAACTTAAAACAAAAAAGTCAAAACAGAGACGTTACTCAACCAGAGTCACATGCTCATTAAAATAAGAATCATTATTCAACATGACTACTGTGAAGTTATTATCATTACTTGAAAAGCATAATAAAAATTACAAGGTAGATACTACACCCTCTCGTGTTGAGTTCGGGTCAATCCATTTGATGAACATTAATCTAGACAGTGGAGGTTCTTCCCCATATACACTTGATACAGCTAAAATGACATTAGGAGTTGAACTCAGACTCTAGAATTAATATGCCTACCGTACATATATATGATCTTGGTCTCAGGTAAAGCCAATTTCATTAAATTAGAATGACCATCTTCCAGCATGTTTATCCTGTTACAAGATTGAAAGGAGAGATGATGGGTGACACATGGAAAGGGAGGATATGTGTATTTTCTAGTCACCATCTTTGACACTTCAAATGTTTTGGTAAATCATCAGACTCTTCTCACATTAATATTGGCCCAATAAGGAGAGTAGTTTACCAAGCAACAGAAGACTAGGATATCCACTCAGGCTTGTATACTACTTCCAGAAGCTCCGGTGCAGAGAATTCAGAATTTTTTTGAGCCTTCACTGGATTTGTATATACGATATGCAGCTATGCACATTGTAGCATTACCCATAACAGTCAGTGCTGCTTGTAGAGCCACTAATACCTACAACTCATTAGAGAAACTGAATCATTTTACATGTGCTACCTAAATCTTATTTAATCAGATTTAGCACAAGATGAAAGGACCATGCATCTATGTTGTTATGCAACAAGAAAGTTGTCATAATTCATCACAGTATCACACTGCATAGATGATAGATGAAATTATGTATGAGTATATAAGAACGCATCTCAGTACAACTCAAAGGTGAATTAACTAAAGTGATTCCAAGGTCATTTTTTGCTGCATTCTGGAAAGTACAGGTGATCCATGTGTTTATTCATAGAGAAGTACCAGAATTTAAGTCATCAGTTAAATAAAAGTAGCTACTACCAATAAGATCATAAGAGATTGGTCAAATCAGAATAATAGTGGTGGTGGTGGTGGACAACAAAAGTCAGAGCTTGGTTGGGTTAGACAAAAGGTTGGCGCACAACAGTTTGTTAGCATAGCCTCATACCCAAGTTCTGATTCTGTTAGTCCAAATTTTATCCAAAAAAAGCTTTGCTTATTGCCACGGACAAACAAACAGCTTTCAAGGACATTAATTATGCATTTTATACAATGTAGAATTTAAATAGCAGCAATACTCTGTAGAGTGTATTGTATACAACTATCAAAGCATTAGTAATAAGAATATTTCCACAAGTAATAGTGCAAAGTTGATGTTGAGTTTTAAAATGCTACATTTAAAATAAACATAAGACTCTTCGAAGACCCAAAGTGGCAATTACAATGTGGTCGAAGTGGTTTCGTAAGAGACAGATCCAAGCTAGAAATTACATTGGATGGGATGAATTAATATTGTAATATTCTGAAGTCTGGATGCAGAGTTTAATGACCGTGGCTGACACAAATGAATTGCCTAAATGCACGTTCTTAAACTTGCAACATATATGTACAACAATGTCCAGAAATAGTCAATCTGGTCCAGTACTTTTAGATGATAATTATTTATGATTTATAGTGACAAATTAACTGTTACACACATATGCAACAAGATTTTCTTCGGTTTCAATAATTGTATCATTTAAAATTTTCTGAATACATACTATATTCCTTTTGTATAAAGAGAGAAAAGCCTTCTGTTAGGTACCCGAGCCCTAGAAAGTTCTACCTTTTGGGCTTGGATACCTAACACCTTACCTCCAGAGATTCAGAGTTATAAAAGAAATGCCATGTGCATGCGCAAAGTGCTCCACCAAATAGGGGTACCTAGAACGATCAGATAACATACCAATAACAGCTGTCTCAACCTCCTTGAAGAAAAAAGTCATCATGCAAATGAAAATGGAGATATGAAAATCCAATAGATTTGATGAAGGAAATTGAGGGAAGACAATATTTGAGTATGTCATAGTATATTGCATGAGATCACTGCCAATAAACAAACAACATCAAACAAGCACAAAGCAGTATGGGCAGATTTCATTCTTAATTTTCATAACAAAAGTAAAATGATTTCAGCATTTGAGAACTCCTCAACCACACATGTCTCCGGTGACTCAATAGTCAATAATAAAAACAATAAAGGAGCATTCTTTACCTATTGTGATGTATAATTCACCAATAGAAAAGTATCATTCACTCTTTAAAAAAGGAGCACTCTCAAAGATGACCCTCCCATTACTTTATACAGTGTCTATTATAAGAATAACAGTCACTAATCCCTTAAAATATATGTAACCTCAATTTCCTAGAAGAAATAAAGAAGTTTCCGTTTACCTATTAGTGAAGCTCAATTACATTCATTTCTGCTATTATGATCAAGGCTTTATTAATTTAGGGGATAATGAGGTAAGTGGGTCCAATTTATTCCAGTAACTAGTGTTTGACGTGCTAAGCTACATTCACTCATGCAATATACTTGAACCAGCAAATGTTTCTGGAGAAAAAAAAGGTAGAATAGTGACAGCAGTCACCAACCTCACCTTATACTGAATTCAAATTCTGGGAACGGCATGCAGAAAATTAAGAATATCACAAAGGTTTCTAAGACTAAAAAACATAGTATAAAATACAACTGCTAACCGATAACAATAGAATAATTATTCAGTCATCAAGTTTCATTGAATAAAGCCTTTTCTACACATACGGCTTTAAAATGCAACGCAAAAAATTGTTAAACCAGTAAAACTCACCATACCCCAAGAAAGCCCCTTCCAAGATTCATATCCTGATCTCTCCCCGTACTGCCACACCAAAGCCATGGCTGAAATCCTTTCAATAGAAAACAACAATCAACAACTTAACCAGGAAGATAAAGTTACTAAAGGTAAATAAATACATAATAGGTTACTTTAAGTCTGCACCATAAGAAACTAAAGATTCGGACTTCAAATATAATTTATTTTTACTAGTAGAACGTATTAGACGAAAATTCTGCCCGCTTGAGTTGGATTTAGTTCTGGTAAATACTCACCAATCGAAACACACACACACACACACACACACACAGATATATATATGTATCACTCAACTTCATTTTCATATATTGAATCATCTTCAGTTTTTTTAAGGAATCAGACACGATGAAAGAAAGATAAGAACTCCAGGTGCTTCATAGAACACAAAGCTGTTAATGTCTGTTTGATTGTTCAGACAATGCTAATAATTATTAACCTGAAGTGCTGAAGTGTATTAAAACCGATACAATATAAAATTCGATAAGAGAGACCCTAGGTGCGAGTAAGAACTCAACGGAATGGAAAAATTAGTGAAAGTGATTAAAAAAACTCGAAAATAATGAGAGTAAATATCACCATTCAACGACACTGGAGACGTGTATGGCCCATGTAGGCAAAGAGAGAGCATTAGCGGGTTCATCCAGCTGCAAAGAAGAACCCAGCAATGGCAGTTCCAGAGATGAGGCAGGTCCTGCAAAGGTCAGGAGCAGACCCACTCCGACTAGAGCCGCCTTGGTTTTGGGGTTCCAAATTAAATCAGAAATTACAAATTTTGGAGGTGCGGCTCCAGTTCGAGGAGCTGCAAGTGTAATGAATTTTGAATGGGACCGAACAGGGAAAAGGGTCTGTGTGATTTTCGGAGTACAGCAAGGTTTTGGTAAGTACGAGGCGACGATGGCCATTGTTGGATTACGAAGGTATTGGGCTTTGGGAGTAATTGCTTGCTGTGATTATCGAGCGACTAACAGAGGAGCAAAAGAGAAGTTAGCTTATGGACAAGATTTTCATTGACGCTTACTTTTAAAGAGAAAAAGATAACGTTGGTTAGACTCACGAATTCTTACATATAAATCAGCTCACTGATTTGCAAGATTCACAGTAAATTATACACTTACAAGTTTCTCCATAAATATTCATGAAAATTCTATATAGGGTGTAGTCCTAAAAATTATAAATTCAAATTAGCTAAATATAAAAAAAAAATTGCTACCTTCTTTTATTTTTCTTGTAAGTCAATATTCTTTACAATTATTATTAAATTTAAATATTTAAAATATCTTACTTAAAACGATTCCTTTAAATCATTGTCTCAAATATTTATTATATCTTAACTTAATTTTATTCCTTCTATTTTTAAAAATAGTTTAATCTAACTAAATATAAAAATATTAACCTCCACTTATAGGATAAAAAATTGACATTGCTAATATTTATATTTTAGCATGACAATGAAAGAAGCCACTGAATACTTAATAAATATAAATTGTCTCCTTTTGTTGTTAAAATGAATTAAAGTGAATTATTGAACAATCCTATTCTTTAAAAAAATGTTTTCCTTTTTAAAAAAATATTTTTAAAATGGGAAAATTATTTAAATAAAATTTATATTTAGTCAATTTTTTAAATAGCATTTGTTATTTGTATTTTTATTTCTTGTAGAAAATTATTTGTCTCATAAAAATACCACCCACAAATCTCACACACTACAAATTAAAGTATAATATGATGTGAAGTGAAAGAAATGAATTTGTGAAATTTATAAATAAATTTATTTATAAAAATAACATTACTATTTTTTTATCATAATAATGTCATAGTATTTATTTGTATTTGAGATACATTTTTGTCTTTTTTTTGTTTGGTTTCTCATTTTGGTTAGGGAAAGCTTAAAATTTGTTTACTTATTTACCATAATAATAAAAAATTCAACGATGCTTTACGGTAGCCCAATAGACACTTAATAGATGTATAAATGAATTTTATTATTTGTGAACTATTTAATTACTTGAACATTTAATATATAATATCCAACTCATTTTATTTATTATAAATAAATATTTAATATAACTTAATTTAATACATATACGTTTGATAAAATTTATTTTAATGTATATACTTAAATTTAATTAATACTTAAAAATTTGTAACATTTTAAATAGAAAATTTTATTTATTACATATTAAATTTTGGAATAATTATTGCTAAAATAAATTTTACAATTTTGAAAATTAATTCTAAAATAAATTACCTTTACTTTTATTATATTACTTGGGACTCTCTTATTTTTTGAAATAACATTTACTCCTTCTATAAAAATGTAAACATCATAATTTATCTTTTATTATTTAATATTTTTTTAAATTATATTAAAAGATAAATTAATATATTGGCGCGGACGGGGAAGTTGGGACTTGTGAGTTGTGAGTTGTGAATGAGTGGGCCTGAATCCTACGCGGGAAGTTACAAGGCAGTTGCGTGATGTCTCCACATTGGGAGTGGGTGCCAGCGGATATGCACGTGTCAAATTAGAACTGGATGGGTTTCAGATATTGCCTGTCGGCTGCGGAAGTTGTCTCTCTTAAACTAAAGAATTAAGAATCTCACAAACGGAAACGGCATCTTAGTATATTTCTTCATCCGAGGTGATGGTACAAGGATGAAGCAAGATATTAAATAATTAGTAAAAAATAGTTTTATTGAATTAAATTATTTTTATTAAAATTAATTTAAAATCTTGTTATTATTATATTAAAAATAATAAAAAATAATAGTAGAATTAAAAAATAATAATTAATATTTTATTAATAATATAAAAATATAAAATAAATTAAAAAAAATTAAAACTCTTTAAATAACTATTATTTTAAAATAAGTAAAGTACACCCCTCATATATTCTCCCTCTTCAAAAACATCTATTTTCACACCACTTTCAATTTCAATCCCAAACCCCAATATTTTAAAGATATTTTTTAAGTTCAGTTTGGTGTTTCTGGGTTTTTTAAAAGTATTTTTTATTAATATATTTATTTAAATATAATAATATAATATGAGGTACTTACATATTAAAACAAGATAAGTTATGGAGTTACATTTTGTAATAAACTAATTTTTTGAGATAAGTTATATATTTATAATTTAAATTTTTATTATTGATATTTTCATTAAAAATTGATGCCATTAATATTTTAATGTGAGCTCTATATTCTCAACTTATTTTTTATTATGTAGTTTTAATTTATTTTCTGATTTATTTTCAATTTTTTTTTAAAAAATTGTAATAAAAATAAAAATATATAACTAAAAAGAAAAAAAGAAAAGAAGAGAAACACTGTGAGGCGGAGGCCCACGTTGCACTAACGGTGAAGTCACGACGAGCCAATGACGCTAAAAGCATCGCTCAAAGTCATCTGTGCCGTTGCCATACCCGCCACTCCAAAACCTGAACGGTTTCCGGCGTGCCACGTGGCCCGAAACATAAAACGACACCGTTAAGTTACAAATGATTTCTTGATCATCAGGAGGGGAGATAGGAAGCCCTTCATTCCTGAATCGGTGCTTTGGTGCGTTCTGCAGACTGCTTCTACCACTCTCCCTTCATCAATCCTTTTCATAATTGTATTGTTGGTCATTGCGATTCGGTAAAATTCTTCGATCATGAATCATTAACAAGGTGTTTCTTACTTTCTTAACCGGTGGTTGCAAGCAGGGATCGGATTTTGTGCCACCGGCCACTTAGGGCTTTACTTTTTCGATGACTTATTACGAGGATGATGGTGGGAGAGTCGAGGTGGTTCCGGAGCTCACGCTCAGAATCCGCACTGATGATAACAATGGGGATTACGTGAAATTGGGTCCCGGCCCGGAAGATTCTGAACCGGACGCCACGTTAGGTGGGGCGGCGGACCCTTCTCCGCCGGCAAGACGAGGGTCTCTTTGGTATTGGCTTAAATTGGTGGTCTTGTTTGTATGTCTAGGGTTCTTGGTTGCTGTTTGTATCAAGTGGGTCGGACCCTTTTTCATGGATAAGGTTTGTTTTTTATCACGCTTGTACTTGTTCTTGCAATCAGGACACTAGATGCACTTAGACACCATCATAATTGTATTATTTGCCGCCGCCCCTTTGCCTAGTCTTGGATTCACATGTGCTTTGGGTTTTGGGGCTTTCTTCCTGTCAAAGTTGAAGTTTTGGGAATGAAATAATGTATATATGCTAGCAACCATGAGTTTAGTATTTGTCATTCTTGATTTCCATCATAGAACCCCTTAAATATTTTTTTTTTGTTGATCGGGTTCAGTATAAGTTTTGTATTCACAGGTTGACTGGAGACCCAAGGTACTTGGAGAATTTTGTTGAAACATGATTGCTTGCATATAACAATTGTATCATTGAAAAATTTTACTGTATTCTTTCGCCCTTCTTTGCATTAGTCGTATATTATAATTTTAAAGCCGGCACCTGATTAATAATTTGACTTTTTTTTTCAGGAGATTATTCCAATAATAAATTGGGAGAGAAGCACGTTCAGCACTCCGGTGTTAACTGTTCTGCTATTTGCTTCTGTAGCATTTTTTCCTACCATTCTTTTGCCATCTACACCTTCTATGTGGGTGGCTGGGATGACATTTGGTTATGGCTTTGGGTTCTTGCTAATAATATCTGCAGTATCTGTGGGTGTGTCACTCCCTTTTTTCATCGGTTCAATCTTCCATCATAAGATTCAAGTACATGCCTTGTTTTCAATCTAGTTGGTTTTTAGTTTCTGGAACACTGTCTACATGTTTTTGCATCGCCTATGCTAATTAGGATCCAACTTTTCATATTCTATGTAGGGGTGGCTAGAAAAGTATCCAAAGAAAGCCTCTATTCTAAGATCTGCAGGTGAAGGAAATTGGTTTCATCAATTTAGGGCAGTTGCTTTAATCAGGGTTTCTCCATTCCCTTACATAATCTACAATTACTGTGCTGTGGCAACAAATGTAAAGTATGGCCCTTACATAATGGGATCATTGGTAGGAATGGTGCCAGAAATATTTGTTGCAATCTACACGTAGGATCTCTCTCTCTCTCTCTCCCCCCCCCTCCTCTGTGTGTGTGACAAACTCACTGTTCATTGTGTATGCTATGCGTTTGATTGTGTTTTACCCACCTATTTGCTTAGATATATAGATAATCTGTCTAATGTCTGATGTTTGATTGTAAAAAGTTGTCATATACTTAGGCTACCCCTTTTTCCCTCAATTTTCGATGTCAATGCCATACCATGGATTTAGATTGTATACTTGGACCTGTTCTGGCTTCAGCATGAATATGTTGTCATCATAAGTGTATAGTTAACTCAAGAAAAGACATTTATTTACATATGCCTTGGTATATATTCAGCAATTAATTGTTTCAACCAGTTGCTATGGTTTTAATACTTGATATAATTGAGAGTCCTGCAAACTATCCATATTGCTTTGCCATGTTTTCATGGTTCCCTTGTTGAAATATGTTGCCTTTTGTGGTTATGAGACCTTACCAATTACCAATAGTATTCCAATGATAAATGACTAATTAAGTTGTCATCATGAAATATAGGTAGAAATGATTTGGTGGATTGATGAATCTTTAAAATAATGGTAAAAGTGAGATAGTCCTTGGAGGTATGCTTTATTTTTATATGTGAGGTGGCTGATTGCTCTTGCTTCTGGGTTTTCAGCATCTGATTGCTTTTAACCATATAATGTTAATGTCTATATGTATGTCTCCAACCAAACTTAAATATTTGTTAATGTTGATCGTTACTGAAGTTCATTGATTTTACTAATCAATACTTGTTGATCCATTTTTCATTCATAAATTTACTCTTTCCTCTTTGAAACAAGTCCATCTCTTAATGGGTAAGCATCTTCATATCAGGTCCTCACTTTTTTCTCCTCCTAGAATTGATTTTATGATGGGAAATAAATTGGGTAGGGGAATTGGTTTTACTTTGACTGAGATATACACCTGATTTTTCCAGAGCAGTTGGATCTCTAATTCATAACTGTTTCTGTTCTTATTTAGATCATAATTTCGATTATGATTACTTGGGGTTTTGTATGTCCAACTATTCTAGGACCTTGTATAGAGATAAAAGAATTACCTGATTTCCTGCATAACATGTGATTTCTTCTTACATGAATCAATTTACTGGAATTGATCTACTAAATGGGTATATGACAACCTGCAAGTCTAGTGTGATCCACTGGATGAGTAAGATTGTTTATGAAATGTCATGGCTAATGTGGAAGTGACTGACTGATCACTTGCGGCCTTATGGGAACTCTTGTTCCCAGCTCATTCACAAATATTCAAATTCGATTTGGTTGCTCTGTCTCCTCTGAGTATCACCTCTGCTATAGTCTGGATCAGGATGGCATTCTCAAAAGAAAGGGCAAACACAATTTCAATAACAGTACAGCATGCTTGGTTGTTAGGAATGTTATTGAGGTTTTCGTTTTCTATCTAACTATTCTGGAAAGGGTGAAGGAAATTGAGTGTGAGTACGACATCAGAGCATGTTTGATTTTCACCAGCCAAATACTATATGCTCTCACTCTTCTGTTTTTGAAAACACATCTGTTTTGGTGAGAATACCAATTTTGATGTTAATTTGATGATTGACTTCATGTTCTTCCTCTTCTCTACGGCCTCCCAAGTTTTTTCTGAAATTTCATTTTTATCAACAATACCACCTTGGCTGTAAATTTTTTGCTTTATTTCATTTCTCTAAGCCTTCATCTAATTACAATTATGACTTCTCCATTAACTGACACTTATCTTTTTCAACTACATTTAACATGTGTGTAATGTTACATCTGTAATCTATTATATCCCGTTAGCCGTTTGAAATGTTAGTTTTTAAAGATAGGAACTAATGATGCAAAATGTCTGGACTTCTTGAACATATGGTCTTATTATCTTACTGCAGGGGGATTTTGATACGGACATTAGCTGATGCTTCACATGAAAAACACTCTCTAACTGCACCGCAAATTGTCTTTAATATTATTGGTTTCTGCTTTACTGTGGCTACAACAATCTTCTTCACAATATATGCTAAAAAGTGGCTGAAAGGGTTAGGAAAGGAGGATGAGCATTTGTTGCAATAATCCAGTACTTTTTGCCTGGGTTTTGTTGGAGTTCGCCGCACTTGACCAGCTCATATTGGGACGTGGTGCACAGTTGGGGGAGGTGTTGATTATTAACTTCGTCCATGGGAGGGTCGAATATCAAATGAAGCGGGGGGATATAAGCTAACTTGACTGACACCTGTTTTAGCTTAGCATTTACATTTCTTTTTCCTTTGAAAATTGTTATCCTCGTGCTTCTATCTCATTTATCATTGTATATGAATGAAATTCCCACTTTATAGCTATTGATTTGGACTTTGGCAAGACTGTGAGTGTAAATGGAATACAACAAAGTTTTTAACTTGCCATGGTCATTCATACTTGCGCAATCCCACCCTCATACTTAAATGATCCTTGTCGATTCCGTTTGCTAGTTTTCTTTATCGGCATCAAGTTCTGGCTGTCAATTTTGCATTTTTCTTCGAAACGTATGACAGAAATCAAAAGAACTGCTAAAGCAAATAGGATGGAAATCATCAGCGAGTGCGTTCATGTTCGCGGAGAGAGAAACACCATTTAAGTTCATTTAGCTACGCCAGGATTTGAAATTAATTAAAGATCTGCGTTAGAGCTTTTCAGGATTTTTTATGTTGGAAAAAAATAAAATACTATCATGTTAAATATATATATATATA
>JASKGM010000009.1:15742091-15754364 GCA_034509205.1 Ceratonia siliqua | reverse complement strand
GGAGAGGGAGAGGGAGAGGAAGGAGGGGAGTGGGGGTGAGAAGGATGACGTCTCTTGAAGTAGAGCTGAAGAAAGTAGAAGAGTGCACAAGGAATGACTGAGCCCCAAAAGAGACCTCCTCTACCTTGGACAACTCCTTGTAAAGGCACTATCACTCTCATGGCAGTTCCTCCGCCACTACCACCGGGAGATGCTTTGGTATCTTCCTCAGGTTGCGGGGAGAATAGGGTGTGGGTCATTGTAGAAACATGGGGAGCAGCCACGGCCCGATTGAACAATATCGATGTTTTAAGGCGGCGACTGAATTTGTTGGAAATGGGGAATAAGACGGAGAGTACGAAGATGAATCAGAAGAAGAAGAAGCGATTGTGTTGGAGAGGACGTGTGATGTGAGAGGGACCAAATTTGGATTTTCACTCTTATTGTCTGCGCCGTTCAATACCCATGCTCATCATCATGCCAATGACTCAATACCAATGCTATCTCTGACTCTCTCTACCATCTATCTCTCTTTCTTTTTACCAAAATAGCCTACAAAATTTGCCGCTCATTTTAGCCTACTTCCCTCGACCCTCGGCATGGATATTTTTCAAAAAACAAGATTAAAAAATAATACTAATAAAGTATTGAATTTAAGACTACACCACATCTAATAACTTCTAGTTTTGGTATCTTCTATGAGTTGAGTTACAACGTGAGAAGAGAGTGTAGTCCCTCGTACATGAGGATCGCTCTATCCCTATAACATTGTAATATATGTGGATTATATTCAATAACAAATATACTCGGAATTTCTACATTTGTGAGTCAAAATCATTCACAGCACTCGTTGACAAAACCTTAGTTTTGTTGTTTCTGGCGTCCACCATAAACCAGCCCCAGCCAAAGCGAGACAGCGTGTGCCCCCAAGCTAGCATACAACACACAAATTCTATGTAGTCTTCACTTGTGCAGGCCCTTCAGGTTTACGCACCATTCAATTTTCAAATTAGTAACAATTTTGACATTAAATAATAATCAATAGGGAGTTACCAATGAGAATTTTGGACTTCAAATTTTAAAGTTGACGCACAGCATAAATCAAAACTATTTACATAGAATAACAGATACGTTCATAATTATCATTATTTTTTGTCAAAGATATGTTGATTGATTACTGATTAGATTGGACAATTGGAGAGTAACTGGTAAAAAAAGAGAAGGGAGTATTTGGGCCACGCGTTAGGAATTGGGCCCTCAGGATGGTGGCATGATTCAAGTAAGAGACAAAAGCACGACTGAGTGGACGAAGGAGGTTTGAGGTTGAGATAGTGGGTCATTTCAGTACAGTGAGTTGACAAGAGTTGGGTAAATAGGGGAAGCAAAATATCACATTCTAACGGATTGATCATTTCTCCCAGTAATTGAATTCAGATTAAAAGTAATTGAGGACGAATATATATAGCAATAGAGGTGAGTATAAAACGGAGAAGACGTAGTCCAGAGAGCAGACATGAATATAAAAGATATGGATGTGGACGTTTGAGGTTGAGGCTCGGATGAGCAAGTAGTTGTTTATCGCACCATATTGGTATCTATGGCTATGAATTGAATCTTGAATATACGTTAGGCTGATGTTTATAGGTTTGGCCTAACCCTCTACATCCCAACAAATAATTTCTCTTTGGATGGGACAATCACAACTTAGACACTCAACCATATCCTGGCATAGCCAAAGCAGAATTGGATCACCTTGTCATTCTGGAAACAATTCGTACCTTCTTTACCGTGTGGCCTTCCTTGTTTTACACAAAAATAGTTTTATTTCAATTAACAAATATAGTTTATCCAGCATACTTTGAAGGAGGCTTGGCAAATATTGGTGCCACCAATGAGGACACTCTATGCATATTGGATCATGCTCCACTTTACCTGCAGCTGATAGCCTCATACCCTTTTATTCCAACTGCGTATTAAAATATGCGTCAAAAGTGGCAAGACACACCAACTTTAGTGTAAAATTTGGTGGTTGTAACTTGTACGGTTTTGTCATCAAAGGGAAAAATGCCACATGTGATGTTTTCTCTGACTTCATCTTTGAATAGGTATGAGAAGGAGTTTTGGATGTCTACGCTACAAAAAAGGACCATTTTGCTAAACTTTTGTCCTCAGATATTCAAGTGTAATTTTTGTGTTGAATATTATTTTCTTATAGCCTTTCCCCTATGGTTATATGTGGCTTGTGCTTTTAACTTATTACTCAGTGAATTTTGCCCCCAGAAATGCATCTTGTACTATGTTATTAAAATATATATATATTAGTGGAGTTGGAAGGAAGGTCCCCTGCAGAAAAGATAAAGTCATTTATTAGAATTTATGTTATTGATGCTTCTGGAATCTTCATCTACCACATACAAGAAGCTACCCTTGGACATTCTCTAAGATGTTTGAACTTTCACTCGAGGGGAAAGTGATGATCTTCATTGTGATTTTAAATTTCTTCAAAAGGGGCTGTCCAAGTTCAATTCCAAGCCCTAAGCTAACCCTAATAGATAGATGCTTTTCCAGTTCCAAAAAAACAAAAAGCTTACTGAGTTTTGCAAGGCATGTGGCAGGCGTTGAATGGTATATCATATTTGAATATGTAGAGACCGTTAGGGTCAATTTCGCAATTTAATGGATTGTGAAAGGCAAACTAAGAAGGCGCCGAAATTTCAGAGTTGTCGACAGGGAGCACAAAGCCCTATACCAGTCCACTAATGACTAAACAAAGGGAATTCTCCATCTTCCAGGCCATTTCTCACTCTCATTATTCAATTTCAAGTTCAACCAAACCAAGGGTAAATGGGTCCAAAGTCGGCCATTAATAAAAATTCAAAATTTTGGATGGTTACAAATCCGGTGCAACGAAACAAAGGAAAATTTGGTTATTTGTCTAAAAAGCTGCTCGGGTTCAGGCTCCGGCTCCGTTTCATGACGCATCATAATCCATAGACCATTTTTTCTGGGTTTAATATAATATAATTTTGCAGAATTTAATAGAGTAAATAAAATATTTAAAACCCCTCAAAACCCATCTCCCTACAGTGAGCCGGCCCCTCACTGCTCAACACCTTCGGAGCTACAACTACGAGAGATGGAGGAAGATATGGAAATAGAGCATGTGTTCGTTGCTCATGAAATCGACCTCGATTATGAGTTTGATGCAGCTCGCTTCTTCGATTTCACTCAACAAGAAACTCCTGCTCAAGCTCGTCGAGCCGAGCTTTGGTTCCATACTGCTCGAAGCTACCCTCCTTCTCGTCCGTACTGAAGCTCTTCCTTCTTCAATCTTTTCATTCTTTTTTGAAAAAAAAATCTAGAACCATACTGACCAACGCTCTAATGTTCCATTCCTGGTGAATCCATAGTGTTTCATTCTACTTTCTGTCCACATTTTCTTCATTTTTATTGACATAGGTACATCTTCTCTTATAGTTACTTTCCTTGCTTTTCAAAGTAGATAAGATGCTAGTCTTCCTTTGCTGTGGCGTTGGTATATTTATTCAGAAGGTCGTCATCAAGCCTCGTTATTATATCATAACCATTTCATTGTTTGCAACACTGCATATGCCTGGCTTAAAATTACTACCTTCGGAGTTTTTCCCAATTATTTTCGTGTTTATAGGTCCTGTAATAATTTAATATTGAACTAGTTTAGTGGCTGCTAACTAGTAACTGATACAATTTTTGGGTGTATTGCCGGACATTCTTTTACTTTGGCTAAAAAAAAACAGAGTTTTTACTTTTCCCTATTTTCTTACTGAAATCGTAGATCATGTGACTCATGGGATCATATTTTTCCTCTGGTTCAGCTTTTGTGGCGAAGTTAGTGGCGAGAGAGGACATCCTCCTGAACAATGTGAATGCCTCTCCGAAATCCAAACATCCGGAATACACAAGTGCCATGGATGATAACAAATCTAGTGTTCCATTGGTGATGGAATATTCTGAGACTGATATTGACAATAAAGGTATGCGTCAAGAATTTTACTTTATGCAATGTCTTTCTCTTGTTCTGTTAAATTTACTCCATTACACTGCAAGTGTCAATATATGTGAAGTACACTAAAACTCATGATGAACTTGCTATACTATTTTTGTATAATACTAATTCCCACGACTGGTCCCCTCAGTTGAATTCGGGGTTTCTATTTAAACCATATGTGAGCCTTTTGCAAGATATGTGCCTGCCTTGCCTTGGATTTATATAGATATAGTTTGAAAGGCCATTGCCCTTGGCTTATTGATGATGTCTTTCAATTTTTAGTAGGTTTAAAGGAAGCAGGTGGGAAGATCTCTGGCTTGCTGGGTGGAATTCTACAAAATGTCGATAAGCAACCGTTGCAAGTAACTACAGGTAATCAATGGGATAGCGTGATCAAAGATGCTAGTATGAGGATAGTCTTGCCAGGAAACGGTAGTGACTCATCTTTCAATCTTTATGTGAATAAGTGAATCTAAACATCAGTTGATTAGTTGCACAAATAGCCCATGAAGTATATATAGTTCAAGTGACACCCTTCCTAGTACTAAGTACTCGAATGACCCTAAAGTTGGGGTTCAAACCCCCACTCTCCCATCTATATACCGACAAAAAAAAAGTTAGTTGCACAAATACAGCTTTGGCTTCATCAATCAATAAACTGAGGTGCTCATACTGTTGTCTAATATGTGCACCTTACTTGTGTTGAAATTAAACACTTGTATAATGGTAATGCCTGCCTCTATCCTTTTTTCTTCCTACCTCAACTTTTTTATTCCTTTACATGTATTTGTGTCTCTTTCTAGGACTTACGTTTTACAGTAAGACAATCCATGACAGTTTGAGTTCTAAGGCTAAATCAGCTGTGCCAAAGAGTTCAACATTGATGAAATCTACAGCTAGTCAGTTGGCGAAGCAAAATCGTCTCCCTCAAATTGTTGGCTCCAGGTGAGTTTTTTTTTCATAGTTAACAAGGTGTGAACTATCAGTGAAAAAATAATAGTAGAGTAACATTGCAGTAGCTGGCGTGCTTTTGAAATGTATCACGTCTATGAATTCTATAAGATTTCTGTTAATTCGATAGGGTGCAGTGTTTTAAATGCTTCCTTCCTTTGGTGCATACTTTGTTCTTTATAAAGTTCTAAATTTTAATAAGCAGGGCTATATGAGTATTACTGTATTGGTTCCTTAGTTTTTCTGTGATGTTGTGATGCTAAGTAACTGTCTAGATCTATAATCCATGGCAATGTTCGAGCCTAGATTATGAGTTGCCAAAAGAATCCTATATCATCTATGAACTCTTCCATTGTTCTCAGATTTCAGAAGCTACTAGCGCCAAACAATGAAAGGAATTTATCTATCTCTTCTGGAGTAGAAAGTCAAGCGGCCAAGCGGCAGAAATTAGATTGTGGTCTCTTGCGCAAGGTCTGCAAATTTCTCTTTTCTTCCTTCTCTGATTTGCTGATACTTGAAGAAGCTACTGCTGAATTTGTCCGCATGAACTTCTTAGATATATGCCAAATACTTAATATAAAATAGACAATTTTGTGCTGTAAAATTTTGTGCAATTCCTAATAAGTTATAAGTGATGCATCTTATCAAAATATTCTTGAGATTTTGTCATACTTTTAGGCATCAGAAATGCTCTCAGGAACTGTACGAGAGCTTACTGGAAAATTTTCATGGTTTACAGCTGAATAGATTATTAGAATTAGATGTTGACCAACATTGTGTTTGTTGAGGGATGGGGTTGTTGTCATAGTTGTCCTAAACTTTGGAAACTTAATCGTGACTTCTTACTTGTTAGCATTGAAGTGCTTGAACCATAGAACGGGAACTAAGTGAGGCTTAGCTAATTTTGAAATCCCACTTATTTTAGACGGGACATTCAAATTGCTTATTGTATCTACTTATGACAGGTTGCGGATGTGAAGCAGCAAACTAATTTTTTCCACAAGGCCCCTAAGAAGGTAGGAATCCTAATGAGAGTATTTAAATCTTCTCTTAGGAAAATTAGATTGGACAAAATTGCCAAATGCCCTCTTATGACTTGCATGATGGTAATTTTTTCTCGTGTATGCTTTTGTCTACATTTTTGACATTCTTTATTTTCTTTTCCTGTTTCATTATGTGAATAGAAGACAAAAATTGATCCTTGTATTTTCTTAATACAACACTCTTGATATTAGTGGAGAGTTATCAAATAGATATTGGAGGGTATACTCTATTAAATATCTAAAGTACGCATTAGAAGACCAAGAGCGCTTGAATTTCTTCAGGGGGAAGGGGTTAGTTTCTTGAGGAGCAGGAAGGAGGTTCACATGATGGCGCAGACTATATATTTGTATATTCTTGCAGGTTGTAACCATTGAACAGAACCCTGCACCAGCCAAGCTGAAGCTCACTATTCCAAGAGAACCTGACCTTGAAACAGCGTATAGAGCACAAAGGATAAGGTTTGTTGTTGTAATGCTCAGTGAAATCTTGATGATGAATATGAATTTTTTTTCCTGTCAACAGAAGTCAAAACATTACATGTGTGACTTTCAGGCCCAAAAATGCTGCAGAGGCAGAGCATGTGACAGTGGCTACCCACAGATTCAAAGCACGCCCATTAAACAGAAAAGTTTGTACTAGCTGTAAATGAAATTCGTTTTGTTTGGTTAATCTTGGTGCATCTTTGCCATCCTCTCCTAATTATGTTCACAATTTAGATTCTTGATGCTCCTTCTTTGCCACTTCCGAAAAGGAGCACTCCACGGTTGCCAGAATTTCAAGTAAGCTCTTGATATTTGCTTACTTAGTTCATCCAATTATATCATTATTTGTAGCACTGTCATAATAGGAAAATAATTGAAATAATGAGCAATTCTCGTATACACTTAGTCTATACAAGTATTTCTTGCATACTAACAGCTAAATCTGGCAAACAAGTTTGTTCTTCATTATTCAATTTGAAGCTTGGGTTTTCTGTCTTACTTCTCAGGAATTTCACCTGAAGACATTGGAGAGGGCCATGCAACACACATCAGCTAGTTCATCCTCTTCTCTTCACTGCAGTGATTCTGATAAGGTTCAGTTCATGCAATTTTATGTCTCTTCGCAGCCTCTTGCCATTCAATGTTCTTAAACCAAGTCTATATGCAAAAATTTGATTGTGAATTAGTACAAGTTGCATTAGAAACTAAAGATTCTCTGATTGCAGGGTTTGGACAAACCCAATACTGTTTATGCTCCAGAAAATAGAATCAGGGACTCGAGAAGGTTAGAAATGCAATGATAAATGGTCAGTCTAACTTGATTACTCATGAAACAATGATACTAACCTAAAAAATACTGTTGCTTTGCTTAGGCCAAGTACCATGAGTGCTCCAAAGCATGATGGATTGGATTTTACTTATAATTTTAAAGCTCGGCCTCTCAATAAGAAGGTAATGAGACATAAGCAAGCCCTCATTACGAAGAAATGAACTGTGAAGTTGAATTATATTTTATGTGGGTGGATGAGTAGTGATTTTAAAATATCTTACTCTAGCCATGCATCTCCGCGGAATTATATTTTTTCAAAAAATTAACAGTCAAATTCTAAGGGACAATCTCAAGCCAATATAAGAAAAAAGATGCGATGAAAATATTCTGTTATAAAGTAACTTTAATTAGCGTATAACTATTTTTATTATAAAGGAATTATAGTCACGTATGAAAATAGTTTGACCTCCGAAAGAAGCCACAGAGAAAGAGAATTTTGTAATCTGATGAATTAGTATTAGGATGATTTTTGGCTCTTTAATCTGGACTAAGTAGGTTCTCTCTGTCTTTCCCCCTGTTGGTTATATATGATCTGCTGCACTAGCGACTCCAAATTGTGTGAATGCAGATACTTTCTAGTAAAGGAGATATTGGTGTTTTCCGGAACAGCAAGCAGGAAACTACAGTGCCAGTGGTGAGACATAGTGTTTCATTTGCTTCCTCATCCCTTAATATTTTTGCAGATGTATAATGATATCTTGCTTCGACTCATACAGGATTTTAATTTCCATACTGAAAAGAGTCAGCATAACCCACCAACTGAACTCTTTAGCAAGGTGAATTTATGCTAATATTTGTTTTAATGTCATACCTATTTTCGTCCTCTGCATTTTCTTAAATTTACTCGAGAGCTATGCTATACAATTGAAGTGTTTTTGGCTTTTTGCATTATAATTACTCGTCATCAGTAGATTTATTTTTCATAAAAAATATATTTGATTCCCACTATTTTTTTTACGGTCTCTTTTCTTGAAATGTTAGTTGTCCTTGACTTCTGAACTCCAGTCAAATAATGGATCTCAGTTGAAACTACCTCAGCATGCCAGCGTGTTTAGAAAGGTTCCCTTCTATAATTTGAAGTGAACATGGAGATTTTGAATTATTTTTCATTTCTCTTTGTATCATATTGAGTTGTTTGTTTCTTGTGCAAGGATTCAAAAGAAAATATATTAAGTTCTCATCCAGAGCGAAAGGTAATAATGGCACTGCCTGAAGATGACAAGCCTATGCTTTTTCATCTGTTATATTTTTTGGGGAATCTCTTAATTTTGAATGATATATTCCTATTCTTTACTGGTACATCATAAATATCAATTATTCATTTTTCTAGCTGACACAAATGATATAGGAAAAGCCTTTTATGTTCGGTGGAAAGCAAATCCAACGTGGGAGTGACGATTGCATAAGTGAAGCTGGTAGCATGTTTAGTGCCAGAAGGTATACATATTTGATGCTACTCTTCATGTTTAATAATTTGATTGGCTATATGTTTTATCTCTCCAATTGAAATGGTCCAGGAGCTTGGGCATGCGGTGAAAATAAAAGAGCGATATTGAACATGCTTTATTATGGGCATCAGACTTGAATTTTTGCTCAGGAAGTTCGATGGATACATAGTCGAATCCGAAAATCGCATAACAACTCAGATGAAAGATAGTTCATTTATGTATACAGTCTTAGGAAGGAAAAAAAAACTGTTAGCTCAGAAGAAATTAACATACTCAGTGATTATATGCATCACTTGTATCTTCAACAACTGCCCCTAGATCATAAGCCAATAATTGCACTAATAGGCACGTGTATAGCCTTAGCCTATCTTATTTCACATTTTGTAGCATTGACACAGTATTTCCTCTTATACTAGTATAGTTAACTTTTTTTTATTCATTTTGTATTCGCATTTTTATTTTTGCATATTATATGAGAGCAAAGGGCTGTTGTTGACCTCATGTCTAAACAACACTGGAGCCAAATGAATATAGGTCCCCCATGTTGTTGACCTCATGTCTACTCAGCTGAGATGAGAGGAGTGTTATCGGTCATTTAGACTATTTTATATTATATAGCTGACAATTATCTTATCCAAATAACAACCGATTTATACAGACTAGCATTTAAATATAGGTCCCCCAAGCTTAAGGCCTCGTTTCTTTGCCCCAAAGCATCCTTGATTATCCGCAAATGAGGGGTTTGAAACTATAATTGTGGGACAAATATCGAAATATGCTGCGACTCATACTATGGCATGACATTCTATCTCATCATTACATGGGTTACCCCCAGCTTCATTCTTGGCCAGGAGTGTCCTTGTTGACTGAGTTGTGCTTGGTGAGAGCCTTCTTTGTCCAACGCTTAATGTCATAGGCCTTCTTCAAAGGTTTCTTCTCCCTGCCATGTCTTCTCTTCGTTATGGCAATGGCAAGATCATTTGGGAACAATGTATGCCAAACGAAAGCATGAAGAAGAGTGGACACGAACAAAACACACACCATTGTTGATGACATGAATGAAAGGCCAAGTGCAAGGCCCTTGCTTATGACGCAAGGAACCTGCTCTGCATACTTGATGGTTGCCACCGAGGCTGTTGTCATGGGAAAGGTGTATGACCACCATGCCACTGAAAATCTGTCCATTATCAAACACAACCATATTTTACAATTCAGAACATTTTGAAATTCAACTAAGTTGTCAATAAAAGATTTAAGTCTCATTCAATCATTTTCTAGTAATTAACCATCTGTGTTTCAAATCTGGAACGGCTATATAAGTATCAGAAGATTTAATCTGGTTTTGAATTCTGTGAGTAGTAAAAATAATACCTTAAATTGAACTGAGTATTAATAGGGAAACGTTGTACCTGAAACCAGTGAAGAAATTGATCCGCACCACAAGTGAAACATAGAGAAACAATGCGATGAAGTAGCAAGTTCTGGATAATCCGTCAAATTCGCCGTATATATTTTCCCAAGCAAGACTGGCTGCTGAGGGAGCTGCAATAAACATGGAGTACACAGGGTGTAGCTCCTTGGGCAGTGCCTCACTTGTTGGCAATCTCTGATACAATGTGACAAATACCACAAGATAATGCGCAAAGCCAACAGCCCACAAGAATTTGGCAGCTTCCTTCCAACCCACTTTCGAAGCTAGAATTGCCCCAACAAAGTTTCCAACAACAGAAAGATGAGAAGAAGGATTTGCCACCTTACAAAGGCGTCTTTTGCCCCCAGAAAGCCACTGGCCATAGATTTTGAGTTCCAGGAAGAAATAAGGTCCCATAAAAATGCACCAAATGGCAGGGTGAAGGGTTTCGGGGGCAAGTTTAGGAGGTACACCGATGGCTAGAAACATGCAAACAACCCAGGGGGCGAAGAAGAAGTTGACTCGAACTGGATGAAAATATTCTCTTTTCACTGCTTCGAAGTAGAATATGCATTTAAGAATGTAAGTGAAGGAGACAGAGACTAAAACTGCTATGGCCAATAACCAAAGCCCAAAGTTGATTAACGGTGTTACATGGAGAAATTTGGTCGCAGGGCTCGTTGCCAGGGCACGCCACAGAACCGATTGGCTACTCAGGCCAAGACAGATACCAAAGCATCCTATTGGAAACCGAAGAAGAAAGGGCCATTTCTCATCTTTGGGGAGAAGAATATCCTCAGAGTCCTGCGCCCAGGTATGGGAAGCCCAATAAATTAGTGCCAATGAATAGCAAATGTTCTCTACTGATGTGAGTGATCCTACTCCTATTCTATTCATAACAACTGTCTTATTCTCAAAACTTGTTTATCATCTTAAATGATCTACTAGTGCTAGGTGGAGATTATTAATTCCATTTAAGGTAGATATTAATCAGAATAAGAAATAGAGAAAGTTATTAAGATCCAATTAGCAATAAAACAGTGGCAGATAACGAAGAATAACCAAGATATGCAACTTCTGAAGATAGTGGGTTCTTACCTTGACTTCGTCTAACTCAGGTCCTCTAAGAGCTGCAAAGTATCTACCGGCAGGAACGCTTCTGTTGACGGACTCATCAAGTCCACCGGAGCAATCACTTCTCTGAGTCTCCAACTCTTCCTTTTTTGAGGGCAACAAAGAATTCTGCTTACTGAGAGTTGATTTTGTTTTGAAGATACTAAAGTCTCCTTTCCGTCCTTCCAAACTAATCCTGTTGACCGAATCAAATCCTCCGAAACTTCGCCCGCTTCTCGGAAGGGACTTCCTCTCATCTTTAGCTTTCGATTGTCTGTTCAGCACAGAAAATCCAGTCTCAAGCGAAACTTGTCTGCTAAAACTTCTATGGGGCCTCTTGACGTCTCGAACTTTGATGGGTCTATTCAATTGCTTTTCGACTTTATCATCCTCCATTTTTATCATCCTCTCTTCGTCTTCTTCTGGTAAGGCTTCATGTATATCCACAAAATGAGTTTGGAGAGTTGTTGGTTTATTGTCCATTTTCTCGTGCTAAAGCTTCGCAAAACAAGTGCAAAGCCAGCAGTTAAGCTGAAATTTACGCCTGGTGCAATATTTATACATGCGTAATGTGAAGGACGCCTCACGAGAAGTAAGCAAAAAAAGGTAAGCATTTTTAGGTGATGGTTGTTTGGCAAATGAAACGGAAGCCACTGCTTTCCGAGGAAAGGTGGTGAAGGGATATGGAGTTCCCGTGAGTGAAAATCCAAAGATTTTGTGGCTTTGCAAGCTCGTATCATGGTTAGGGGTTGAGAGCAACTTGAAAGTAGCCTTCATGGGAGAGAAATGGAAGAGAGTTTTCAACAACGCACGGGGATCAGGCTGGGAAGAAGGAGGGAGAGTCCATGGAGTTTGAGAACTTTTTCTCATTTTGTCTCTTTGCTCTATCTGCTATACTATTGAGTATTGAATAATGAATATGAGAGAGACAAACCTACTACCGAAAGAATTACAGTGCTCCCGTCGAGGGAGTGACCCCCTATTACTTA
>JASKGM010000009.1:15688379-15728536 GCA_034509205.1 Ceratonia siliqua | reverse complement strand
TTAAAATTTTAAAGAAATTAAATTAAGTATAATAATTTTTAATTTATTAAAATTTAATGTTATTATATTTTTTTATTCTATTTTTTTAAATAAATTTTTAATTATTCATTAAACTTTAAATTATTATCATAAATAATTTTTTATTTAATTTATTAGTTTATCTTTTTTATCTTAAAATCTTAATTGGACCTCTAATTTCTGAATCATATATATATATATATATATGGTATACTCCACCAAACCAAAGTTGGTCCTATGGACTTAATATATAAAATAGAATAAGCCAACGGCACAACAAGGTTCAAAGCCATTTCTTGCAGCTGGCCTGGAGCTGTTGCAAAAATAGGAGCCCTTTTTTTTGGTTCCGGGATTAAAGAAGAGGAAAGGGAAGAAGCAGGATCAGAAAAAAAAAATTCTGGTAGAAATCACATAACCGATAGGTAGAAGGAGTTGATGAGTCTCGTGTTGTGTGTGGGTGAAGAAGTTGAAGTTGAGCTGCTGCCATGGCGATTTATATGTACTTGCTGATAGTGGTGTTGCAAAGTATAGTAGGAGGCGGTGAAGGGGGGAGGGTGGAGCGGTGGGAGTCAGGGATTAGATTGCCGACTGAAGCCTCAGATTTTGAGAAAGAAGCGGGCACTCGATGGGCGGTTCTGGTGGCTGGTTCATCCGGCTATGGCAATTACAGGCATCAAGTGAGTGATCTCCTAATAGTTTGTTTCTTCTTCTTTCCTTTTTGATATGTTTTTTTACGAGTTCATTAATTTGAGTTGGCATTAAACTGCAGGCGGATGTGTGCCATGCGTACCAGTTGCTGAGAAAAGGAGGGCTGAAAGAAGAAAACATAGTGTTGTTTATGTATGATGATATAGCTATGCACGAATTGAATCCCAGGCCTGGAATCATCATCAACCATCCCCACGGACAAGACGTATATGCTGCTGTCCCTAAGGTATTCTTATTTCTCATTAACTTCACCCCCATCACATGATCATCACTAATTAATTAATAAACCTATTTTAATATAAACTCAACTATGCTTTTCTGCCTCTGCGTTTATATATATATATATATATATATATAAGTTTTCAGTACTGTTTCCGCTAACGTGAAAGGTTCACTCTCACGTATCATTAGATTCTCAAAGAAAAAGTTGATTAGCTAACTCCAGAAGGTTTATTAACTTTAACAAAAATTAAACAAATAATATTATTCTCACAAAAATAACTCTTACAAAAATTACAATTTTTTTAATCAATTAACATAAGATAAAATAAGTTATCAAAAATAATTAAATAAATTTTATAAAAATTATTTTTTGAGGCCAACATTTCTCAATTAAAAACCAACATCAAAGTATTGGCTGCTGCAAACCAAAAATATCAGTGGGCCTTCTACTTTAAGTGGTGGAAAGTTAAATTGACATTGTGATTTGTGATTGATTGGCCAAGATGCTCTTTTTAATATTTTATTTTGAAATTAGAGGATATGCGCATTTGTCAGTATGACAGTGGCGTAACTTACAATCTAATGTCTTTGATTAGTTTAGCAGAAACCACAGGCGTAATAAGACAATTAGGGTCTTGTTGGAAGGCATTACTGCGACGATTTAGCCGTCGATGTGACGTTTAGGTTCCTTGATATTTCTCCATTTTAGTGGCCACTAATGAGCTAGCTATCTCCATCCTTTAAGGCCCCGTTCGGATCATCCAATAGGTTCCTAAATCTTTAAATACATTGGTCACTAGTCATTAATTAAAAGGGGTTGTTTGATGGAGTGGCTATTAGCCTATTACTTGCTATTGTTGCTACTTTGTCCGCTCTATATCCTACGTCTTATTTTTTTTTGGATGTTACTTTTTATATTTTTTTGAATTAATAGGAAATTTTGTATGTTATATATTTTTTAATAAATTTTTTATTATAAATATGATTTATTCAACAATAATTTTTACACTTATATTTTTTTAAGTAAAAAATTATAAAAATTTTTTGAAGATTTTTAATAATTTTTAAAAAATATATATGACATAAGGAATATCCTATTAATTTTAAAAAAATATAAAAAATAAAATTATGGTCTCAAAAATTGACTGTACATATATATATGATTCTTCTATCCTATTATTACTGTGTTTACTGCCGTCCCCACCGTTACAAAATATTATAGCATCCGTCTGATCATGTTAAATCAAACTCTGGCCATTGGATCTGAAAAACGAGATTACCTGGGAATTGGAAAAAAAAATTTGTGACAATAATGTAGTGAGTACCCCATATATATATATGGAAACCACTATATAATTAATCCGATGGTGGGATATGTAACTGGTTGTACAGGATTACACTGGTGAGAACGTGACATCTGAGAACCTATATGCCGTAATTCTTGGAGACAAGAGTAAGGTGAAGGGTGGAAGTGGGAAGGTTATCAATAGCAAACCCAACGACAGGATCTTCATATATTACGCTGATCATGGAGGCCCTGGAGTTCTTGGTCAGTTCAACAAATTGCCCAAATTTCAAGCCTGCCTGCCTGCCTTTTACTATTATAGCTCACTCATTTCGTATTTGATTGTAGGGATGCCAAACTTACCCTACCTTTATGCTATGGATTTCATTGATGTTTTGAAGAAGAAACATGCATCTGGTGGTTACAAGGAGATGGTAACAAAATTACGATAACAATAATTTCTCCATCACATCACTGGAAATATATCATGGTAATTATATATCCTGTGGTTTTGTAGGTTATATATGTGGAAGCTTGTGAAAGTGGGAGCCTATTTGAGGGTATCATGCCCAAAGATCTTAATGTTTATGTGACAACTGCATCCAACGCGCAAGAGCTTAGTTGGGGAACTTACTGTCCTGGCATGGATCCTTCCCCACCACCAGACTACTTAACTTGCTTGGGGGATTTGTACAGCGTTGCATGGATGGAGGACAGGTTTCATCACTCTTTCTCTTCTTTCGTGTTTCACCCATACTACGTACAATCCAAACTAACTATAGCAATTCATCTTCATCTTCTCTTTGTTTTAAATGTGGAAACTGAACTGCGCCACTTGAATTTGTTGCAGTGAGACTCACAATCTAGAAAGAGAAACAGTACAAGAACAATACCAGGCGGTAAGAAAGTTTCCATATACAACAATGTTACGGTTGCCTTTAAATATAGGAATTAGGGACAAGAACAAAAATGAGAAATGTTTTTCTGTTGCAGGTAAAGAAGCGTACTTCGAATTTTAACAACTATGTTTTCGGTTCCCATGTGATGGAATATGGGGATACCAACATAAAAGCTGAAAAGATTTATCTGTACCAAGGTTTTGATCCTGCCACCATCAACTTCTCTCCACACAACGGCAGGCTCCAAGCTCAAATGCAAGTTGTTAATCAGAGAGATGCAGAGCTCCTCTTCATGTGGCAAATGGTATGTATGCCCAGTTTCCCTTAAAAAAATTCGCCATTCTCATTCTTGCAAATTTACTCGTTCCGTCAACGAAATTTGTTCTTCTTACAGTATAATAGATCAGAAGATGAACCAGAAAAGAAGGCAAAAATAGTGAAGCAACTTAGAGAGACAGTGAAGCACAGAAATCATTTAGATGGTAGCGTAGAGTTGATTGGAACATTGTTGTATGGAGCAGGAAAAGGTTCTTCAGTTCTAGAGTTGGTGAGGGCACCTGGTGTACCCCTTGTTGATGACTGGACATGCTTAAAATCAATGGTCCGAGTGTTTGAAACTGAATGTGGGTCTCTGACCCAGTATGGCATGAAACACATGAGGGCATTTGCCAACATCTGCAACAGCGGTGTCTCTGAGGCATCCATGGAGGAGGTTTGTAGGGCGGCTTGTGGAGGGTATGACGCAGGGCATTTCCATCCATCAAACAGTGGTTATAGTGCTTGATTTTCAAATAGTATCGATTTGTAATTAGACTATATATAGCTAGAAGTGGCAACGCATGCATTTGTGACTCGTTCCATTGTGTTGTATGATATTTGTAAATATGTCACATCAGCTGGCTTGCTCCTTTACCCATAATTATATTTGAAGTTGAACACAGGGTCAACCAGCATTCGGAACATCAATCTTAGAATATGCGCCGTATATTATAATTTATTTATAAATTTGTTTGATTTACCCAGTAATTCTTTAATATTCTTTCATGTCCACAAAGAGCGGAGAAATTGCAAAAAGCAACATTCATTTTTATCTTTAATTGCAATGTTTTCCCTAAATTTTTTATTTTTACAATATTTTTAACTTTTGACTGGTCATGTGCATATCACATGCATGAGGCTATTATATGATGAGGAATTGAGGATGTAATACTTGAGTTTAGGATTAGTTAAAATTAAAAGAGGCATGTATTATGTATTAGCTAGGTCCGGTTATGATGAGAAGGTACTTATATTGGTTGACTGCATGCTGCATTTCTCTGTGTTCCGCACTAACTTAATTGGATTTCTTAATGCTAATTAACCATGAAACTTTATAATACTGATTCAATATATAAATTAAAATTAATTAAATTTGTTATGAAAGGATAAATGGAGGAATTGAAGAGCTAGGGTAATGATTGGAAAGTGGAGCGTCCCAAAGTTTGTTTGTTGTGATTTCTTAATCTGATTATTATTGGTATAATTAGGAGTACTATTTTGAAGGGGACACATAAACTAAATGGTATCATTGTATGGTGTAGTAGTGCGACTCACATGATTTCATTTACCCCAACAAATTGGACTAAGCTGCATGTGTTTCCGTGCCACTACCATTTACCAACACACTTTCATATTCAATAATTATTCTTACCACTTACCACCAAAATCAATACCAATTTTTCACTATATATATATATACCTAGCTACCTGCAATTGGAAGCTGGTGGATCATTATTTCATTTTAATTATCACTACCATACAACTAATTTCTTTCATTACTAATACAATATTGCATTCATTATGTTACGTGTGCTTTGCGAATAATCATGCTACCTTCATCTATTTCTCAGAATGAATATATTAATAGCATACATATATATTAATACTCTTCTTCTATCATTATCAGCGATAGTCATGCATCGGTCAATGACAATTTGATCATTCTAAACATAATCCGAATGAGACCACAAGTTCTTGCTCTTTTCATCAGCTGCAACAAAACAAATTTCATCATGTGCATTCATTCATTTTATATATATATATATATATATGTATACATATATATATGCATATACCCTTACCTCTGCCCTAGCTAGCTCCTCCATCTAATCATTCTTCTTTCACACATGAATATAATCCTTACTACGTATTTGGCCTCTTCCACTTTCTCAACCCCAAACACAACTCCTCTTACAAGCTTAGGGGGGAATTGCTTTGAATGTAAAGCTCATAAAATCCCTATCTTCACTCCTCATCTCTTGATGTACCCAGCTCAATTGTTTATACTTAATTCATACAACCTATAAATACACACTTAATTTCTTTCTCTTTAGCGTATACCCGACTTGTACTCCTATATTGCTCAACCTTTACTTCATACCCTCTACATCCTATCAAGAATCTTCATCTCAATATATAATGCAAAACAAGCTGGAGACTGGAGAGTACCACCTGCACTTTATCCATTTAATTCCATGTTTGAGATTGGTAGCATATATATATATATAACTAACTAGGCTGTCTTTACCTGGAATGAATGTTATCTATAACCATATTTTATGTAAAATCAAGGTGTACAGGATAAGGCACCCCCTCACACAGATAGGAGACACCTTTTTTCCAAATTTAATACAACAGTTGCCCATCCTCGGTGGAAACGTGGGGAACCAACACAATAATGTGTCTGTATCGCCAATCATTCTAATGGACCCCATGCATTCGATCTCTCATTCATCTACATCACCACAATCAGGTATATGGATACTAAATCTGTGCCGTCTGATCAGCTTCAGGGGGAAAGGGTAGGGAAAAGATGACAATTGGATCACGTGTGAGACTTTTGCTTCACTTCTTTGCTACTTACAAACAAACCACAAGTAAACCCATGGTTTAGCTTTTATAATACCCTAGGCGGATAACCGGCCCGATACAAAGGATGAAGCAATACGGAACCGTTCTACGTACGAGAACCACACCTACCAACCACTTTCCACCACGTGTCATTCTTGTGTTCAGCTTAGTAGCAGAGTTCAGAAGGGGGTAGGGGGCCACTAGCACAAGCGGCCTGCAAACAGACGGTGAGACTAATGATCTGGGCTAGCCCACGCCGGACCATCAGCCGCCACGTACTGAGGCTGGACTAGTGGGGCCCAACCTCCACCACAGACACAAGAGGGTTCCGTTTTGAAGGCTCATCCATTTACTGTAGTCCGTAGTCGTCTCCCAAATATTAAATTCTTATATGATGTATTTTGAAGAAGACAAAAGAATGTATTTGGAGAGGTGTCGCTTTCGTATTGTCGAGGGTCGGTTCGTGGGACCCAGCTCGTTCAACCTTTAGGACCAGATTTAATAATAAAAAATAATTCTGTATATTGTTAAAATAATGCTTACCAACCAACCAGAGGCCGCGTGCGGTTGCTGCAACTGAAATGAATTATTATTATCTCCTCAAAACCTTAAAACCATAGGGCTGTTGTGTCTGAGTAATTTATTTGCACTTTTTGAGGAGAAAATTGTTTTTTTTAATTTTTGGGGAAGTGGGCTCCCTGCAATTGCAATGGTGCTCCTTGAATGGCTCATTTTCACATAGTAACGTCCCATTACGGGGCACTCAGCGACACATGCACTGGCAGCACTGCTCTACCTTCTTCCCATTCACTGTTCAAGGTTAATTAAACAATGCCCATCTCTTTAGCTTCCATTTACACTTGAATGTATATGAAATAAATTATCCCTCTTAAAAGCTGATCGATATTTGACAAACTAACCATAATCATCACAACATATATATATATATAGGAAGCGAGAATAATTAAGACATTAAATACCTCTGTTCATTATACCACAACAACTTCATTACGCATTGGTTATTTGTAATAACACATACATTCCTAGCTAGGAATATTTCTACCAATTCAATTGGCTGAATTAGTTTGTTAGTATGATGATTGATTATAATTCATTCAAATTAAAGTTGTTTATGGACAAAGAACTGTGATCCATCTAGAAGAACTATCCTTATTACTATGATTACCATATACTATAAATTAATTAAATCTGATCGTGTACACCACGCAGTGTGTGGACTCAAAGGGGAAAGGCCAGGCAACAGTAAATTAAGAAGCAGTGTGAGAGAGATAGATTATAGATAGATGGAGATAGAGGAAGGATTAACTTTTGGTGGGAGGGAGGATGTTCTAACCTATAAGGGTCACCACCAAAAAAATATCCTTCATCCATTACCTATCATCATCATCATACATTATATTCATATTTTTTAAATATTAATTTCGTCCTTTTTTAAACAACGCCCATTCGTCCTCACCGTTTGATCCTTCTCACTTTCTCCGGCCCCGGCCACCTTCAGCACCACATCATTCTTTATCGTCTCCATCAGTTGCTGGTGAGTGGTGTGCTAGAGGTTGACATCTCTCTCTCTCTCTCTCTCCAGCCCTTTTAGCGCCACCCTTTTATGGGCTTAGAGTTTTACAAGCAATATAGCTCCAACTCAGAATGATAAGGAGAGGGATGGTTTATTAGGGTTCTCATACCAATCCTTTCTTCTTCATTTGCTTTAGCTTCCTATTTAATCCTATCTCATCTCCATTTTCCCATTCCCCTACCTTTCCTTTTCCTTTTCCTTTTCCTTCACTTTCCTCCCTTCTTTGTTTTAGTAATCCTCGGGATCTGATCTCTCTCTCTCTGGACGACTATTAGAAACTTCCTGAGAGAGCAAAGAAGTTTGGTCAAGACGGAGTCAGTTCAATTCCCGAGGATCACTTTTCATCGTCCTTTCCACTTTCTTGTCTGCTTGTGTTTAATTTCCCTGCCTTTCTTTCAGTGCTTTTTTTTTTGTCTGGTTCTGTTGGATTCGACGAAGATATAAAGGCTGTGAATGCAAGGCGGCTTTAAGAAGTTTCCCATCGATTTAGCATATATATCCGATAAATTAGTGCTGCAAACAAGGTTGGTTAACTTGGTTTGATCAGATCTGCGCAGGGAATACTTCTGTTTGGAGTTCTTACATTTATTCTTGGAAGAGCAATATATCAAGGTTGTTTATTTTTTTCTTTTTTTTTTTCCGTCAGCTCTTAAATTGTTCTACTCCATTTACTAATTTTCTCTCCATCGAATTGCATCATCTAGGGTTTTGCTTCGTGATTCATCTTTAGTCTTTACTATATTATGCGAATGTAGTCTCAGAATTATTAAAAGCATGAAAATGGTGTATGATTTTGTTTCAAGTCAACTAGCATAAGTCCAAAAAACAACTAAAAGACAGAGATAATCTTAGTCAAATGCTAAATGTCACTTACATAGATTCTTTGACATGACTTTAATCTGTGTGTTTTGGTTAGAGTTTGTATCTCATCAACACCAACCTCTAAATCATGCTTTCACTTTTCTCCACCTCTTTTTTGGTTTTGCACCCGACAATATTTATTTTTTTTGTACATTTAATTTTAACAGACGATTGTTTTTCTGCATGTGATATTAATATTTTTCTTAAACCGTTTATTTAATCTGCTTCTAGGTACTCCGAATTCCTGTTTGCTTCTGTATTTGATATCTTTGAGCCAATTTAGACCATTATGTATAAATGTACCTGATCACTTTGAGTGCTCTACCAACCAGTTTTTAAAGGATATGCAAAATGTTTGATGCCATTGTTATTCTACAAGATCATTCTCTCTGCTTAATACCACCGCATAATTAATATTGTATTATACAAAGTGTTCCTACTTTATCATGTACCATTTAACAACGCAGTTCAATTTTTCTTCATCACGGAAAAGGGACTCAGTGTTTCTCACAATAATCGAAGTTGTCAAATAATTCCTATGCATAGTCGACATAAAACTCGTACCCCGACCATCATATTGTTTTTATTGGATTGTTATTGTATAGTTTTATCTTTGTTATCGTATAATTAAGTATGTAGTGTTTTCTCCACTAGTGTATGATTATTATTTCTTTATTTCATTCTTTTTCTCTTTTTTTTTTTCATTTCTTGTATTCATTGTTGAACACGTGAACTTGAGATATAAAAGAATTAAACTTCATATATATATATAATTTTTTTTTTTAAGTATGTAGTGTTTTCTTTACTAGTGTATGACCATCATTTCTTTATTTCATTCTTCTTCTCCTTTTTCTTTTTCGTTTCTTGTATTCATCGTTGAACATGTGAACTTGAGATATAAAAGAATTAAACTATATATATATATATATATATATATGAAGTTGTTTGGGGGTCAGAGATATATAAGTGTGCGAGGGCTGGGAACAGTTGCGTCTGCTTTCTCTTTCTTTAAGCAAATGAAGAGAAGAAATCAATACCTTCAGCCCTAGCCAATTTTTGCTGTATAAGTAATTGGAGAACTACATGTGGGCCTTTTTCATCAACAGTTTTATTTACGCCATACACTTCAGTGATAGGACGTTCTTAACTTGTATGAAATTTCGTGCATGGTAAAAGTTTCCATTCAATTAAATATCAAGCCAATTTAATTTTATGCTAAGGTATTGATGATGTTGATTTTTCTTTTCTTTTTTTTTTTCTTTTCAAATGCAGGTTTCTAAATCTTAGGCAGCGGACATGAATACATTTTCACATGTTCCTCCGGGCTTTCGGTTCCATCCGACTGATGAAGAACTTGTTGATTACTACCTTAGGAAAAAGGTAGCTTCAAAAAGGATTGATCTAGATGTCATTAAGGATGTCGATCTCTACAAAATTGAGCCATGGGATCTTCAAGGTATCGACCTTTTTATTTGGATCAGAACAAACATTATATACGTATATTTTAAATTCACATTGGTAAATTCCTTTTGACAGAATTATGCAAAATAGGAACGGAAGAACAAAATGATTGGTATTTCTTTAGCCATAAAGATAAGAAGTACCCGACTGGAACTCGCACGAATAGAGCTACAAAAGCAGGATTCTGGAAAGCCACAGGAAGAGATAAGGCAATCTACACTAGGCGTTGCCTGATTGGGATGAGAAAGACTCTAGTGTTCTACAAAGGACGAGCCCCAAATGGACAGAAGTCTGACTGGATCATGCATGAGTACCGCCTAGAAACTAATGAAAATGGAACTACTCAGGTAAGTACGTCATTACCTTTTTCTTCATTTTCTTGTCCTGCTCGGTTGTGTAAGGACTGGTTTCACTTTTAAAATTTACAAACCATAACGTCTAGTTGGGTTTGAGGTTGATCACTCACAAACTGGTTCAGGAAGAAGGGTGGGTTGTATGTAGAGTGTTCAAGAAGCGACTGACAACAATGAGGAAAGTGGGAGAATATGAGTCAGGCTGTTGGTATGATGATCAAGTGTCCTTCATGCAAGAGCTTGAATCCCCAAGGCATATTTCTCCACCTTATGCATCATACCACCAACACTACCCTTGCAAGCAGGATCTGCAATTGCAATACAACATGCCCCATGATCCTTTCCTCCAACTTCCACAACTAGCAAGCCCCAAACTTCCTCAATCGCTTATCCCCTATGGAACTACCTTGCACTCCTCATCACTCCTCAGTACTCAAGAACATTGCCATCAACTCTCTGGTAGCAATGATGAAGCAGCGGATCCAGTAACTGATTGGCGAGTACTTGACAAATTTGTTGCTTCTCAGCTCAGTCATGACCAAGATGTTTCCAAGGAAACCACTTATTCCAATGTGGCTGAACAAATTGCTATGCTAGCAAACGAATCATCCAAGGAAATTAATGCCTCAACGTCCACCTCCAGCTGCCACATGGACCTGTGGAAGTGAAATATTACATAGTAATTAGATGATGCATACTAATCATAGGAAATGCAGTTTAACGTTGGAAGGAGGGGGATTGGAAGTATTGCTCCGAGTTTCTGTACATAATAAAACCAAAAATATCCTTATTACCTGTTGGACCTCTGCTGCCAATGTATCCACTAATACTAGGCAATCGGATGCACCAAAAAAATATTATACGCCTATAGGTTATAGCAAATAAATTACTACTTTCAAGTTCAACTGTATGGTCGAGTGTTGGTGGACATAGTTCTGTGAATGCTAAAAAGTTATATATATTTTCTAATTTTCATTACACCTTAATTTTCCTTTACAAAGTATGTAGATCACGCACATGTAGTTGTACCTGAAATAGCCAATTGATTCTGCCTGCATTGTGCCGAGAACGGATTCTAAAGGCAAGAGAATATATGCATTTAAACAAGGATATATACCAAACTTGACCACAATATTAAAAAAATGTTAATTTCATTTAACTGCCTTAAGAGTTATTTTATTTTAGAATAGTACTTCATAATATTTATTTTTTTTAGTGTCGCAAATAATTATTTTAAAACAGTCAAAAAATAATATGCTAAAAAAGAAAGTGAAATTTTATGAAATATTGTTTTTAAATATAATGCTTGGAGACACCAAAAAATAGTTAACTCAAAAAACAATTAGGATATGTACTCTTTCTGTTTTCCTCCTCACTATGTATGTATCATTTTTTCTGTACCTTGACTCTGCGCCAGTTAATTTCCAATTGTTTGTAATACGGCTGTATTACAGCATATATATATAAGAAATGAGAAATTTTGAAGTAAAGAAGACCTTGAAAGTGATTCCACTCGCAAGCAACATTCTTCTTATGCTGTCTGTAATAGATAAAATGGAAAATTTGACGCCATTTTAAGCAATGTTGTATTAGATTTGAGGGTAAGGTGATGAAATTCTTAGCAATTGTTTCGTAACTTGTAAATAGGGCATTCATGCCTACACAAAAAAAAATTTGCCGGGGAGGATGATGTAGAGTCGTTATAATATTATGGGACGAGAATATAACAAATCCTGCGAAACGATAAAAACTTCCATGCCATTGCACGAATGCTTCGAAGATGAATTCTTCTTCACATTGGATTGGAGTGTAATTGGTGAAGATCAAGTTTCCCTATGAATTAAGCTACAACACAAACAAAAGGGACATCCAAGTACCGTGCCATGTAACTTATGAGCTTACGCTGCTAAACTTGAGGAGCTGTAGCAAAAAGCAATGCAACAGTAATGGCTAAAAACTATAACTTGAAATTCAACAGCTAGCCAAGGGCAACGCCCCACCAAATCATCTCTTTCATTCTATTTTTATTTTTCTTTGCATTTTGTTTCCCGAGGATGAGGGTGCTAAACCATATTAAGATAAATGTTAATGCCCTCTGGAATAAGGACACTGCATGCTATACCAAACTGCTTTCGCATTCATCATAAGGGTTGAGTTGTTTTTTGGTGGAACGGGTCAAAGACCCAAAGAGTTAGTTAAGTTAATTTTATACAAAAGGCAGATATGTTATCAAATTTTCTGAAAGGCTGACTCTATTAAATTCAAAAATGCCATTTTTTTTTATCAAACTCTAATTACCGTGAGAGTCTTGGCACCCCGGTCTCAACGCATACCTGTGTGTGAAGATGGCTTCTGCCGCAAAAAGAATCGTCCATCTACCCACAGGTACTTGGTAAAACCACTTGGAGGTTGAGCAGAAGCCAAAGCTAACTCGGGGCGCGCGGTGGTCAGAGAGGTTTAAAATTGCTTCAGTATACCAGGTCCCCGTTTTGAAGAGCAATTTGTTTGATTTCTGATAAAGCAGTGCCTCAGTAGCCAGAAGTTTGGAAGAGAGCCGCCGTGTGTTTTCGACATTCATGGGATTGTATATTCTCCCAGCAAAGCAAATCTTAAGCACCTAATGATGGATGCAACAACAAGTAGAGTAGATATTTGTGTGGCTGTGATTGAAGATGAAATTCTTGTGTGGGAGTGAAGTATCAAGCAATGGCACACGACACAATGATTAGGCGTGCTCCCATCAACTTATAATGGATGTTTCAACTCTTAGTCGACCCGCATACGCAGAAAGAGAGAGCAGCATGCTTGCCAGAAGGATTCCCATGCATGGATGAGACGGGAAAAGGCCTTTATCAAGTATTAGCTTGATCACTTGGAGCTGCACTCCATCCCATTAGGGTTTTTCTTCGGCATAACGAGAGATTATTGACTTATGTTGGGCCTGAAAAGCCAGAACAAGCAGAGACCATGCGCGTTGATGCGGTGTGTGACTGAATAATTGGGGTTTACTAAAGTACTGTTGTTTGCATTCTAAGATAACATTATTGACCATGTGAAGCTAAACAATAACTTCATTAACGTGCTTCCTTAGCTCCCCAAATCCCAAACCTCCACAGTTCCCGGATTCATAACCCTGCTCTTTCTGTCCTTTTGTAACTTTTTATTTTTTAACACAATTAGAAAAGGACTTTCGGTCTAATTTGGATTAGTAACAATTTGAGAGAGTCAATAATGCTAGCTCGTCATACATTAGATTGATAGTTCCAAGTTCCAACTTGTTAGTCTCTTCCACTTTTATCTTTTTCATCATGATATGCCTGTTGACTAGAATACATGGAACAAGTTAAATGCAGCAATCATAATTCTTTTTATACCATATAGTATACACTATCCGTATATCATCCATTTAGTAAGTGTACGTTGGAGGAGGGAGGAAGAGGAATATCTTCAGCTCACTTGTTTACTTTCTTACTTGATTTGCTTAATTTCTTCACTATTTACTTTCAATTACCAAATACGATGGGATAATTGTAGTCACACTAGGTAACTTTTTGACGTCTAGTTACATGAACTTAATTAATCTGTCAAATGTTACAGGGCCAGTTGAGGCATCTATATGGTATTACAACACCATACCCTATGAGTGGCTGCGGTCATGTGATTTTTGGAGCTAAGTAGTTGCTAATTAAGGTCATTCCCAGACTAAGGAGTTTGAAGGATCATGCAGGGACAAAGCGATTTGAAAAGTGCATTTTCCTATAAGATGATGTGCATTTTGTTGCCTTGAGGCCCTCAGCCTCTATTCTGCTGTCATCGTTTCCACAAATGTTTGACAATTTAGAAGAGCTCATAACAACTTGGCAGTACGTAGATTTACATCATCAGATGTTGTACAGACAGTACAGATCCTTTAATTTGAAACACGATTATATGTATGAGGTACCAAATTATTATAGATCAGGTGGTCCAAACATGAGCAAGGAGATGTCACGCCAAGAGGGCACATTCCCTGATTGGAATGTCTGGGAAACAGCGGTAAAGGAGACAAGCATTTCTCAGTTTATTATTGATGCCTCACTCTTTTGGTTACTTTGTGGATCCACTTGAAAAAGGTTTAAAGGAACAATTCCAAGAAACTCCCTATCTCCCAAAAAAAAAAGGAAAAGTAAAGAGCACGCAACTTGATTGATTTCTTCAGTAGCTTGCTTGAGACTTGACTTTCGATCGGGGATATATAGGGCCTCTACCACTAGTTTGTGTCCTTGGAATATTCGACTTGCAAAAGTTACCTTCCCGCAATAAGTTCAGCTTGGCTTACAAGGCCTCTCTTATCATCACAAACAGGTACAGAAAGAGCAATATATCTTAATGAAGACTAACCATAACCACTATGAGGTTCGACTTGGGGAGAATACCGTATATTACTGATATATATATATATATATATATATATATATATTAATACGTGAATTATTTTAGTACACAGAACAACATGTTATCTCTGACACTGTTATTAGCATAAATGAGAGAGGAGAATTTCTTGTTGCAGCTACCTCATGCTGAGCATAACTGTATGTTATCATTCATTAGTTATTACTCATCACGAACTACGTTCTCCTAAATGCGCTTGCACTGAATCTTTAGATGTTGTTTTATGTTGCTTTCAATGATGCCTTTAGTACTAGAACATCTTTTCCAGAATGCAACGGATTTGTACTCTTCGAAACTTCTACAGTAATTTATGGGAATAATGCGAATTGAAAGAGAGAAAGCTAGTTGGGCCATATCAGTAAGGAAAAGGAAATTGTCTGTTCTGTTCCAAATCACGTTTCCAAGAGAGCGAGTAGCTATAAACATAATATCACCCCCAAAACTCAATATACCTGTATGCATGTATTACAGTAAACAACTGTAAGACCATCAAAGTTCTAACCATGCTCAAGTGAAAATGGAAGACATTTGATATTTTGAGGAAAATGCAAGCAATTTTAATTTATAGGACAAATTTATCTGCAGCAAATTAGGATGATCGATCTATATGAATACAGTAGATATGTTCTCTGAAGTCCACAAATGCTTCATTTGCTATCTCTGATATTTCATGTACACAGTAATAGATATAGGCATATAGCCGCGTAATAATTAATACTGGAAATAACTATTTTGCATCACAAAGACCCGTTGCTTCATCACAGAAACCATCTCGATCAAGCAGTCTCTGGGGTGGAGCACTTAACAGGGGAGAGGATGGGGTACCATAAGCATTTCGTCTTTTGTTCCCACAACCTAAGCTTGCTCTTGTGCTTACTCCTGTTACAGGATTCGTTCCACTGGCATACTTGCAGAGAGCCTACACAAGGAAGTGTGCAATTTATTTAATAAATATGATCAGAAAGCAAATCATGATCTGCAAACAATTTCAATCAGATATAGTATTTGAAATTGAATAATATATAATCTATCTAAGATTATACACTCACAAGTTTAAGTCTCTTTGGCTATTACAATTTACAAGTTGAAAACCGAAAGTGTACTTCAATCAATCCTTCCATTGGTTACTTTGTTTAAGAAATTGGAAGCTATACTACCCACTATAAGGAACTAACAATTGTAAATGATAATGCCGCCTTCTTGGGTCAAAATTTCCAGACTTTTGAGTATAGCAATCAATAGTGTAATGAGGGTTGGAATTTAAGTGCCAATTAGTGAAAATACAAAAAATGGTGCCTATTACTTGTTTTTGGAGAAGGTCCAACACAGCATCACTGAAGTCGGCACCTTCAATGAGGGCACCTCCAAGGTCACTACGCGTAAGGACTGTTCTAACGAGAATGGCATTTGTGAGATTAGCTTCATTAAGAACCTAGACACCCAAAAACCAAAAGAATCAGATAAATGATATACAACAAGAATATTGACAAAATTAGAAACTTAATTAATTATATATTTACCATGCGATCCATCAATGTATCACTAAAATCGGCACCTGCAGAATGTCAAAGTAAAATTTATAGAAGAGTTACGATAGTTCATTGTCGGGAAATAGAACTCAGAAACATTTAAGTGCAGATGTTTCTGCCGATAATTCAAGGACAAGGGACAGCACTCAAACGAGATGGTTCAATATTGAAGCATGTATCTTCACTGATGATAAAACTATAACTTATCACATCACGAAGAGAAACTGTTTTCTCTTTCCACCTTTAACTATGTCCTTTTATTTTAAGGAAAAAAAAAAGAGGCTAAGGATAATGTCTAAAGGCCGCTTCCCTTGCGCATTAAGGCCAATTCCCCCCTCATTTCAGCTACACTCATTTGTTCATTACCGGAACTTGTCTGTCAAGAAAGCCGAAGGATTAGCCTCCATATTTTTTTGAGTAATGCCACAAGCCCACAACTTATTTTGATGAAGAAACATGACAGCCCGTTTTCACCATTAATTTAACAAATAATTTTCTAGTATAATAACAAAGAAGTAAAATTATTTTTATGATTAGAAAAGGGGCCATGTTATAGTATTGTTACTGAGGTGGCATCATGCATCACCCTTAGATGAATATGTTCTTTTTGATCTAACGATGATACATGATGGCACATCATCGGTAGCGCCATATAAATGGTATGTTACTACTTACTAGCATTATTTTTTGTCCACGTGGGCCTCCAAAATGGTTTTTTCTTTGGGGAAACACAAACCGAACAGTCTTTAATCAATACTATAGAGATTTCTTTACCTTGTTTCTGTTGGGATATGTTTCTATCAGATGAATAAACTACTTAGGAAGCCACTCGAATATGGTAGTAAAGTCATAACCGATGAATTCAATACGTGTCCTATTTGGAACAAGCGTATACCTGTAAAGTTTGCCTTGTATGCAACAGCTTTCTCAAGGTATGCACCATTGAAAGTTGAACCGCTGAAATCAGATTCCCTCATATCAGCAGCTGTGAAATTGGCTCTTCTGTATCAGTCATTTACAATCATCATAAATACACGAACGACTTCACTATATTTGAGACGCAAATCAATCTACACTTGTTTGATAAAGAAAAAAATGACGGACAGCTGAAAACAAGATATGCATTAATTCTCAATTTTACTCTTTCTACTATGTACGAAGAAGTGAAAATTAAATTTTTACTCTCTTCTCTGTTTTCTACCATCTCATTTTCCACCTTAGTTGCAAAGCAAACTGTTGAAGTTTCTTGTTTCGTCTTACACTTGAAAACAACATAAGGGCAGTTTGTGTCATTACCTGAAATTTTCATTCACATGGACTGCTTTCCTGCAAGATAACAAGCACAAACCTAAGCGACTTATTCAAAAGTTTGTTGTTTTCGATGACCCAAAAGAGGAAGCAATCTAGAAATTCGAAAGCAAGCAACCTGAGGTCTGCAGAACCAAATTGAGCTGCCGATCCTATCCCAAATTCACCCCTCAAGTCTGCCTCATATTTGTTAAGATCAGCAAGAGCAGAGAGGTCAGAGCTGAAGGCAATAACCGCAGCTGCCAATGTGGCTGAAACCAGTTTTCCCCATTTCTTGGGTTCTGCAGTTGGCAGATGGCAACCCAGTCTGTCTCAGTCCCAGCATTAGAAAAATATTTTCTTTTTGAATGAAAATTCAATAAACTGGACAAATTCAACCTACCGGCAATAGAAACATGTACTCACCACTGTTTGAGTTCAACTGGCAGACAGCGGGGGAAGGTTTTGAATGAATATGCAGTAGATTTGGAACCTTGGAAGCGGAAGAGACGTGAAAAGGTTTAATAGAAAGCGGGGACACTGAATTAAGAGCCATTCAGAATAGAAGAGGAGGAAGGAGGAAGGAGGAAGGAGGAAGGAGGAAGGAGAGGGGTAGCAGTTCGGAATGGTGGGAAGCAGCACTAGTGTTGCTGCGTTATCCGGTTCAGGGGATGCCACATCATTCATCACACCTCAGATATTTAGCTTCTATTACGTTGATGGGCCTCATATCTCCCCTTATCTATTAGGGCCTGAAAAGCACATGAGTTCATCACCAACCCGATGAAGATTCAGAGCCCATTAGCCCTCTCTCTCTCTCTCTCAAAATAAAAAGCGTATGCAACCAATATTAAATAAATAAGCGTACAAATATTAATTTATCACTGCTATTACTTTTCAATGTTTTGTGGACATTTCGATTGTTAACATATAACAGAAAGAGTAGAAGTCATATCAAATTGAGCCAACTTTAATTTGATGGTGATAAAATATTACAATCATTCTGTTTTTAATTTGTTTTAGGATACAAATCTTGATTCATAATTCCTTGCTTAATATATAAAAATATTAGTTTAAGTGATACTCTTTTTAATACTAAATATTAGTTGACTTTAATATTAAAATTTAAAATTATTTTTTTTTATGTTTTCATATTGGGGGTGTAAGGTTATATCCTCCTTATTTTATAGAGGTGTTTATTATTATTATTTTAGAATTAATAAAATATTTCTTATGTCATATATTTTTTTAAGAATTTTTAAATTTTTTTTTCACTTTAAGGTATTGTTCATTCAGACTTATAATTTTTTTAAATAAAAAATTATAAAAATATTCAAAAATGTTTTAATAAATTTCTAAAACAATATATGGCTTCGAAAATATTTCATTAATTTCAAAATGTATAAAAAGTAAAGGTAACTATACCTGTACAGTCTAAAAAATATAAGTATAGGAAAGCAACCACCATTTAATTATAGCGCACATCCGGCATAGTTTGGAAGTTTTGTAGAAACTCCAAAAGAAACCAAAATTTGAAAACTTCACGAAAAAGTTTTTTACATTAAACCAAACCAGCTTGATGATTTGATTCAGTTTGTTGAAAATTGGTTAAGTTTGGATATAATTTTGTTTTATTTGCTTTTCCTATTATGAGAAAGTCGAAAATTATAAATCAAATTGCGTAATGATTTCCACTGCATGCCTCGTGATACCTTTAGAAGAAAATTGTACATTGAAAAGGAACTTAATTTTGACTTCAATAAAGCGATTATAATAGGGTTTGACAATTCAGGTACATCAGAGATTAGACGAAACATAGATGTGGATCCTCCTTTGTGTATCCTCCAACTCCAAACCAACTGCTTCAAGGAACCCATTAGATTAATGTAAGCCAAGATAGCTCCAAAATTACAGCTCTGGCACTTGTATGTGTTTAAGGTAAACATGATTATTTATAGGTAGGCTCATTTTTTTTTCTTTTTTTCTAAAAAATTGAATTAAAGTTCATTAAATTTTATAATAAAATAAAATTTTGAAAACTTAACCTACTATCAGGTATAATTTAAGGTTAACGATGTATGTTATCAAAAAATTCTTATATCATGAATTAAGGGAGGGAAAATTTAAATTTAATATTATATTTAAGCAAAAATAACTATAACATTATATATAATTGTTCATAACTTATAACTTGTTCTATTTAAAGGTTTGATCTAGTCCAATATTCATACCAACCAGTAACCCTAAAATTTTTCCATGTAAAAATCTCTCGTATTTGTTATCTCCACGGCCCTCCTTTTAAAGTTTAAACTGGCATGTGTACTTGAGTCTGAGGGAGAGAGGGAGGCAAGCAGACACCAGAGGCCAAAAGCAGAGGGGAAGAAAAAAGATAGCAAAGCATATATATATTGAATTACCACTTTATCGGTTTTTACCCCCAAACCACCCCATGACACCGATTTGAAAGATCCTCATATCCCCACAGCACAGCTGCAAATAGCTCCTAGCAGGCTTTTTACAGAGACTCACTTTTTCTTATTCTATATTTTAATTTTCATTTAATTAATGTAATCACGTACCCTAAATTTAATACATCCATGGCCATGGAAGCACGTCATACATGCATCAATGTTACATAACTAGATCACAAACATAGGTTGACTCCTTATTCTTTTCAATGGAATATGAATATAATTCATATTCACATATCATGCATCTTTATTTTATAAAGGAATAGAATTTAAAACCTTTATCCTCATCTCACTATCCTTGTTTCCAAGCGATACATATATTCCATTTTTCTCTCAAAGTTTCCCAATTCTAATAATAATTGATGGGAAATTGACAATAATTACAGTCATCAGGCCATAGTATTAAGTAGACTCGAGTCGAATGGATCCAAAAATAAAGTTAGCAATTGATCTCTCGTATTCATGTGAACTCTCAGTTACAAATTAAAGCGAGGCTATAAATTAAAGCTTTGTTTTAAGGACAGTCGCTAGCTGGCTAAGGAGTGAAATGTAAATTACGGCTCGAGTTTCGTGCTTCAGAATTAGGAGTGGTGCATGAACAGGCATCCGCCCTACTGAACTAACCCCTCTGGCAAATGAGGCCAAGCATCTATATTCTGATTTCTGAACGTACTTAGGCTTAAGCCCTATTGTTAGTCTGTCAGACTAGTTCATTCTAGCAAGGCTTCCTGTAGCATTCTTGGCACCATCTCCTCTCCTTCCTTAATGACCATCTGAGCCTTATAGTCTTACAAAAACAAAATGGTGATATAATATAATTGTAATGTTTTAATTGATAACACTAATAATAGCATGTGTCTTTTTTATATAGAGTCTTATCTGAAGACTGAAGTATGTGCGCCTGAATGAAAGAACGTGTGATTCAGGATTAAGATCATATCTATATGCACCCCAAGTATAAGCTTTTCCAAGAAATAATTTTTGAGAAAGAATCAGGAAAGCAAATTATTCGTATTTGTCCTCTTTATCTATGTGTCTATGTCTTTGTTGTTGTGTCTTCTCTTTATCTGGCCAAATTATTCGTATTTTTCCTCTTTCATTCATTATATTTTAGAATTTAGAGCATATATAAATCTTTGTGGGGGAAAACTGGGTCTTGTATCTGAATCTGAGCGTCTTGATCAGTCTCGCCTCGCTTCCAACATGTTTGATATTAGATAGGGTTCAAATACTGAATAGGACGATGTTGTTAAATAATTTTGTATATAAGTTGAATTAACCTGACCCATCCCCCATTTGCCAATGAATGATGACGCCATTACCTTTTTGGGGAAGAGGGAATCCCTTGGGCTTATGGGCATGGATGGTGATGGTTCTCATCTCTCTCAACTAAATGAACCAAGAAAAGAATTGGCAACCATCAATTTCATCAAAGGTTGGTAGTTGGCAAAATTTAAAATGGAAACCTTGGAGAGAAGTGAATGAGAGGGAAAGCATAGTAAAAGATTCTAACCAACTTAGCTAACATAAGCCAAAAAGAAATAGAAATTTAGTAAAGGACAAAGGCGATAAGCAGCAAGAGGCAAGTCTGCTCACTGAGATGTTTTTTTACTGACTTGAATACATATCGGTCTGTGTAAGGCCAGCGATATGGAGTAGTCAAATCACCAAAAGTAAATTTTTTTTAATAAATATCATACTGTTATATGATGATGCCATTATGGAGTTTCTCAGAGTTACTTGCTGTGGCTGGAGAGCGGAGAAGAGCCCCAAGGAGGCGGAGGAGGAAGGGGAATCGAAAGTATTAGGGCTTGAAGAGTATTGGGTTTAATTCCTAGTGAGGAAATTGAACAAATACATAAATTTTAATAAAATAAGGGTTTTGAGAGCACAGCACAGAGGACAAGACTCTCTTTAACTACTGAAAACAACAGGTGAGTGTGTGAAAGCTATATCACCCCCATGCACACGTCCCTTTCTGGCTCCTCTCCCCCACATCTGCCGCCTCTCTATTTCTCTCTCTCTTGATGTCTATCTCTGTCCACACACACACAAATATCGGGAACGCCAGCCACACATGTTTCTATGCTCTATCATGTCCATGTAAAAACCCATCTATCATCTATGACGATGGATATTGTGCATACATATATATACATATACATACATACATGTCAATTATCACCGTATAAACAAGACCAATAAACTGAGGAAGGGAAGCACTGTGGCTTTCCCCGTCTTATATCTAGCAGACCAAATAGATCAACCTCTCTCTTTCCCTCTCACTACTCTTTCTCTGTCTCTCTGCACCTCTTCACAACTCATAATCAAAAAAGCATATCCAAGGTGGTGGTGGTTATGCTGTCAATCTATCAATCAATGAATCAATCAAGAGACCAATCATCAATCAAATTTTTATAAGAGAAAGGGGCTACCCAAGATGTCATCCTCTTCTACTACCTTATCGCTGGACCACTTCCCTCCTTCCGAGCAGCTTTGTTATGTCCACTGCAACATTTGTGACACTGTCCTCGCCGTATGATAGCATTTCCTCCCCTTCATTCACTCTTTCAAGCTCTAGGGTTTATTTTTCCGCACCTCAATGCTAGCCCTCTTTTTTATTTTGTTTTTTCTTCCACTGTGATTTATGATGTTACTAACTATAATTATCGTTCATTATATTCTCTCTGTTCCTTTCTTCTTTCAATTACTTCAGGTAAGTGTTCCTTGCACAAGCTTGTTCAAGACCGTTACTGTCCGATGCGGCCATTGCACCAACCTCCTCCCAGTCAACATGCGTGGATTGCTTCTGCCATCGCCCAATCAATTTCATTTGGGTCACTCTTTCTTCTCTCCGTCTCATAACCTTCTGGTATCTACGTGTATGCATGACCTTAATTAATTCGTTTTTTTCTTTTCTCTCTCTACTCTTTCCTGCTTGATAAATATACGAAAAGATGGAGTGGAACACGAAACTATAACCCTTATTGCTACCCTCTTAATTAATTAAAAAAAAATCAAAATGTTATTGCTAATTTTGTGGGAAGACAATTGTCGAACTAAGAAGTTTCTGATCATTGGCTGATAATTCTGCAGGAGGATATGCCAAACTCGTCCCCAAATTTTTGTGTGAACCAGTCAAACTCATCAAATGACCTCTCTATCCCTCCTAGGGCTGCAGCTGATGAGCTTCCGCGGCCACCCGTCATAAATAGACGTGAGATTTCACCTCTAATTCTGTAGATGTTCTTTATGATAGGGATGAACTCAGGTTTCTCTCGGTCAAAAGGATGGTTCCATTTCTTGTTCATCCCCATATGATTTTTTTAATTGAAAGAAACTCCCGCGTGCTGAATTTACTGTAGTTTAGTTTGTGAAATAAATTAGTTGTGCCGTTGGCTTTTTGGTCGTAATCAGTATTAACAGTGTTGAAGGTATTCTGGTCCATTTCCATTGGTAGAAGGGAAAGGGTCTTTAGGGCATCATCAGTTAAATTCCCTCGCTGGCTTTTAAGTTCCAAGTGTATGCCCTAAGGGAAAACAACCCTAGTCGGTAGAAACAAGAATATCCTTTATTCCTCACCCTAATTAAGATTGTAGCTTATTTATATATATTATATATAACAGCCGAAAGGTTGTTTCCTTTTGTAATTTTTCTTTTAATTTTGGTTAATCTTTATTTACCAGCACTGTAAGTAGTAGAATGTGAATGAAGGAAAACGTAGATTGTTTTGGGCGCTTATAAGTGACATGGGGGGAATAGTGAGATGATAGAGAAAGATATGTAGCTCGGTTTCTCTCCAGAAATTGCAGTTACTTGATACTTATAACAGTATCAGAAGCGTAGATATAAACAGAAAGCAATCATGATGAGATGATTCCAGGAAAAACAAGCAACTAAAAATATTATTTTTTTACAACTAAATGTCAAAGGTTTTGATTCTGATTTGTGTGTTTGGATGTTAATTTTTTATGTGTGCCCCAACTCCAGCCCCTGAGAAGAGACAGAGAGTACCCTCCGCCTACAATCGCTTCATTAAGTAAGTGTTTATGTAAAATCATTCACTTCTCTCTTAAATCTCCATATTTATTTTAAAACTTTATATTCATCATTATCTGCATATATAATATATAGTTGTTAAAATTGAAGCAAATTAATTTGAATGATCCATATCTGCAGGGACGAGATACAGCGCATCAAGTCTGTGAATCCCGATATATCCCACAGAGAAGCTTTCAGCGCAGCTGCCAAGAATGTATGATCCTATCAACCTACTTAAATAAATATAAAACCCTTTGGGTTCCAACTTTACTAAATTAGGGTCTCGATGATTTTCTTTCCATTCTAATTTCTATGGTCCATGCGGTTGTACGAATTACAAAATAATTTGTTAGTAGCTATTCCCATAATAATCATTTGTAGTTGATTTGGGGTTGTTCTCATGTGTATGTGTCAGTGGGCCCACTTCCCTCACATCCACTTTGGTCTGATGGCTGATGAGAGTGTGAAGAAGACAAATGTGCGGCAGCAGGTAAGTTATTATGCACCCTCTTCCTCTTGCTATTCGTTGCAGACACTGGATTTCTGGGTCTCTCAGTGTCGACTTTGTTTGTGTCCAGGAAGGAGACGAGGTTGTGATGAAAGATGGGTATTTTGATTCCGCTAATATTGGTGTTTCTCCATTCTAATTTAGTACTGTGTCTTCTCTTAATTAAGTTCTTTCTAGTACTTTGGAATTGTGTTGTTAGCAGAAGTTATTATTATAACATAACATGTATGTTCAGTTCCTGAATTTTCCCATGCACCAATGAACTAGCTACATGCATACATCAAGATGTTAATTAACAATTGTAGTCTGTAGATCCAGAAAAGAGATCGAAGTCATCTTGTTTGGAATTGAGAGGGGCCCCTTCTGGTCCATCACAATCAAAGTTTCTTCCTAATTCCGGAAAAACATGAACTTTGTTCCTTCAACTCCAATCTCCTCCGGACAAGATCCGCTCATGCTGGACGTCACATGACCAAACCCATCATCAATTACTCTCATATTCATAAATATCTTACAAACTTAATTCATCTTAACATAATTATTCTTATTACACATTTTTTTTTCTATTATCCTTTTTTTCTCATTGAGGGCAATATATATTCCTCTTAAACTTTAATCAAAGTGCATTTTTCGTATGAGAAATTACCAGTGGCTGAAATTGGGTAAAAAATCAGAAAAATGATGAAGTCAAATAAACAAAGTTGAGGGACAGGTAGTCAACAAAGAGTGCTCCAATTTATACAGTAAAAGTATTATTTGGTCAATTTGTACGCTCTTTTCCAGTAATTTTAAAAATGCACTCAACTTGGTACTAACCTTAAGGTTTAAATCTACTTAATCAAAACAAAGAATATATTTTTTTAACTCCGAAACCAACCTTTTAAAATTTGTGAAAGGTGTGTTGGCGTGAGTATATATCATTACTTATGGCATTCACTTACAAGCTAGCCGTAACAGATTGTCGAAGGCTGCATAGATAAAATTAAAATCATAACTATAAATAACATAAAATGGCAATTTGTCCATTCACGTACGCAGGGTGGATCAGTCTTCATAATTTTACTTTGTTATGAGTTGGGCTGAGCTTCCTTCAGCCCATATCAATTTAAGCCTAATGATAAAGGTTGAGTATTAACCACAATACATTAATAAAAGTTATTTTTAAAAAAAAAAAACTTAGGTTAGTTTATAAATAACTAACACTTTTCATCCAAAAAATATATAAAAATCAAATTATAATCACTTTTATAAGTCAGTTTTTGTTCAAATAATCACATTTTTTTCTCATCTTTGATTTAGTAGAAAAAAAAATCAATTCTATAATCAAAAATAAATAAATAAATAAATTATGTTGTTGCACTTACTGGTACTAAACTCATGCCAATCACAATTTGGCCTTAAAGTTATACAAGCCCAATAATTGAGCTTGGATATAAATTCGTTGGCCCAAAGGTTAAGGTCAAGTATACTCATGCACCAATCTAAAAAGTTCAATTCATAATATATGGCTACAGAAGCGTGATCTTCTTCAGCTACATCTACAAACATCGACTTGAATCTTATTCTAATGGGAAAATCATCAAAAGAGATAGTTGGAGGCGGAGCTTGCAAGTAGCATGTATTGAGAATTTGATTAATTGTCATCAGTACTCAGTAGTAGTACATAAATTATAGGTATTAAAAGAATTACAAGTCCCAATCAATTAAACAAGGAACCCAAAAGCATTAAGAGAATAGGAAAGAATACAAGTCAAAACCACTGCAATATTAATATACTTACAAATCTAACAACTCAACCGCAAACCTCACTAGGAGCTCCACAAGCAACAATGCCCCAGAATAAACTTTTACTGCAATAAGGAGATTAAGGCCCATACAAACATCAGCCAAGTGAACAACAGCTTCAGTCTATTCCCTTTGATTGATGGAGCTGAAGAAATATCTTGTGGCCTGAAAGAAAGACAACAATTGGCATCAAATTTTTAAACCTAGCCACACTCCTATATCCATAGTGGTTGGTAGACAAATATCATTAGATAGGACATACTTCTGCAATTTATTAAGGGCACCACAGAAGAGGGCATTGTCTGGCAGGGGCAACTCGGTCTTGTTAGTAGCCTCAGGATTGACAACCCTGACATATGTTTCTTGACCCAGATACCATGAATCAAGGTTTTCTGTTCGGAGATTCCAAACTCCAACATTGTCCAGAGATACTAAAATTGCTGTCCATGCTCCAGGATAAACCTATTTGGAGGTAAGGGGAACAAAGACAAACATTATCATCAAAGTTGTAGGGAATTATCATAAAGCCGTTATATCAGGGTATGTGCAAGACTTTCAAAAACCCAACAAGTTGTTAAGCCAAGTGATTCATTTATATAGACATATAGTATCATAGCCTCTTTGACCAATTGATCCAATGATTGGTGTTTAGTACTGCTCTCAATTTTATAATAGAATCATCAATTCTTGAACAAGGTCAGGTCAACTGTTTCAGTATTTCAGTAATTCATTTGAACAAGGTCAAATGTTTACTTCATGATCTTTTATCTAGACTTATGGAATGGCCTATATGTCAGTCTGCAGTGTGAAAATAAGAAAACTGAAATGTGGCTTCCAGTCACAGCAATCTAAAAGTTTCATATTTACAATCGCCTTGAAACAAAGACTTAACCAGCAAGGCAGCAACACAATGAGAACATAAAATTAGGGATGCGTGATATGGACACAAGTTCTAGCGATGCATTTGACAGCTTTGGAGAATGCCACAGTTTCAAAAGCATGAAACTTAATAGAGACTAGGAGGAGGACTTAATAGGGACTAGGAGGAGTCACATATATATCAGACAAAAATGTACCTGTGTCGTAGTACGAGCTATTCCGTCCCACTTATTATATGTACCCCTGCTATTGTCGGACCACTCACCATAATCCATCCTGCAGCCAGTCAATTGTAGTGTTATTGGCACCTTCAATGTAAATACCAAGTAAACATGAAATAACACTTGAAAGGGAGGAAATTTTACACTACCCAACAACAAAAAATGCATATCCGCTCATGTGGTAGGTATGCATCCTGGTGTCATTGTTCTGCAGTATTATTTCCATAAATCCTCTATAAGTTCCATTAATTACTGATGTTTCTGTCCGAGGAGGTCCTGCTAGAGGCTTGGTGGGAAAATCAAGCTTGTATACTCCCTTCAATTTGAACTGGTCAGCAAGCTTGATTGGAGTTGAAGGATGGACAAAAGAGATCCCACTAAGTGTAGCGCGCTGTTTCCCTTTAATCTTTTCTGGTGGCTTATTTCTTAACACATAAACATCAGTCACATTGATGGAACCATATTTGAAAGATCCTTGTGGGTTAGGGCGAGCACCACTTGCTGATACATTCCATCTGAACAGTTAACACAGAATTCTAAAAGGGTGAGTAGTGATTTTTGCTAAAGTACTTCTCTAATTTGAGACATCTGCAGCTACGCAAATAAGTGATATTATGATTTTACAATCTATTATAGTTCCATATTTGCATCATATTTGATAGATCCATGCAGACTAGGGAGAGAAGTTCAGACTGACATAGTGACATATGACCATTTAATAGCCCAATGACACAAAATTTTGGTTCAGTAATTTGAATTAATTAATAATGTATCCATAATTTTCTTCTTAAAATTCTTCAACTTGCCTTAACCTCCCAAAACAATATCTTCCAGATTTCGGAAAATTCACAATAACAAGAATATCTGTTGCATTGCTTAATATGTCTTAGTGCCTTAAAAAAGTGGCATGAGTAAAAACGAGTAGACAACAGAAAATATAACATTTTCAATAGAACAATGGACTGATGCAAAAAAGTTACAGCATAAAGAGACCTGATGGATCTCGCCTGGTTCATTGAGAAGGTTTTGTCATATTCATCATCTGGAGCGTCTGGAAGAGGACCAGCTGCCTTTCCCTTGGAATTTGTATAGTGCAAGATGGCAACTCCAGTAACTCTTTGCCAACGTGATTCATTTACAAACCTGGCACTTCCTACAATGTAGTAATCTGTACTTGCATTCTGATCCATGGTTACCAGAAAAGAGTAAGATTGTCCAACATGTATATCTAAGCTAGTGTAGTTCTGTTGCACTGTATAAGATCCCTCTGTCTCTGCTAGAAGTAGGTTATGGTTCTGGATCCTGAAATTCAGACTTGTTGATACTCCAACATTGTGGACACGAATTCGATAAGTTTTTCCTGTTCAACATTGTGAGAGTGTCATTCAATATAATGAACTGGTTAATCATTATCAAGAAGGTTGTAACACCAAGTCACCAACTATCCCAACATTATATATTGATGCTTCAGTAATGATGTTTAACTTCAAGCAGCATTCCCAGTTGACAAATTATAATGCATACGTGTGACGGTGACGGTGTGAGTACAGCAAAACCAAAAACTTCCTAACTTAGCTATATAATGTTTCACATTATTAAATTCACCTTGTTTGCTTAAGATAGTGTGTATAGAACTAAGTATAAAAACACTCTCCATGAACCGAAACTTAATTCCCTAAAAGTGAAATAAGCAGCATTATATTAGTCACTGATTCTATGTTTCCACACCTAAAGAAGCCCAACGTTTAAATAATTATATACTGAGATGTTCAAGTTTCCCATTTTTGTTATTTGGGAACAAACGTACTGTCTACTGATATCAGTTTCTAGGAGGTCTACTGGTCATATGACCTAAAAAGACTAACCATGTCAGGTAAAAAGTACAGAATTCAAGATAAATTTCTTCCAAGAACGCACCAGGGTGGACTTCAATTGTTTCGTAATCAACGCCATCAGGAACAAGTGTATCATTGTATCTGTAAGGGCCTTTCCCATTGATGAGAACCCCATCGGGCATCCCAAGATCTTTCCCCCCATCAAGGTGTTTCCGCAAATCCTAGATTCCAAAGTAATATCAGTAACAAACAGATTGGCCACAGTGTATAAGAAGCAGGGCTTTTCATGAACTCAACCAACAGTAACACTAACCGAATGATTCCGAGTATACCAATCTCCGATAAAAATGACAATGTCACCGTGTGGGGTATCGAAAGGAATAGGAATGATAGGCCGGTTGTTTATGATGAAACCCCCAAATCCACCAGCTGCTCTCTGAAAATTAATAGACGGAAAATAGAAAAAACTTCCAATCTGATCCTTGACCTGAAATTGGTAAGTCCAGTTCCATTTTGGAGGAATGGGACAATTTGTGCCAAGAACTCCATCTTGCCATGAACTTCGCCGTTGCTGAATTCCAGACCTGTCTCACCCATCAAAATCCACTAAATTCAGCTACTGGAGCTCAATATTTCTGTCAGCTTATTCAAGTGCTTATTAATACTTACCAATGAATGAGGAGATTCTCGTCTAATTTGTTTCGAACATTGACGGCAACGTTGTTATTTGTGGTTACATTAATAGTAGGACCAGGAAACTTGTCGTTGATAGCAATAACCTGCAAAATAATGCAGATATCAGTGCCATTGCTAATTTCTATTTCTACCTTTGTCTGACTAAGTTGGCAGCTCATAAGTTCAACTATCCCATTAAGCAAGAGTATAAGGATACTATCACATAATGTAGATCTACAAATACAAGTAAAGATTAAAACTTTCGGAGATTAAAAGTTAATCCCATGTCATTGATGCGAAAGTAAGCATACCCGCATAAGAATATGAACTAAAAATAATAAGCGGAAGGTTTTTTTTTTCCAAAAAAAAAATCTCAGAAACCAACCTGTTGAGGAACTCCAAGAGGAGAGGCAGTGATGTAAGAGACCACAAAGTCGTAGGAAACAAATGGATCCGCCGCGGAAGACAAACTCAGAAGCAAGCAAAAGTTGATAAGACAGAGAAATAGAGCTCTAGACAAAGCCATTGTATGAAACTTAAGGCGTGTCAAAGACAAATTTTGACTAGCTTTTTATCTGTGTTTTTTACATAGTCAGAAAAGCAAGTAGAAAGAGGAGGGGGAGGGAGGTGAAAGAAGCGCCTCTGTACCCTGAAGCTGAAGAGGAGAGGAGAAAGAGAGGAGAGAACGGCTCTATTCCAGGCTTCTGTGCGTAAGTGGGTGAGGAGGCGCAGTTATTTTGGCTAATGTGTGAATGAGAGACAGGTAACCGTAGTTGGCTTTTGTGGGAGCATTAAGCATCCATTTGAATTTCGAAGCTTTTGTCGGTGACCAGTCGTCGTTTATGTCAGGACCAGTGAGAATGAGAGAGTTTGGGAGTCACTTGGATAGTTGGATTCCTTGAAGGGGCAAAGAGTTCTAGAGAGAGAAGAGGGGGACAGGCAGTAGCCAGTTCACAGTGGAAGTGTAGCCATTCTCCAAGTGTGGGCCCCAGCACCTGCGGGACCGCAGCAGCAGTACAGCGTAATTATCGTCTAATTCTGATTCTACAGTTTTGACTCCCGTGGACGGTACGTGATGTGATCACAACACAAATATTATTTATATATTATTTTTTATATTTATATTTATTAATATATTATATTATTATTTATTATTATTATTTTATAATATATTAATAATTAAAAATAAATGTATAAAAAAAGTGATATAAAAAAAAATATATATATATATATATATATATATATATTGTGACTTGAGAGGTGTAATCAACAAAGGATAGCAAAGAAAGAAGAAAGTAAAGGAGAGAGATTGAAGGATGACAGCAGACAAGGCATGAATTTACAACGTTTATATATGTCTGGCAGCGGATAGATTAGCATTTAGAAACTCTTAATGAAAACCACTTGCACAATTACATTAAGGGATGGCAACATTGGTGTCCATTATGATGAGGGAGTACGTTTGTGTAATTTCTTTCAGTCAAGGAATTTGTAGCAATTGAAGGGTCAAAAAGACAAGATTCTATTCGTTTGAAACAGAAACGAATTCAAAGTCCAAAAAATGGCATTGCAGCCCATATTTTGACAGAATGCAGAATCCAAGAAACCTTAACACAGCACAGAGACATCGGAATGCATAAAAAATTTGCATCACTTGGATTGGAGCTTCCTATTTTCTATGCATCTTCATATTCATCCGTTAGACTTAAGTTGGGTTCCAATTTAAAATAATGATGTTTTATTATTTTGTTCATAGAAGCTGTTCAACTAATATATGATTATTCCCGCAATTTTGGCCACAACTGCCTCCATCATACCCTATTCTTTCAATGAAAATTTATAAATTAATCAAATATGGCCAACAAATTAGACCGCGATCGGTGCCAAATGACTCATTCATCATTAGGAAAATCCATAAACTTATATTTCCTATTTAAAAAGCCAAATGACTGATTACCTAGATGAATAATACCACCTGCAAAGCTTTTAAATTCAAAATCTTAAACAAATGTATATGTAACTTCATTTGAGTTCCATATTTTTAAGAATTTTTAATTTCTAAAACAAAAAATTGAAGTGAAACCGTCCATATAATTGTTTTAACATTGTAGATTCAAAAATTGTGAAAGTAACAATAATCTGCATTTTAATGTTAAAGTACTCTATATGTCGTTTGGAGACGAACTCTGTTTTTGATGTTTAAGACTTGGAAGAATTCATTAAAAAAATTAGAGTCTAACTTTATAAAATTAGCAAATTTAAAATTAAAATATGAACATGCTAACCATACACATAATTACTTTTACCACTAAACTTGAGATTTCCTAGCCTAATGATATGATACCATGAATGCAACAGTCAACACCACGCCAGAGTTGGCCCTCTGAGCACCAAATTTATGTGTGGGGTACCTTGTAGCACGTGAACGAATGGACAAAGAGAGTAGAGTCAAGAAAGCATAACCAGAGAATTCTAGCTATGAACTAATAAATAAACTTTAGATGTGTCAGTATGTTACCTTAGAGATAAGAGATTCATTCGAGGGTACAAAACACTCATCTGGAACATTTGCAGAATTTAAGAGCTGTGCTGCAGGCAGCAATCTCATAGAATGTTGTTTATTCGTACCTTCTACTTTCTTCATATGCCCTTCCTCAACCAATCGAAACATTAAAGAGGCATTTGGTATGCCAGAGGTATTTAGCATTAGGGGTGGCCAATGATAATGATCCACATGTCCTGTCTCTATCCGCTACATTAAAGTAGCACAAATGATTCGTTGACCAACCACACCTGTTGCTCAATCCAAATACGAAGCTCGCATCTGCTGTACTGAAAGTGGGTCAGAGTTTCATAGAACATACCCAGTGCATCGTCATTTGTAAGCAGATTAATTGATGGGGTCGCATCAACATAATAAAAGTATCTTCATTCTTCCCAGCATGAGTTTGGTCCTTGAGCGAAGTTGATGAGAACACAACATATGATCCGAACCTTACACATATGATCCGAACCTTACATCGTTATACCTCATTTTTCTATTTTGTTCAACAATAGGCCAGCTTCAGCCTAGATTTTTTTGACACATTTTCCTTTTATGAAAGCCCACCCGAGACTCTAGAACCGGGCCTTGATCAGGTATACCCGGAATGCGATGTGCCTAACCTTTCACGGAGCGTTATTCTACTCCACATTCCAATTGTTTAAAATAACTCCACATTCCACAAATGATTACAGCATTCACCGATCGGGCATTACACTTAATTTTCAGATTTTGAGACACATTAAAATGAAATGCAAACCCTCAATTTGAAAATAAAAGAAATATCATAGTGAACACTTTCAACCACAAAAAACAGGAAATATTGATAAGAACAAGTCCTTTCCATGTATTGTTTGACTTACATAGAAGGAAAATGTTAAAAAAAAACACGAAAGAAATAAGAAGGCATGCAGGTTCTGCATATTCAGTTTATTCCGTGAAAATAAATATCTGCTAAGCGACCAAAGAACTAACTCATACATTCGGGGGCGGCCAAATCTTCCCAAATAACTCTTCCACTCGCTTCGCTTGATCAGCATTACTGTCCAGTCCAGCAGCCAAAAGCTGCACAGCTGCTGGCCCCATAGCTGAAGCAAGGCTCATTTGGTCCCACTTAATAAGCTGAATATAAACGGAAATCAGTTAGCAAAGCAATTTGATTATTTAGCATATCTGATCAACACTAGAATTTTAGAGCAACTTATCAATTCTTAATTTGAAGTCGAGGATAGAGAACAATCCAGCATTGATAGGTCCCTTTTTTTTCTTCTTTTTTTGGGTTTTTGGTCAGAAGGGGGCAAAGAACAACTATATCTAAATTAGTTCGAGATCCAACTCCATAATCCATTATCTTGAAGCATCCAAATTAGCTGAATGCTGATTTAAATACATACTTACAACCGGTTACATGATAGTTATGAGCACTACGCATTATTTTTGCCAAGATCAGACTCAAAAATTCAGGTAGACAATAACTATTGAGCAAACCACGAGAAAAAGGTATAAAATAGTTCTTCAGGTGCAGATCGACGAAGCTAAGGAAGCTGAAGTAATAGATATTAGTCAAATTACGGTAGCATAAAAAAAAGGTAAAAAATGACGGGAAATGTTCTTCAGGCCAACGCTGCCACTACTTCCTTCTGGTAATGCAATGGTATTGACGAACAAATCTTCAAGTAATATGAGAAAATGCAATTTTCACACTACTAGAGCGAGAAGAAATTGTGTTTCATGAGTTTTGGGTTTCTAACATTAATTGGAGATTTAAAAGTCAGTTACTAACAGAATATTAAAAAAAAAGGTTCATCATTTTTTTTTTGGTTTCATTTTCCTTATTAATTATCACAATAATACCAAGGAGATCGCTTGGATCAAAGTTAAAAAGAAAAAAGGGGTAACCAGGGGCGGATTAAGGGGGGGCAAGCAAGGGCCTCCCCCTCTCCTCCTTCACTCTGTGTGTGTGTGTGTGTGTGTGGCAAGGACATATACACACGATTGGCCCCCCCTCCAATCTTGTATTCAGGATGGTATATATAATATAATTATTTTGTAATATTATTTTTAATCCAAAAATATAGTAAGTGAAGTCTTTATGGCACCAATGTGACCAATTTTAAAGTAATTAGTTTTTGTTTTCTAAAGTTTCTTTTCGTATTTCAAAGAAATTGGGCTAAGTTTCATAACTTTTGGCTTTTTTTGTTTATCAAAATTTCCGGTTGCTATATTATTTTTTATTCTGTTTTCCTTTAATAAACTTTTAATTATTCATCAAACTTTAAATTATTATTACTAAATAATTTTTTATTTAATTTGTTGGTCCATCTTATTTTGCTTAAAGTCCTATTAAATTTTTTGACTCTATCTTTCATACAATTTGGCCCTGCTTTAAGTAATTTTTAAATTCGTCCCTGGGTTAACCACTTCCCAGTGAACATGAATTCCAGTCATATGAAGATAAAGTGAAAAAGTTCAGAATTGGAACATAATAGACAAACAGAAGGCTAAGATAGGGCACGTTAATTTGGTTCATAAAGGGAAAACACTCAAGAAAAAATGGGACTGCTTTGCCAATGCGATGTCATTCATATTTATCAAACACAGATGATCCTCAGCAATTGAGGTTTATGTTTTGTTAATAGCAGTCATAAAATCTGACCCATTATTTGTCCCCCATCTAAACCAATGGAATAAAATAAACACAAGCAACAAGCAGTTTGAAGTTGTTCTTGATGAACCATTTATGGGATTTCAAAGGGCCAATGGACATCAAAATTATACATTGCAATTAATTAGATGGAGACATGTTAGTACCAACCCAATTTTGCTGTTTTAAATCAGAAATTCCAACTATAAAAGGGGAAGCCAAAAGACATTTGGGGCTAAGACCATACCTCTTCATCACTAAACATGTAGCTGGCAGCAGACTGAGGGGATAGCCTTCTAACGAAAGAGTACTTCTCATCAGGAGTCACAACAGATTCTTTGAGAGACTGCAATACCTTCAATGGTGCTATAATATAGTCAACCCTATTCAAGGAGCAACAAAAAGTAAAATAGTTGATAGACTTTTCAACAAATCAAACTTGTTTATACTTTTAAATCAGATATGGCTGTAGGAAAGTCTTTGAATACCCCAGAAGACTCAATAGGTCCTGCTTGTTGCGAACTGCTGCTGCCATCAACTTTGACTTGTGTCCATATTTGTGAATATAATTGTAAGCTTTTGTCACCTGCAATAATAATAATGCTATTTGGTATACGTCATTTTTATCATTATGTATCTAGGCTCTGATCACTTGAGTGAATCAATAGGGCCCCCAGAAGTTATACTAACATAGCTGACTTTCACTCAGATGTATTATAGGCTTTACTTCTAAAAGTTACATTAATGTAATTTCACACTACTAAATTTAACTTCTAAGCAGAGCAGGAGCAGAACAGCAAAATATTGCATAACTGACCAAAGCCAACCCAGGATCTTCTCCTCTTCTTTGGGCAGATTCTATCTCCAGGTCACCTGAATGATTGCGTGCCCAGTCCTGAAAGATTACATATTAAAAAAGAAAAAAAACATACCCAAAAGAAGGTTTGCCAACATTGTTCTCACACAATAGAGGTAGAAATTACCCTAATACGGCCAGCAAAAATTTGAATAACAGAAGCGCCAGCTTGGGCTGCAGCAGCAGCTTGAGCAAAGCTGAAGAAATAGAACACTTTATCAAATAATTAGGAATATATATATATATATATATAATTGCTTAGATGAACTTGGATAAACTACTAGATAATATATACTAATTTATATCTCCAAAGTAGAACCAGAAAAAAAAATCCTACATCAACACTGGACTTGTGATTTTCATCAAAGCAACTACTTCCTTTTTTCTTTTTATGCAATAATAAGCAGAAATTTCATAAAATTTCTAATTAGAAATCAGACCAGTAATCCATACAAAAGCAATGGTTGTACTAATATATTACTTCAAAGCAGCAATGCTCTCCCATAGCAATTTTCCCCTACCCACAGATGCTATTAAAAGGAAACCAGGAGTTTTGCTAAACAAATTACGCAACAAGGAAAAAGGACTTAGATTGATGTTCTAAAGCAATTTGGGACATATATCTCATGTATTGGATAACAATTTTTATTTAATTATTATACAGATTTTACATCTTCCGGATGTCCTTTTATGGGGCTATTTTCTTTTATTTATGAACATTACCATTACTTTTCTTTTAATTATCATGGCTATGGAACAAAGATATCAGATTATTCTCCCTATAATTAGTCTTAAGTCATAAGATGTTATACAGACCATGTCATTTTGTTACTCTTCAATATACAGACATCAAAGGCGAGACATTCTAGTGCTCTATACAAATAACAATCAAATAATGACAGCCCACCCTTTGACTTGGTGATTAGTTATCTACCAGGGTCGGGAAAGATAGGAGGTGTCACAGAACACAAGAAACATCCAAACTTCCTAGCTGCAGCCTGAAGATGTTTCAGCGTCTTTTTTGTTGTGGGGGGGGGGGGGGGGGGGTATTTCTTTACACTTACAGGGGATCTATACACAGACACACAGAGGAAAGCTGCAAGCACAAGTATCAAGAATTGAAGATTCAACCTTAAACAAACAACAATGAAACTCTTTCCTTGGGAAAAGTTAACATACACATCAGATGAAGAATTTTTGGTAAATACAATTAGCAGAAAGCACAAAAAAAAAAATTGGTGAAATGAAGCATGTTTGTCGATATAGAATAAAAGAACTTACGAATCTTAGCATTATATACTTCCTCAATTTAAAGTTGAAATTTACAGAGTATAAATAGTAATTAAGACAGAAAACGGTATGTACTAGAGGATGTGCACAAGCTTTTAAGCACTGTAATCAATTGACATATCAATTATAATCTTTGAGAGTTTTCTATGAACATTCATGGAAATACCTGTAAACAAAAGTCAAATGTGTCTGTATACCCTCAGATTCCAGTAACTTTGCAGCCTCTATCCCCTAAATTAAAAACAAATAGGTCATAATTCCAATAGCACAAATTGTGACATCATTTGGAAGCCAGTATTACAAATACAATGCCTGATACTCACTTGCCAAGTTGAAGGAATTTTAAACAATAGACGTTGAGGAGGAACATTAATATCATTGTACAACTTCAACAGGTCGTGCACCTGTAAAATTTGAAAATCAGTTGGCATTAGATTGCACCAACACAACACGACAATAGATGTTTTGGAGGTACAAATTTTATAATTGTGTGTTGAGCATTGAGAAGTCACAAAATGTAAGACTTGTTTTCATGATCTAAGCTGATCAAGAGTCATTGACTGTCAAATTCTTGAAATCCTTTACACAATTTATTAAAGAAATTACAATTCTCTCTTGAACATTAGCATTGCTCACAAGAGAATAATGCTCTATTAAGTAAAGCCATCCATCCTCAATTTTTTGTAAGATTGTGCCAAAAATTTTAATATTTTTCTTCATGTACAAGATACTTAGCACTTACTGAAGGATAGGACAGACACCTTACATTAGACTTAGTCAATCTGTTTTAGAAGATTTTGGATTTGGCGTCTCTTAGAGAGAAGGCAACGAATCCCCTAACGTCTTCAACATTATAAATATGATGTTCAAGGAGCAGAGCAACAGAATTTGAATATTATATTTTTCATCCGTAATTCTTCCTTCTAAATACACTGATAGAGGTGCATATGCATTTGTATTGAAAAACAGTCAGAACCAGATACCTTCCTCATAATGCCATGTGTATCGTAAGCAAGGCGTGCATCCACTTCAGTTGAAACGCGACCAGGGACTAGTTTTGCCAGATCACCACCGACATTCACTAAAGCCTACAATTCCAAGACCAATTTCATGAAACAATCACCAATGCAAACGTGATTTCAAGCTGCTATTAGTGAATAAAAATCTAAAGAAAAATTCAAAAAAGAGGGGGGGGGGGGGCGGGGAGTGAGCAACTAAGACGAAAGATACCTTGTTGAAGAAACAAGACAATCTTGTGTCAGAATTTTCAAGTCCATAACACTGGGAATCTGCCAAAGCCATTTCCACAGCATTCTACACAAAGACGATGTAACTGATAAGACCAAAGTGCAGACGTAACATTTGTAAATTTAACCCGTTCTTAAAGATGAAAGGCCAACCCTAAATATTGTGTCTGGAAGGCCACAGATACCCAAGAGAAGCGATGAACTGACAGTAGCAGCCGTTGGAGGAAACCTGTATGTGAATTCATCAGTGAAAAACATGATCGAATTTAACGTAGTCATTGGATAAAATATTCACCCAAATTCCGTATTCCTCAACAAAGAAGAATAAAGCAAAGGAGAAGGAAAAACAGAGTTACCTTTCGAAATCATCAAAGATGACAGTGTCTGGAACGATCTCACTGAAGGTTGATACAGAATCCAATTCAGTGGTGGAACCTGAAAGCATAAGTTTTTCCGTATACATATTATGCGAAGCATATAAAACCAAAGAGACAGAGAGTATAGATTAGTATTACCAGTGTCGAGAGAGGGAGAGGATCCAGTGGAAGCACGAATTTGAGGGAAGGATCTGTGAAATTTGAAGAGTAGAGTGGGAGGTGTGGAAGCAGTTGAAATCCTCGATCTCGACTGATGTTGAATCCAGTAGAATGAGAATGGGAATGAGGTTGTGAGTGAAAATGGAAAGAGAGAGAGTAGCAAATACCTGTATGCATGATGAAGATGAGAGAGCTGCAGAGGGCGGAGTTTGCAAGGTGAGCGACATCTCTGGGATTAGTTTGTGGAATGGCTGACGAATACGAGGCACTGCCGTTTTATAATGAATCAATTTAGAAATCAAGCAACGATAAAGCTTGCATATTTAACATTTCGTTATTAGGATGTTCATCTTATAATTAATTAATATAAAGTATTTTATTACATAATTTCACATAAAAAATTTGTCCTAAGTGATAACGTTAGGTATTTGAGAAAAAGAACAATCTCAACCTCAGGGCCTGGGTTTCTGACTCTATGCCGATTAGAATCTCATTTCCAAGTTATAGAAATAACTAGTTTGATATGTTTCTTCTGTCGTAATCGAACATGATATTATCGAGGCAGTATATCCAGAATAATTAGTTCCTTTTCGACTTCACCTTGCAGCCCTATTCAATATCCCTTGCGAATTTGTCTTTTTGGTTCATCTTTTCTGGAAAGCTTACGATTCTTCTTCTTCTTTTTGCGTGTGTTTTTTAGGTTCATCAACTTATAATTCTAAACTTCGTATTTTTTTTAAAATATTAAGGTTGTGTTTGAAACTCTTTAAATTTAACAATTTAATCGAATTAAATTTATTTTTTAAATTTGAGTTTTTTAAAATCTACTTAAAAATAGAATTCATTTTTTTAAAATATTTTTAAATACGGTAAAATTTGGCAGAATTTCAAAAGTTGAAAATTATTTTTTAAATTAAAATAATATTGTACTTAATACTCGTTTTTTTTCATTACTCTGTTATCATTATCTCTATTTACAGCCCTGGGTTTGCTATCACAATGATGCTTCTCACTTTGCAATTTGCAATTTGCAATACTTCCTAAATCCAGTGCTTCACTGAATTCCTTTGTTTTCACTTTGTCTCGTACA
>JASKGM010000009.1:15670122-15681242 GCA_034509205.1 Ceratonia siliqua | reverse complement strand
AGAGAGAGAGAGAGAGAGATCAGAAGCCCTTCATAAACGTGTTCTTGCTCCGCTGAACGTTGCATCGCATAGGGGAATCTAAATGCATGCATCAACACTAAATCGAAGTAACTCCACTAATTAATATTTATGGCATAGTAATTTCTATAAATATATATTCTTCTTTGCCGGCTAGATCCATAAATTAATCAGATCAACTAGCTAGTCTTAGTTGTGTTGTGTGTGTATATATATATATATATATATAATTATATGCCAATTAAACATATATACGTGAACAAGATAACATAATTAAAAACGCCAAGACAGTTCTGAATTGGAAGCAAGACAAAAAAGGAGGACAAGGTGATAAATATGCATGCTTCAAGATAACATTTTTTAAGAATAATGATGGAAGCAATTTTTTAGTTTAAATCTATATTATTATGCCTTCACGTAACAATAAAACAAAATAATCAATAATGAAGAGAATTAATTAATTAATGTAGCAATTAATAACCAATTGCTATATATATCAATGTCTCATCAAATTGCATTCTTTAATTTATTTGTTGTGAATCGGTGGCAGAAAGGCACGAATATCATGAATTGCCCCTTTTATATTTGTTTACCATTTTGGAAAGAAGAGTTTCTGGTGAACCCCAAGTGGGCAATGAGTTAAATATATGTATAGGAACTGTTGTTCGAAAGTATTAAACCCATACTGTTTTCCATTGTAAATGATTCTGTTCAGCCCAATAGCTCGTCCTAACGTGCAATCAATAGATTTGATAAGTTAATAATACACATAAATAGATTTTATAAACCAAATTATGTTACATATATATAGCATGAAATCTCTGGACTTGCAGTTTCATCATGATAGTTACGAATAATGAAAGTAAAGTATAGCAGAGGATTAGTTAACATCTATATATATAACCCTTCCTGTTCCAGGTATAGCTGCCACCCAAAATAAATTTCTGCACTCTTTTGCTTTAGATTCATGTGGGTGTGTCTCGTGTCTGGTGTACATGGTCGTAGACATTAGTGTTGAATTAAAAATTATCAGATATTCTTTTTGTTAATTTGCCGAAACTTGTTTAAATTAACGTTGTTTTCACAAGTACTCACATGTGACCCCTCCAACCAATGATTTGAATATCAAAAATAGTAAATTCAGCTGAGCAATCTTATTAAGATTCAACCTGATCAAGCCGAGTCAGTGCCCTAGGAAAACACATCGTCCAACCAAGGGCTTGACATCTCATAGATTCTCCGTATAACACCCTAGTCAGTGCTTATTAGTTTAGTAATTAATAATTTACATGAGAGAATGAAAACAGCTTGAAAGGGGAAAGAAAATATTACAAAGCAACAAAAGGAAAAAAAAAAACGAAGGAAGGATGTGCCAACATCTATGAAGAGTTTAGAATGCAAATGGATTTCGTGCAGTTGTATGTTTTGTTTGAGCAATCTTGACAGTTCAAAAAGTATTAAACGATTATGATTTAATAGAATGTCGTATAATTGCCTTGTTGATTTCGTGCAATTATTTATTCCTTCGAGCAATCTTGGTCATTCAACGCGTACTGGACGGTCATAATTTAACGATTTGTTGTGTAATTATTTTACAATAAGGCAACTACATGAGATCCCAACCGCTTAGAACAAAGAAATTCTTATGTGATTATATAATATTCACAGAATACATCCATGACTGAAATATGTTCAATGCTTGATATTGTGGCCGAAGAACCTAGATCCTAGATACAATCATTTTCTTAAAGAATATGACCGAATCTTTTAAGATCTTGACCATCCATTTATTTATAAACAGTCACGATTTGTTTAGTAAAATAAATATATATTTAATTGTGACTGTCTAAAAATTAATGAACGACTATAATTAACCAAAAATGAAGAAAAATGACCCTACAAAAAAGCTCTGAATCCAAATTAGTAGCTCAGATAGGTGAGATGATAGATATTTAGTATTTAGATAGATATAGTCCCACGCTCTCAGTTGAACTTTTCTTTACTTTTACATGCGCCTCATACTATTTTCTAACGAGTCCAGTTTTTCCTGTTTCTTCTCCTTTGTACAGAGAATCCCAAGATTGCTATTCATAAATATTTGAATGGACAAATGACAATAAGCTTTTGCATGGACTTAGTATATTTCCCCCCCTAATAAACGAGAACGTTTGAAAATTTGTTTGCAAAGATAAAAGAACTCATTTGTCATTTCTGAATTATTCCCACAAATACCTATGAACTATACCCTCAATGTGCTATGCTAAGATGAAATGAAAATAATTAATAAAAATGACAATGGACCCAACAGGAGCGTACTAAGAATTTCTTCGGACAATACCCACAAGATGTGAAAATTTATTGTACCCAAAAAGAAAAAAATTGTTTCATTGAGGTACCACACCCACATAGGAATTACTAAGCCATGCGCCGAACAAAATAAATAGAAAGGGGGAATCGCTGCTGGATGTTAGTGTTATCCCACTGCAACCTCCCAGAACCCGTTTCTACAAATGTGTAAAAATAGGGGGGTTTTGGAGTCACCTATTTCTTCATCCTCGCATAAAACATAGCTCTCAGCCCCATCGAACAATAGCTGATCCCCAAGTAAGACCAGCGCCAAACCCAGCTGCGGCAATAGTATGACCAGCCTTAACCTTACCGCTTCGAACTGCTTCATCTAAAGCCAAGGGAATGGAAGCCGCACTTGTGTTACCATAATTAGCCAAATTTGATATGACCCTTTCAGAGGGGAGTTGTAATCTTGTGGCAATTGAATCAATAATCCTCTGATTTGCCTGCACTTAGTACCAAGTATGTCCATTGTCAGCCTTTGTAACTTCGTTTAAGTCCCGTATTTTGATCTATGAAATGCAATTCCCAAGTTAACTTACAGAGAATCTTTCATTTTATATCATAAAATTGATCTTACCACTTATACCCGAGATGAACAGGCAGTCAAATTGCTGGATATATCAAAGCACGTCATCAATCTAATATTTCCCTCCTTTTAACTTATATTTGACATTTTTTTAAAACATGAAACCAAAGCATAAATGAACTTCATACCTACAATTTTAATGAGACAAATTAAAAAAGTAATACCTAAAGGAAGCCTTTCTTCCTTGAAGCCCTCCTAGGAGGCCCCAAATCACAAGCCAATGTAAGAAAAAGTAAATATCCATATTTTATCAGTCCATTTAAAGAAATCATTTCAAGCTAAAACCTTAAATTAGTGATTCAACCAATAGATTTTACCTATCCCTTGAATTATCATTTGATGCTAAGGAGTAATTATTTATAACAATTGAAAGATGTGGTTCATTGATACTCCTAGCATAACTTTCCCAGGATTAGATAACAGATGACATGGCCAGGTTCTTTTGAAGATCATTTCCCTGTACCTGATGGAGAAGTAACCAATCGATGCTAGATGCAGGGAGACCAGACTTTTCAAGGGCAGACTCAATTGACTGTGGCACACATCGTACAGCAAAGCGAAAGACTTCTTTTCCATTCATTTGAATGCACGAATAGGATACCTGCCTGGGAGGAAAGTCTAACACAGAACCATTTGAATCCAATGCATTATTTGTCTCGTTTTCTTTGATAGTCGCATTTAAATGCCTACATGAAGTAGATAAAGTGCTCAATTACATAACTTCCAGAAAGAAGAGAACATCTCTTAGTTCAGGAATATGAGAAGTACAAACCTTTGGCCATCACCATCACTATGCAAATCAAAACCAAATAAACCATCTTCCTCACTGTTGCAAGCCTGAAATGAAATCACACCATCAGAGCAATGCCATCAATGCAGATCCCTTTTGCTATAAATGTTGTCTCCTTTACGAAGAAAAAATGCATCAGTTCACAGTCATTTTTTTCTTTTATGCTCTTTTTTATCTTAGAGAAAGTTCACTGTCAGTCATAAATAATAAAAAACAATTGGATCAGTCCACATTCCAGAAAAGGCATATGGGATGGCACAGAACTTAGGTAGTATTTAATTCGCAATTTTAAACAAGTTTCTTTAAGACTATGAACTCGATGAAAAGATAAATATAACCAATAAGCTAATAGCCAAGAAACAAGATCCAAATTGCTAATTGGTATTTGCTACTGATGCTATACAATGACGGGGAGATATACAATTACCTGTACTAGGACAGCACCAGCAGCATCCCCAAAAAGAATACAGCTCCCTCTGTCTGTCCAATCAACATATCTTGAAAGAGCATCAGCCCCAATCACTAAAACATTATGAAATCCTCCCCCTGCATTCACACAGATAATGGGTACGAGTTTCACCACATGTAGAAGTTGTTAAGACCCCATTTCAACGAAGTTACTAATTCATACCCCTAATGTGACAAGCAGCTGATATTAAACCCAACAGAAATCCACTACATGCAGCTGTAATGTCATAAGCTAATGGATTTCTTTTGCACCCAAGTTGTCTTTGAATCTGAAAATCATATTGGACAATTAAAATTATAGGAGGGGAGGAAAAGGAAAAAGAACAAAAACTACTGGTACAAGAGTAAATCTAAGCTTCAAACTGCAGTACATCAAATAGTTTCATTAACCTCAAGATTCACACATTTGTAAGAGGGCGTTTGCTGTATCAGAATTGCTCAAATATTCCATCAATTACTTAAAATGTATCAATGTAACAATACAGAGTATCTTGCTAAGTTAATGTAAAGAATTACATTTAGCATAAGTGTTGGCCCAATGACTACCTCCAACATGAAAGTGAAAAAAAAAACAATGATAGAAAACCAGTGCCACAACAACTAGTCAAGGCACAATAGTTGTCTTGTTGGACTCAATCTATGGAAAGTTCAGCAGATTTAAAAGCTATAAGCACCTAAGTAAGTAAAAATTCAAGTACCCTACTTTTATTGGGGAAAATAATCTGGATTGATATGACAAAACCCCACCTAACAATTAGACTCTATATCCCATTGTCATTCTTGGTTAATATAGTTTTTAGAATAGATAAGAAGGTAATTTTCCTAAAACTGCCAAGGAAGATTGACTACTCAAGCACAAAAAAGTGCTTCTAGAAAGCATTTTAGACAATGATTCAAATACAAATTGAAATCAAGCTGAACTAATCTCAGAGTACTGGATTAAGTAAGATTCTAATCAGACAGGAAGTGATTTCCTTAGTCGTATTTGACTAACTGATGAAGGATGAACTCAAACTTAGGATATACAACTAAGATTGGCTTCAGAAGCTTGTCACTTAGCTGACCTAAAGCAATGAGCTAACTATATTCTTACTAGGAAGCCTTGAATGTAATGAACTAAAAAGGGCAAACATATCTGCCATATATTTTTGTTTGTCAATATAAGTATGTAGGTACAAAACATGTCATCAAGAACCAACTAATATTTTCAACTGCCGTATAGGCATGTAAACTGAAGAAAAACAACCTTTAAATGAAGAACATGTACAAGATGTAGATAACTCATAACTAATAAATAGATATTAACAATTCTTAAAAATTATGGATCTAATAAAGCATAAAGACCCGTTAGAATAAGAATATTTTCCAAACTTCACACTCAAAGTTAATTCTAAACATCTGCTAAAGAAATAGTCCTTTAAGTGCCTCATGTCCATGAAGCCTGCTTTTAGCTCAACAAGATATTCCAGGGTAAGAGGCCTAGTTCAATGTACTGAGTCTGCATTTTCAGGTTTTCAAGATTGTTCACAAAGCATAGAATCCTATATAACATGGATGCAGATTCTCAAAATGATACATCCATACCTGAGGTGCACTACCAAAAAGATCCTCTGGAGTAGATGTGCACATCAATACTAGGTCAACATCATCAGGATCAACCTTTGCCATCTGGAGAGCTTTCCTGGCTGCCTCTACTGCTAAAGTTGTTAAGTTATCTCTGCCTGCAAGCACAGCATAAAGCAAAAGTAAGCCAGGGTCATCACCTTTTTGTAAAACTCCTAACAAGATTTTGAACAAGCCATTGTCTTATGGAAACACGAGGGGTTCATAAAGTTGGCATTGCTTTATAAAAATCAACTGCACCTTACATCAGCTAAGACTTTCTAGCAGAACAACCCTTGAGATGCACATTTTCAGATCTATACCCCTACCAATTTTCCATCAAAAGCCTAAGCTAAAAGCAAACAGTGTAAACTAACCATTTTGGCTATCATATTTATGCCATTACCATGGACTAAAACCAGTAACTAACCTGATAGAACTCGTCGTTTACGAATCCCAGTGCGAACAGATATCCATTCATCAGAAGTATCAACTAGTTTGGCAAGATCATCATTAGAAACTTGAAGAGTTGGCACAGCAGAACCACATCCAACTAACTTGCAGCCTTTACTGACAAGCCTATAAAGACATTAATTATATAAATAGAAGAAAAATAAACTGCAGCAATCTGATTGTCATCCCAAATAAGATAAATATGCAACTATGCCTCTAGGCCATGCTTGACCAATGATACATCATAGGCAAAATATAAGTTATAAACCAAACTGTCTAGAAGCATTACACAAAACAATATATATACCAGGCCAAGAAATATGAAGAAGATGGTCATTTGGTAGTAAGTTATAGATAACACTTAATGTTCATGTTGAGATAATTTACATGCTGTAAAGAGGAATTAGGTAGTTGAGTTCTGCAAATGTTTGAGGATGCCAAGATAATATTACAGCAATCCACCTAGCTTGGTAGAGGCAGGTCCTCTAAACAGTATAATGAACAACTTCCATCCTATACCTTGTTAGGCAATTTGCTTTATTCTTATTAGCAATGAGGTTTTTCTATCAAATACTAATGCAGCATCTGAAGAATGTGCCCTTACATCCGATGCCATGTAGTCAACCACAGCATTTCACTGATAACCTATTAAAGGCTGTTATTTAGCTCCTAAGCCATATTCCTACGATTCACGAAATTTAATGCCTTGCTTTTTTTCATGAGGCTTCTTTAATGTCACATTCAAAATATGGTTGCAGAGCATGTTTTTTACTGAAAGTTATGTGCTATACATTTTCAAACTCAACAAGGAAGCATGAAATTTATAAGATTTTATTGGCACGAGTACACTAAGATTAGAGTTAAGCGTGGAGTGTAAGTTAAAGTTACAAACAACATTTTGATAAATCACACGCTTGGTATAATTCTTGCAAAAACAGAAGTCAAAATCTCTTAAATCCCAACCAGCACTCTTCAACACTTTGACAGCCAAATTTGCATCTATATACATCCGCAGAACTAATAAAGTGAGACCCAATTGCGACCAAACCATTTTGACAAACAGAGAACTAAAAATTGCCAATTTACTATACTAACTGAAAATAAACCCACCTGGGTATCCTAGATTCCGATGGTGAAACAGTTGAAGCATGCTTGTCAGCTCCTCCAATGGCACCAACGCATAGTATTTTCTTGGAGATTCGTCCAAAAGAGAAAACCCCAAATCGATTAATGCCGAAGGCAGGCTGAGGCCTCCCTTTTAGGTTAGGAACTGAAGGAGTAAAGAACCCAGATGCATCGGCCATTTACACCAATACTCAAAAGGCAAGGAAGAAGGGAAGGCGAAGAAAGTATAACTGTAGATATAGAAGAAAAGTGCTCAGATTATATGCGAGGGAAGATTAATGGGATGAACGCAGTATAGAGAGCCCATGAGAGACGAAGACGAAAGGAAGTAACAGAGACGGAGAAAACCAATTGTATCTAGGCCCCTTAACACAAGAATCTTCGGAGATTCCAAAGATGATAGAGAAAGGAGCGATTATGTCAACCCAATCTCAGGAAACTCCAATGCAATATCGACCTTTGCTGCCAGTAATTTCCCCTCTCGCTCTTGTGCAGTCTACGAGAGAGTCCTTCATGCGATGCATCTCCGTTTCCGAGATCTGGTTTAATTTATAGAGAATTACAATCTAAGTGCTAGTCTACAAAAGTCGGAGAGGAGAGCATGACTCGATTGGGCCACGGAAGCAAAAGTGTACTGTTAAAATGACTATGATACCCCCAGTTATTACGTGGTGGAATTTGAATGGTTGAATTGAATAAATGCTTTAGAGCGTAGAACAAATTGTTGCTTATGTTTCGTTAGGTTCGATGTTGCCACTAAAATGTCATACCACTGATGAGATAGGAGAGGGTTGGTTTAGCGCTCTTTTCCACAATACCAAACTTGTCCAAAAGTGTCATCCTCAAGTTTATTTAACACATATTTGTAATGAGTAGGAAAAGTATTTTATATTTTTGAAAAAATGGTTTTTAAAAGTTGAAGTTGTTTATTAAGTAAGATTTTGAATAAATAAAATAAAATAGTTATTTTTAAAATAAATCCTTACAAACGCCTTTATATCTAATTGGGTGTTAGTTTCAAACATACCGTACCAAACTCTTTTATCTGCTACTTATTCATCCTTATATTAAATATGAGTTTAGAAAGTGGCAACCCTTCCCTAGGTTACAAACTTACAACCTTCTTTAGAACTATCTCTTTCTCTCTTTAGCTACCAACATTAATAAAAGAGGTCACTATATGGGCTCTTTGTAATGGTTTTTATTTTATTAGTTTTTAAAATAGTTTTTAAAAATAACTATAAAAAAAAATTTGTTTGGGTAAAAATATTTTTTATCAGTTATTTTTCATATTTTTTAAAAAATATATGACAAAAATAAGACAAAACACAAAAAAATTATTTTTTATTTTTTTATTTTCTAATCATTGTTTTCGAAAACAGTTTTTAAAAAATAACTGATGAAAACAGTTACCCAAACAAATTTTTTTATTTTCACAAAAAAAAATTTTTAAATCAAACCAAACAAGGCCTATATGTTCCGAGATTCTTCCATTTTGACAACGGTTCACTGCCATGTCCTTTTCATTTTCTTTCTTTTTTGTTGTTGTCATTCTCCACTTCTTTGGGTTTGTTGATCATAAAGTACATATATATGGAACCATTTAATCTTGATAAAATAAATATTTAAGTAAAGATACTTTTTTTATTTTTTGTTTACATAAAAACACAATCTTGTGAAATTGAAAAGGGAAATGATAGATTTATTTAGCCTTTAATATTAAAAGAGGTGCAGCTAAAGCAAGATATCTTTAACCTTATGTTCAAATTTAATTATATATGTAACTATGACCAATTATGACCTAGACCACATAATCTTGTGTGGGTGTGGGTGTGGGTGTGGGTGTGCCAAAGCATCAATTTATAAGAATTTGTCAATGCAGGTGCAATTCTAGTGCGTTTAATTAAAAAAATATGTATATTCATATATATACATATATAGTAATAAAATTCACAACTCACAAACCAATATATATATATATACTCAATATAAAAATATAATTTATAAGAAAAAACTAATACCATTAACCAGTGGATGATTTAAAACCGTGTGATATTGCATGACTGTACTAGCAAATCATAACCGTCAAATTATTAGATTATAAGCTTACTAATAGTCATCACTCTGTCAACTTTCCCAAAAAAGATAGCCTTTTTCTTTGAAACTTCCCAACACTCCACTACCACCTTGCCCTCTCTCTACTTTGCTTCATTCATGGCGATCATGCAACTTTTCTCTCTTTACATTTTCATGTCCTTCTTCTTCAGCTACACTAAAGCTAGTGTTACCTTCACAAAGCTTTTTCTTCATCTACTTCTTTAGATGTTGAGCTTCTTTTGGAAAAAATCAGAGTTTCACTTCAAGGTAACACTGTAATTTAGACGACAAAGTGTGAATACCCAAATTATCAAACTCACGTGAACAAAGATGATTTAGTTTGCGCATCTGCACCGCAACCGTTAATCCGTTGCATCGGAGGCGATCTAGCAATTCTTATAGCTGAGTCCTGTGATATATGACTATAAAATTATATTATTAACTTTGCTTCAAAAAAAAAAGTTAATTGAGCTTTCGAAAGAAAACATAGTCGTGTATTTACAATGATGCTAAAGCTTCATATCAAAAAAGAATAAAGATGTCATATATTCATTTCATTTTGCTTCATTAACTATGAGATATTTAGTTTATAGCAAAGTGCTGCTATTTGCATGGAGAAAGCCTGGGGTTGTGTCACACATCTCATTAGCAAGTCAACTGGGCGAGTTTTAAGCAAAAAAAGTATACCGTAACAAATGAGGATATTTTTTGTCCGACTTTTTTAAAGTTCAACCCATCAAGGATTAGCCCTTGACAATTCGGGTTAAGCTTTGATTTTTTTTTTACACTTAAACTTTTTTTTTTCAATTTTCAGTTTTTAAGTTTTTATGCTTTGTAAGTAAAGAAGATGACAACTCTACAGTTGCACCACATTTTTTAAGCAATATTCAAATATAATTATCGATAATAATTAATTAATTCTTTTAGTTTTAATTATATGTTATTGTCTTTGTGTATATTAAGTTTATGATAGATTGATGATGATACGTTATATATGAAAATTTTACATAATTATTGAAAATAATTTATTGATAATTTAGGTTTAATTTTATTATGAAATTTTATAATTTTTTTTTAAATTTTTATTGTCAAGCCCCCAAATCCCGAGCACGTAATCAGCGTAAGAATTTTATCATATGAGTAATATCTTACAAGCCTAGACCATTATTTATACACAACCATACAATTATAAAGACCAAAAGAATATAATCATTTAACTAAATAAGAACACTATACTGAGCAACATAAAACTTATGCATAGAATGTCTACGCCACTTTGGGTGGAACGACTCGTCATCAAGACGGGCTCCCATAAGCAAATCGTATATATGTTATTATAATATACAACTTGGCATGACTCTTGATACACCCTTCAACTAGCCAAGACAATGCAACATTTCTAGCCCAACTATTCAAAGACACCATTTGTTGCTACATCTACCATTCGAGAAAGCTTGAGAATTGCTTGTAAAATTTCTGCAATTTCACTAAAATAATATTAAAATAATAAACTCGTTTAAAGAATTTTAAGTACATATTTCCACCATCAGCTTGTACAATAATTTACAAGAATATCAATCACTACTTACTCACATAAATTAATTTATATTTCATGTAATATCTACTCTT
>JASKGM010000009.1:15633851-15645503 GCA_034509205.1 Ceratonia siliqua | reverse complement strand
TCATCTGCGACACTCTGAATCGTCCACACTCATCGTTCAAACTCGCTGTGCTCTCTCTCTCCACACTCGTCCGATATTTTCCCGATAACTCCCCGCTTTCATTTACTCGCGAAAACTCATCTCGCTCTAGTCAAGAGAAAGAGAAAGAGGAGGAAGCAGAAGCTGTACCCTGATTCAGAGCCCATTTATTTACCATTATGCCACCTCCTTTTAATCCATCTGCATCGCCTTACTCTTCGACCTTGTTCCTTCCCTTCCCTTCCCTTCCCTTCCCTATATATATATATAGTTATATTCAACTTTTCCACAACGCTCTTCCGATTAAAGTTATGCATTTTACATTTACAATACCTCTTCAATCAAACCCCATCTTTTTTTTATTATATATTTTACCATCAATTCAAGCTATTTACACTAATTTTATATTTAATGCATCCTCCTCCTTCTCCTCTCCCTCCTTTTATTAATTAAATCCTTCGATCTTCTTCTTCTTCTTCTTCTTCTCTCTCTCAGTTTTGGAGCTCCACTCAGCTCCTTCTCACCTCCTAGTGAAGCGGAAGCCGCTTGTTGGTTTTATGAGAACCATTCATCGTTCAGCTCATGGCATTTTCGAATGCAGCTGGTATTTCAATGGATAATTGATATTTGGCAGCTTTTGGTTTCGACGAAAACAACGGAAATTGTTGGGAGTGAAAATGCGAGTGAGAGAAATGCACCCGTTGTGCTGTATCTCCCTCGAGAGTCCCGGAATCGGGAACCAATCACCCGAGGCGTCCCTTTCTAGGACAAGAAGTCCGCCGGCGAGTTTCGTGGCAGGCGGATCTGATGGCAGTGCCGGCGGACGGGCTCAGGGATCGGAGGCAACTGTGGCCGGCATACTCTACAAGTGGACCAATTATGGTAAAGGATGGAGATCCCGATGGTTCCTGTTGAGGAATGGCGTCCTTTCTTACGCCAAGATCCGATGGCCGGAGAATCTGAATCTCCTAACGCCGACCGATGACGTCAGTTTGATTGGAGAAATTTCCACCAATCGACTTGCAAGGATGGACAGCGGGAGTAACATGAGACGAAAGCGCCAGAAAACTGCTCCTGGCGTAGTCCATCTCAAGGTAACGTACGTAAGGAATTATTAATTTTTTCTTCTGGAGAAAGATATGATTCGGGAATGGATCATGGTTGTTGGTCGTGAATTCGTGGTCTGAGTAACAGTGATAAACGGGGGGCGATCAGATTTCGAGCAACGACTTATAGTGGGTTCTGGGTCTGCTATCCCCCCGCGTGTTAGCTATTTTCACGCCTGTTTCACTAGAAGTTTCCAGTAGAGGCAACATTTGATTTCAAATACAATCTTATTCACTTTTTTACTGCGAGATTAACAAATCGCTTCATAAAAATTCTCAACCTGATTCTTTTTCTGTCAGAACAAAAAAAAAACCAAAAGCTTTGATGTCCGAGCAACAATGCGTTAACCCGAGGGTTTCTACCATTGTTCGCTCACGTTCTCACTGTTACAAATTTCTCTCTCTTCTGTGTTTTGTGATTTCAATATCAAAAATTCAACTTTTTAATTCTATTTTACAGTTTTCAACTGGTTGTTTATGTATAGTGGGTCACATCAGCAGGTGGGTGAGGGGTCGGGATAGGCCACTTCCTAGCCCTCGGCATTAACTTGCGGTCACATCATCCCTTCACTGGCATTGGTTGAATTTGAGGACTTAAAATTGCTTCTTCTGTATTCTATACTCGTACGTTTTCGTCGCGCCATTCTTCTGCTAATCCAACCTAATCTCTTATCCTTTGAGCCCTTAAAAAACCCAGTTAATCTCTGATGGTATGTGATCCGTCTCCTGGTCCACTTTGATGATTTTCCTTCTAATCGCCACTCCGTTTTTTATATTGGTTACCTTGGAATGCTTTGCCCTTCTCAGAGTCTATTACTGTAACTCTGAATAGTCTGAAACAGAAAATGTCACGGTGGCAATTAGAGTATAATATTGTTTGGGGTTTGTTTTTGTCCGAAGGGCAGCAGGACTGCAGGAGACTTGAACCTTTTTTTTAGGGTAGAAAAAACAAATATTAACAGTGCGGTGAGCAGGTGGTAGGAAATCAGGGATCTCGGACTTTGACATGGTTTGGCGTGTGTTGTGTTACTGTAAGCATAACCATATTAGGGGTGCGAACTTTCAACGAGAAGTGAAACGAAAAGTGGGCAAAACTTTGAGCTACTGGTTATATATTAGGTTTTTATTAATATATATAGGTATGTTTGACAAAGATAAAACATATATTGAGGCTGAGGACTTGTTCGTTTCTCACCAGCATATGTGGGGTGTCAGCTATTTAAAATTTTTAATACAGATTACTTTTAGTAAAGGAAAAGTAAAATGTATGCTGCGACTGTTCAATCAGCTATTCAGCTCCCCCTCCCTCTTCCCTTCTTCCACAAAACAAGCAAAACAAAGTAATAAACTTTGTTTTTACATTAGCGTATTCTCGTACCATATGTCTTGAATCACTCTAGCAGCGTCATTCTCTGCTGGTGATAATCTTTTAAGTTTATTGGAATTCTGCTCATATGCTATTGGTTTAACAGTCCAAGGTCTGGCGGGCCTGTATGTTTCCTTCTCAGACTGTTGTTGGTGCCTTCTTTAACTAAAAAGGTTCGGATTTTTCTTGAGGTGTTCCGGGTTCCAAACTTATCCTTGTCCATTTTCTGTATAAGAGTGTTCTATCCCATGTAACGCTTTGATTTGATATATGTTCATTAGGCTTCTGATAGTTGCTTTAGTAGTTCATTTTTCTTTATATTTGTCTCATGATGAAAAATAACAAATTTGTTGCTTTTTCAGTAGTTTAAAGTTACCCATTGAATCTTTTTTTGTCTGATTTGTTTAAGGAAAAAACAAACGTGGTATCAGTGATGCTGCTTCTCCGTTTAATGAAATTAAAGAGTATCTCGTCTGAATTTTTAGCAGATCTCGTCATTTAGAGAGAGCAAATCAGATGATCGGCGGTTCTATATATTTACAGCAACGAAGACTCTCCATCTAAGAACTGACTCAAGGAGAGATCGGGTGGCGTGGATACAGGCTTTAGTCTCAACTCGTAGCCTGTATCCACTTAGATCACTGAATGATAATCTCTCCCTTGTACCGAATGATATATCAACCGAAAGGCTTAAAAAACGCTTGCTTGAAGAGGGAACCAATGAGAACCTTGTGAAGGAGTGCGAGCAAATCATGCTCTCAGAGTTCTCGGAAATACAAAGACAACTTAAAATTCTATGTGAAGAACGATCTAATTTGCTCGATACTATAAGGCAGTTGGAGGTAACTTTATAACTTTCTTTACCAACGGAGATACTTGTGGCGACCTTGGATGTTTGGTTGATTTCATAATTAAAGCCACTATGTCAAATTAATTTTCCCCTTGCAGAACTCCTCTACCATTTCCAATTTGGTGTAAGAGAACATATAGATTCTCTAAATTATGAATTACTCAGCATTATCATGACTTGAAGTGACTTGTTTTCTCGAGTACATTTTCTTATCGCCGGTGCCACCTTGGGTGGACCAATAATGAGTCAGCTTGACAAGACCTTCATTGAAATTACTTGCATAAGATTCTAAATTTTTCTTTTCAGGCATCTGCGTTGTCTCATTCCTTTTTCTTTTAGTTATGAGACGTTCTTTCTTAAAGCTCCAGCTTTCACTTTCTTTTTCTTTTTCCTTTTCCTTTTCCTTTTCATTTTGTCTTTTCAATTAATACTAATATCAGTATATCACAAACTTCTTTACTATAAATGATATACTCTTGTTTTTTTTAAAGTATCTTAAATGTAGTGAGACTTGCTCTCATGGTTGTGACTTGTGAGAAATCCCAATTATTGTATCAAATGATATTCCTTTTTGATCTTGCCCATAATTCTGTTTTGGACATGCTAGTTTCAAACTTTCAATACAGTCTAAAATAAATTATGAAAATATGGTGTGCAAATAAAAATGTTGATGATTTATTTTCTCCAAAACAACCAGATTGAGTGTTGTTCTGGAGTGTCAGGTACTGTTTTGAATTCCCCGTAAGTGGTCCTATATATGTAATGTAATTTATTACATAAATATTACACTTATATTAAATGAATGGATACACGCTTAAGAAACATGTGGCTTAGCATCATATAGTCACATGATAAGAAAAGCTAGTAACTCATATTGGTGCACCGTGCAACTAAAGGTGGTATTGTTGTTTTGACGGAATCAAGAACTAAGTGGAGTGGCATATGTTAGACCACATGATATGTATTATGTTCTGTTGGTTCATGTGATCATGCATTGTTTGCTGTTGTGATGGTTTTTCGACCATGTTTTCCAAGAGTCATGTCCGTGTTGACTTTGGTTAATGGTGCCAACTCTTTCCTCCCTACCTTCAACCAAAGATTCATAGCATTCATAATTGATTATCATTTATGTATTCTGTTTTCTGTTTGACTTGCTAAACTAAATACCTCTATTCATCATAAACAGGCAGCTAATTTTGAACCTGAGGCCTCTGGAATCCATGATGGTGAATATCAACTAACAAAGCATGAATTTTCAAGTCTAGGACGTGGAAAATATAGTGGTACCACTGTTTGCTACTATGGCTTCCCTTTATAGATATGCTGTAGCTTATTATCGTAAGCATGCGGTCGTACAAGGATTCTTTGTCGTGTTGAAAGAACCATAGCAGCCTATGCTTCTGTCTTATATGTATATGAATAGTATTGCTGTAACAGGATTATCTGTGCAAAGTCTTTTGAATTTTTTCCTCCTGATGGGCAATGAGTGCCTCCATAGCTTATGTTTTAGTTAAATTAATATTGTTGGTTGATCCCGGTTCATATGCCTCTACTTGTTGCCTTTTTTTGATAAATTTTATTTTATATGTGAGATAATTAATATATGGACTTGAGGTGCGGGGTTTGCTTGTCTTTTGATCCATTTACCCAGGTTTAAAAATTCTGTGGTTAATGTCATGTCAATTGATCTCTCCTCCTTGGATATTGTAATGATAATTTTCACTGTTGATGTCTATAAATCTGAACTGCCATTTTGTTTTTTGATAAATATGGAAGTGCCGTTGGGTTATTTTGTTTACATTAATCGTGTTTCAACCTTGTATATGATCTCATCCTTTCAGAATGTAATATAGTTTTTCGCATATTCTTTTGGTTGTCAGAGTGCAGTACAACTGAATCGTCTGATGATATTGAGAAACAGGAGATGGAGGAAGTGTCGGATGAAGATGAAATCTCATATTATGATACTACAGAGTATTTTACAGAACCTGGTTTTATGAGTGGGTCAAGAGGAGCTCTGGATCTGGGGAACAAGCCTAGGGAAACGCACACGCAATGCACTGATGTGGAGAAAACTCAGCCTGAGAAGGCAGTCTATAATTCCAGGTATCCTCAGATAACAAGACGAAAGAAGCTTCCAGATCCTGTTGAGAAAGAGAAGGGTGTTAGTCTTTGGTCAATGATCAAGGACAATGTGGGAAAGGATCTCACTCGAGTTTGTCTTCCTGTATACTTTAATGAGCCTATATCATCCCTTCAGAAGTGTTGTGAGGACATGGAATACTCTTATCTTTTGGATCAAGCTTATGAGTATGGAAAATCAGTAAGATAAACCTGTTTCTCTAGATTGTTCCTTTAACTTGTCTTGAAGTGCAAATACTAGAAACTTAAAACTAGTGTTTGGTATATAATTTTTGCTGTTCATCTGATAAATTATTTTTTCCCATCGCTGATCTGTTGTATCATTACTTAATATTCTGAATGGAATGTATTCATTGATCTCAACTTGCAATAAAATTTTGCCATTTAGTAAGTACTTGGCAATGTTAGATAAATTTCTATATAGAAAATTTGAATGGTTGCTCTATGCTGTTACATTTGTGAGTTTATGACTACGACGTGTGCAGTACTAGTTTTAACATTATTGTTTCATTGGAGAATCATAGCTCTTGTCAAACAAGTCCTTGTATGAATGTGTAAATTACAGGAGTTGGACTCATTATTGAATTTCACTTTATTGAATTTCACTTAACCTTGCGTTAGGGAGGAGAAGGAAGAAATCATACTTTCTGCATGGCAATAATTCAATTTCGGTGCATAGAAGTTTGAAATAAATTATATCTTAATAATGATTAATAGGAGTGTAACGTCTTCCTGGGGTATTTATCAAAATATTTTATGTACATATTATTGCTCTAAGATGAGAATAATATTTGGTTTATAATCTTTTGATCAGTTGCCTCATAGCCAAGTGGTGCATCTGCTCTCTATATAGTATTCTTTTCTAAGTTCAACTAATATGAGTTGAGAGCTTTTTTGGCAATATTTAATAAAGTCTTCCTTAGTTTACTTTGGTGGTAAAATGCTTAAAGATAATAGGAGTAAAAGCCGATATCATTTTGATGCTACTGAATAAGACACTTTTCTCTCTTTGAATTCCATTTTCAGGGAAACAGTCTCCTCCGGGCACTGAATGTTGCTGCATTTGCGGTTTCTGGATATGCATCATCTGAAGGTCGTCATTGTAAACCCTTTAATCCTTTGTTAGGGGAAACTTATGAAGCTGAGTATCCTGAGAAAGGAATTCGCTTCTTTTCTGAGAAGGTTAGAACCTTATGATTAAATGATACACAGTTATGGTTGAGGGAGATATAGGCTATTATACAGCAGCAGTATCAATTTTGTTCTAAGGATTGGTATACTATTAATGACTTGAGGTCGAGTTATGCTTTGCATATCCATAATTCAACGTTGGTCTCACAAAGGATAGTATAATTATTGTTGAACTTAAGTTTTCACTAGTAACTACTCGATTATAGAAAAGAAAAATGAAATGTGAAGAAAATTGATAAATTTTTTTGAGGTTTGGGCAAAAGAGTGAAAAAAATATAATTTTAAGTGGGCTTAGATCTGCAACCACGAAGAAGAATGGTTTTGTTATGTTAATTTATAGGAGTAAATAAATTTCTTAAATTATAGGTTCATGATGAGGAAGTCACATCTGTACTTGGTCTTTTGCTCCTCTCTCTGTGTGTATGCTGACAACTGTTCTAAATTAATACTTTAAAGTTCTTTAGAATAGTAAAAGAGATCAAAGTAATTGAAAAACGTGAGAGGTTTCCTTGAGAAGTTAGAAATTGAAAGGAGTATACTTGTTTCACTGATAATACATAATGCTGTTATGCCAACTGTGTATTCATATTCATCTACGGGAAAAATTGCTTTCTCTATATGTATTTGTTTACCATGGAAAACTACTATCTCAATATGTATTTGTCTACCTAGTATTCAAATACTTGTGCTACGGAATCAACCCACTGATAATAACTTTCTGTTTGCTCACAATAAAATATGTGTGAAATAGGTCAGTCACCATCCTACTCTCATTGCCTGCCACTGTGAAGGTAAAGGATGGAAGTTTTGGGGCGACAGCAACATCCGTTCAAAATTTTGGGGAAGGTCAATTCAGCTTGACCCAGTAGGAGTTCTGACCCTAGAGTTTGATGATGGTGAAGTATTTCAGTGGAGCAAGGTGCGCATTGCTGTACAACTCTGTTTGTGCAATATATATATGTGCATAATCATGTTATATAATATTTTGGAATTATGATTAAATTTTTTTGTTGTTTCTGTCGTTAGGTCACTACAACAATTTATAATCTTATCCTTGGCAAAATATACTGTGATCATCATGGGAACATGGACATACATGGTAATCGCCAATATTCATGCAGACTCAAGTTCAAAGAACAGTCAATTCTTGACCGAAATCCCCACCAGGTACGGGGTTTCTACTAGTAGTTTGTAACAATTTCTCCTTTATCTTTCGCAGCTAGATACATTGTTTTTCTTTTATTCCCTAAACTAGTATTTAAGTTTTGGTTTGCATACCTGCATTTTCAATTTCCTTAGGATCTTGTCCGCAAATTTCCGACAAACTGTTATGACTTAGCTTCTAAAGTCCTTTTTGCTTAATACCTTTTGCGATAATAAATGGTGTGTCTGATTAGGTGCATGGATTCATTGAAGATGTTACGGGTAAAAAAGTGGCTACATTATTTGGCAAGTGGGATGACAGCATGTTTTATATTAGTGGTGAAGGGAATGTCAAGCCAAGAGATTTCACTTCATCAAATGCATCTTTGTTGTGGAAAAGGACTACACCTCCCACTAACCTGACGCGGTACAATTTGACATCATTTGCCATCACATTGAATGAGCTTACGCCAGGACTGAAGGTAGTAACGATGTATTAAATAAGTATTTGAAGTGCATTTCCATTTTCTTATTATGCATCTCTAATTGTTTTTTATAGCTTTGTCTGATCGGGTATTTGATCACGGGTTAAAGGAGAAACTCCCACCCACGGATTCCAGGCTCAGACCAGATCAGCGGCATCTAGAAAATGGAGAATACGAGAAGGCTAATTTGGAGAAACAAAGGTTGGAAAGGAGGCAAAGAATGGTATGTTTGGCAGCTCTTTCATTATGTGTACAAGAATTGTGACTGCATTGTCTCATTTCTTCTCCTTCACCCTTACTAGTTTTAAAGCACTTGTTTGATGGTTACAAGTTTTCGGTTAAGGTTTTTTATTTGAGTTGTGAAGTGAGGGTAAACTTTATATACACTGGCAACACTCTTGACCGGTTATACTGCACATTTATGAATTCACATAATACTTATATCTTTCCTAATATACTGATGATCACCGTTGTTCTCGTGTCTACAGTCAAGGAAGATACAAGAAAATGGTTGGAAGCCTAGATGGTTCCAGGGAGAAGGTGAAAATGGAACATTTCGTTATGTAGGCGGATATTGGGAAGCCAGAGAGCGAGCAAGATGGGATGGGTGCCCAAATATATTTGGTGAATTTAATGAAGGCTTTGCCGATCAAAGAGATGCATCTTGATTTTAATTCAGGTAATGTTTACAAGTGTGTTTTTTGAAGCATGTTTAATACTGTAATATAAACGACTTAAACATATACTACATGAGGCCGCTTCTTGGTCTTGGGTGTTGGGGCACATTTTCATCAGAGACGGTCATGCTTTGACAATGACATTCTTAATACTGTTGCAGATATGAGATACTGATAATGAATGCAAATTAGGCAGTGGAGGGCTTTATCTTCAAACTTGTTTAGACGAATGGAAGGGAGAGTAGCATTTTTGGGACCTCTAAGGCTTTTGTAGAAGTGAAGTGAACAAGGAAAGCAAGGGCAAGGGGAAGTGGTAGCAAAAACTTTCAGCCGTCGTTTCCCAAAGTGGCTTAATGAATTTGAATAAACCTCAAATGGCCTGTGGCAGGAAGAGTTCCATTTTTTACTTCACCAGGCGTTGCACGTACGTAGCTCGGCACAGTTTGTGATCGAGTTATTTGATATTGGATGAGCATATGAGCAAAGAATTCAGCTTAGCATAGCAACAGTAATTAGATGAAGGTGTAGTGTAGTCTCTATGTAAGATTGTTACAATATGCTTTTTCTTTTAAATATGTAATTAGTTTGGGTATTAGCTTTCCCTTTCTCCTGATATACAGCACTTGCAGACTTGGCCGAAGGGCTGTTGATTTATTTCATATTTGTTTGTATTTTCTTAGAAATAAATCACAAAAATTGTATCATCGCCATCTTTTGATTATATAAAGAATGAATTACAATCATTTCTCGAAACATATGAAATAATTAATAACACGATATTCTTGTAATTTTTGTTCTTTTGAGTACATTCTGCATACCGTTTTATTTTTAGACATATCTAACATTAAAACAGTAATAAAAGATTGTACAATAAAAAAATGCGATGCAGTTAATATCGTAAGAGACAACCAGTAACAAAACAAGCTTCATATCCCATACTCCAAAATCCATTCCTTCCCATATCAACGAAGCATATATGCAGAAAATTATTTAAATTTAAAAGAAAAAAAGGAGATAAATGAGAATCAGATCTGTCCGAGTTCCTAAAAGCTCAAATAAATAAATAAAAAAGAAGAAAAGGAGATTAATCATGAGTTGGATTTTAATATTAAGTTGTCAGATTTAAATTCATAATTGAAGGTCTGCTTTGGAAAAGGAGAGCAGAATTGGAAATTGGCATCTGCCCTGAAGAAGGTCACCCGTTAAGCAAAAACGATGAGATGTGGACATAGGAGTGTATAGCCTTGGTCCAGAGTCCACAATCTTTTGGCAAAGTGTTTGAATAGGTCTACTTCTTAGTAAATATTTTAAATAAAAATATTAATTTTATAAAAAAGTAAATATTTAATATTGAAATATAATTATATAAAAATAATTTAAAAAATAATAAATTTATTATGTTTAGATGTAAAAAAATAAAAACATTTCTGTATAAATAAAGTTATTAAAAAGAATATACAAAAATATTTTTTTATATTGTGTTTGACTAAAAAAATATTTTTTTATAAATTTATAAATTTAATTTTTTTGTTAAACTTAAATTTAAAATTATAAAAATTTATTAAGAATTTTATAAATATAAATATAAAATATTATAATTTTTAAGAGAAACATGAATAGAATTTGATAAATAACGTAGGGGTATATTTATTCATTAATTATTCTTTCTCTTTTATTTAAAACAAAAAAAACTAACTCCTACTAAAAGTTAATTTTTTATTTTTCTTAAAAAAAGGCGTTAAAATAAAAAAAGCATTACCAAAACACCATATTTGGTGCTTTTGCTTTTTTTTTTTCCCCCCTAAAAAGGTTACTTTTTACCTCTTAAAAGCAATATCCAAACGACCCTTTAGTCTTGAAATTCGGATGACTGGCCTTTCCAAACTTTTTAACGTTATTTAATTTGACACATAATTAAGAGATGATAAATTTGTCTTCTGTTTTCTTAGTTGTGTCAAAACTCTAAAGTTATATGTGCTTTACAATTATTTTTACTTTTTTAAAAAGCAAAATATACATTAAAAACTAAGTATTCTTGTTTTAGAAAAAATATATTTATTTTAGATAAATTATCTTTACAACCTTTAAAGTTTAGTATCCTTCTTATTTTTAAAATAATATTTAATTTTTTTATAAATATATTAACTTATTCATAACACTAGTCTAGAGTACAAGATTAAAAAAAATGGTAAATAAATATATATATATATATTCACACATTGAAAAAAAATTAAATATTATTTTAAAAACAAGAATAACATGAAGTATACATTACAAAATCTCAAAATAAATGAAGGTAAAATAATTTTTGTGCAACCAAAAGAATAACTCACCTATCATTGATAATTTGATAGAGATGTTTGGACATGGTGATTAATTATGTTATTACAATTTGGGTTGGGGGAACCATTGAATATGCAGAGGTTTGTTTCCCATAGTTGGGACAACGATAAGATTAGATTATCCCAAACTTGAAGGCTTTCACGTGCATTGCTAACTACATGTATAATTAATATTCCACCAAACAGGATTAGGCTAACAAAAAAAAGATTTATAAGCTGTCAGAACCCTAATTCCAATGTTTAGTTAATATTCATTTGCAGGTTTAGTAAACAGTGTTTTGTTTTCTACCCTTATTCATAGTGCATATTGATTCATTATTTTATTTTATTTT
>JASKGM010000009.1:15586469-15598074 GCA_034509205.1 Ceratonia siliqua | reverse complement strand
TTAATCGCTACATTTCGTTCTCTCTCTCTCTCTCTCTCTCTATTTTGAGTTTTTGGTGAAAGTGGTTGATTTGATGTGGGGGTGAATGCAGGGAGAACGTGGTGGCGCCCGCGACGAAGCCGTACATTACGTTTCAGGGCGCGGGGAGGGATGTGACGGTAATAGAATGGCACGATCGGGCGAGTGACCCTGGCCCCAACGGGCAGCAACTGCATACTAACAGAGCAGCTTCTGTCACTGTTTTTGCCGGCTTTTTCTCTGCTAGGAATATCAGCTTCAAGGTAAACGTAGTCCTCAAGGATTTATTTATTAAGTTGTTAACATGTTCTTAGCCTTATCTCAAATAGGATCTCATCCGGTTGGACGTGTTAAACAGTAGCGGTTCATTTATTTTTAAATAATTATGATAAATTACATATAATAAAAAATATATTATATATAATTAAAACATAATCGTCTAAATATAAAAAATAACATAACAGAAATACAAGTAATGTGGAGAGTTGAATTTTAAATCGGCCCATCCATTTCCGTCAAAAGTTTCGTCAACATTAGACACTGGATCGCACCCTCTGATACTTAGTTATACCAATTTCTTACACTTGGCTGCCCTTCGTTGGAAATTCATTGTATTCAATGGGCAGGCTCATAAGCACAGAGGGGCTGCGATCCATGATTCTAAACTGTTATATATTCCCCCCAACTGATTTACATATTTGATTATTCATTTATGACCTTCAAATATAATAGTCACAATTCTAACGGTATTTTTTTCAATATGATATGAATTGCGAATGCTGCTTTAGAGATGAATATTCTTAAGTCATGAGTTCTCATAAAAAAATGGTGCCCATGTAAGTACTTGTGAGAAAACGACAGTAACATAATACTAACAAGTATCACTGAAGCTGTTAGCTTCAATAACTACGACAGAAGGAGTAATTGGTGCATCATATAATGAGAACTTGTTCGTATACAAAATTAGATGTAGTGTTTTCCTGAAGAATATCCTCATAATGGACATCAGTTCGAGTATTTCTACAGAATCAAAGGGAAATGAATGAGTTGAGATGAGAAGGATGGAATTGAAACGAATTACTTTTCCTTTTCCTGAATGATTAATGAAACAGTGACTCTTATGAACTTTTTTTTATTAATTAGTCTAAAGAATAAAATAGTAAATTATACTTTTTAAAATTTAAAAAAAAAAGTATTCCCCTAATTTGGAAGAAACAAAAATTAAGAGTTCAAAGTGGAATGAGGAGAAATAAATCCCATTCCCGTATGTTTGAACTCTCAAACAAGAGCCATTTAAACAGATTGTAAAGTGACACAGGCTATAAAACGTGAGTTCCTCATAATTTTGAACAATGAGTAGAAAAGGAACAATTGCAACGCAACAAACCATTTTTTCTCACAAAAGTAAAAAATATCCCTAAGAATTTATAAACCAGCAACTGGCACATGATACAAGGGGCTTATAGAGCTTCACATTATAGAGCAATTTGGCTGGGAGTCATGCATTTCCGGTGATCTGTAGGAAAAAAAATGTTGATATCAGTTGAAGGATGTAATTTGATAGTTATAGAAGATACCAACTTAACTAGTAGTAATTATTCATCGTGAGTTCTATCGCAAAAGATCTACAATATGACAAACCAAATCATAGATTGCCAAATTTGAGTAACGAGTATCAATTTGAAACATGAACTAACATCACCCACAAAAAGAGCTGCTCTACAGTAAAATCATTCATTTCTTTCATTATTTAGGAGGGTAAAATACAATCCAAGGTATTTACACAAAAAAAGAAAGAAGAAAAATCCAAGGTCCATGTGCGATTTACCTAGCAATTCACCCTCTTGAATTATTAGATCGTTCAATTTACCCATAACACATGCTTTTTTAACTTAAGAAGCAAATTTTCAACTTGTTAACTCAAGAATTCAACTCCTAAGTCCTAATAAGTTATGAGCATCAACCAAACTTGGCAAACAAATGAATTCATGAGTTGAACAACCAAAGAGGTGGACTTCATAGCTTAAAAAACACGTGTTAAAGTAAATATAGATAATTCTACAAAAACACAATGCAATGGACAACAAAACATGAAATAAGCTTGCGTTTTCAATGCAGCACAAATATAACCAGAAGGAAACTTACAGCTGGCCAAGACTGGCTATATCGAAATCAGGAGCAAGCTCTTGGACAATGTCATTAGGTGGTTGTCCACATTCTTGCATTTTCTGCATGAGCTCAAAAATCTTGTTGAAATTTCCAGGATCTTTTTCATAAACTTCATTAAGCCTCTGTATCAGCTCATACTGCTGTGAATAACGTTCATATTCTTCTTTGCTTAAGCTAGTTTTATGCTCTTCCAACCACTTTGGATATCTTTCTCCTATCTCTTTCATCGGTTCATGAAGAATCTCCTTAGACAGAAGTTGTTGCATCATGGTCTCCACAATAGAATCCATGTCCTACACATATTAATAAAATTATTAGCACGGATTCCAATTAAAAAAGTCAAGACGTTTTCATGGTAAGGAATTACAACAGAGCACAAAAAGTAATAAAGTAGTGATTACGCTATTAGATAAAATTTAAAAAAAAATATGCAAGAAAGAAGGAATATGCCTGTATGTTGTTACACAGTACAATGCCTATAAGAAGAAAAAAATGGCATTGGAGAAAGTAATCATATTAATATCCCTTCTTCAACGTGAAAATTTAAAGTCATACATTAGCTTGACTATCTCATTCCCAAACAATTTAACAGAAGATATATAAGTGGCCAAGTTTCAAAAAGAAGAAAAGATTTCCAGGCTTAAGTGTCTGCTTCAATCAGGTATCATTTCTTGTTAGTCACTTTAACATGTGGATCTCCGCAATAGACATCTGCATGGAAATCACATTTCCTTTCACAAAATATAGCAGAGTTCCCACAATCAGTTTCTATGATTGTTTCCCCTGTTATTTTAATAGAATTTCCAACTTGGGCCTTAATAAATTCCTTTCCAGATACCTTTAAGCATGGAAAGATGCTTATTAGTTATTACTATTATAACTGACCAAGAAAAGCAGAAGTTATTAATTAAATATATTAGTCATCGATAAGAATCATTCACAATCATAAATAAATGCATTTTAACAAAAATTATAACTAAAGACACTTCATTTATAATAAAATTATATATATACAACAAGCCATGACAAACCATGAGTATGGACTAAATTGATGACATTAAGAGGGATTAGTAGAATGCTTGAGTAGGCAGATCAACAGTCCAAAGCAGTATATCTAGAATTTTTAGGTAATCAAAAGATCTCCTAGGGATATATTGATCTATTTAAGTTCTGAAACAGCAATCTTCAGCATTTGTTTGCAGCTGACTGCAAAATAACATATATATCACACCTAGGAAAAGCAGTATATTGACAACAGAGAAACAATTAGGTTCCTTCAATGTGAAGCAGAAATGAAGTTTAGTCAAGCCCTTCTGAATGAAATAAATGAACCTGATGTGTTACATAAGAATTAGATAACGGCATTCAGCCAAAGCAAATCCTTCGCATTCTCAGACAGTACAATCTGCAAAGTTTATGCCACAATGCTGGCTGAATAGACTTCATATCATATACAAACTCAGACAACAATAATGCAGCAAGTCATCACAAGTGTATTTATATAGATAATAGATTTCTGAAGCATGAGCATGAGTATGAGCAATCCAGTTTTGCCAGTACATTAAAATGTACGCAAACTTCCAATTTAATAAGAGACAAAGGGCATAAAGGAATAAAAAGGCCATATAGATATATGAGTCATCAACCTACTTAATGTAATTGTTTCTTCGCCACTCCGTACCAAAGAGTAATTTTCTTAGCATATACAGAATTGATTATGTCAATCATATAAGAAACACCAACCAAGTCTACAGCTTATGATCATCCAGTGCAGCAGGCAAATTACTTGACACAAGTGGCAGAATCTCAAACTCCTAGTCATGGAAAAAAATATCGTCCAAATCTTCTATTCTGTAAAGTTCCTAAATCTAAGGTCAGGTTTTTTTAGGAACTTGGAGAAGAAGTAAATCAGAAGTACCTGTAAAATTCATCACTCATATTCACTTCATAATTATGATAAAATTCAAGAACTTCATCTAAGAATTACTCAAATTGTTTATGCCAGCACAAAAATACCACGTACACAAATAGGCAATTCCTTAACCCAACAACTAAGATGGCATGCAGTTTACCTGAGACCCAGCTAGCTCCTCGAACTGCTTCATCCAATCCTCCATCATTGCATCCTTACCCATATCATCCCCACCAGGTTTAGATCCCGACATATATTCTAGTCCCTTAACAGCGTCTATTGTCTGCTCTCTGAGTTTGTCAAGCGCCTCTGAGACATGGGTATCCTTGGAAACCGTTTGTTTCCCCTTTTTCTTACTTCTCAAATCAGGTAACCCCATGCCCAGTCCTTGAACGCGGGAAGGCAAGGGAGGATTATTCTGTTTGTTCTCAGTTCCTCCCCCAGAACTACAAGGAAAAAAAATAAGAAGATTCAGTATTAAGTGCGCAAATAGCTCGTTGCCAACACAGAGGCAGGGGTAAAAGAAGAAAAAAAGAGACCTTTGAAGGGAAGAATTGAGGTTCAAGTTCTGGAAATCATCCAAAGCACCTGAAAAAATAATTTTAATACACGACTTTCAGATTAAAAAAAATTGAGGGTATTAGATTGAGAAATAAAGGGAGAGCGAGACAGAATTATACTATCGAGGAGTTGGTCCAAGTCGTCAGAACAGTGGTCGGCCATGGTTTCACCAAACTTGCACTCTCCCGCGTCAAAGGGGATAGAATAGAAGAAAGGAGTGGGAGAGGCAAGCTGCTAAAGGTGAAATATCCGGCGGTGCAACCAAAATGGCATGATATGAACGCATCGGTTTTTGTTCCACAGCAACGAGATCCAATGGCTGTGATTTCCGAAAATATTTTGACTCCTTTTTATTGTGAAGTACTGAGGTTCAAAAGAGAATAGAATTTCTTTGATTTTTATTGTTTTTGAATAAATGAAAAACTAAAATTAATATTATAACCCTAAAAATTTTGATTGTCCATAAGTTATTCGTCCTCCTAATATTTTTCTAATACTTTAAACTGGTAGATTTAAATCAATATATTATAAGAAAATAATAATCTCTTTAAATAATAATTTTTTATAAACAGATTATAATTATAATTATCTCAAACTCTTAATTATACTTATATATTAGTTTAATATTATAAACATTAAGTTTTTCTTTTTACAGTGCAGTACCTATTTTCTCCTAATTTAATAATGAATAGGGTGGTTAATGGCATTTCCACAAACATTGAGTCCTCAACTGAACTCAGCGCCTCAACGGATATAATAACTCTGTCCGCGCCTCAATAGATGTGGTCAGTAACAGCGCGACGAAGCAAATGGCTGCAGCTGCTGCTATAGCTGTAGCACCAACAAGGCACTTCCGTCTTGCGCCTTATGCAGCCTTTCGTTATATCTCACTCTATGGCAGAGCAAGCCCCTACAACCTTTCCAACCTGTCTAGAACACTAACCAAACCTATCCTTTTCCGTCCCTATCGATCTCCTGACTTCTCCCCGGAGATACCCAGACGGCGCTGCTTCTGCACTGTAACCGCTGGAGCTCTTCACTCTGGAGAGGCCGTCGAGAAGACGGAGCAGGATGTTCTTGAAGATCGGAGGGGCAAAATGGGCGAGAAAGTTGGAGAATTTCGGAAGAATCTGAGGATTGTTGATATAAAGAGCGGGCCTACTGAAGGCTTGGACAAGGTGGGGGAGAAGCTGGTTGTGAAGGGCTGGGTTCGAACTCTTCGGCTTCAAAGTAGCGTTACATTCATAGAGGTAAGGGTGATTGTCTCGTTTATTGGCGTAGTCGTGGATTTTCTAAGAAACATAGTGGGAGCTTAAAAATTGGGAATTAAAAACTGATTCGCTATTCGGCAATATTGGATCTCGCGTTCAATATCTAATCTTGGAACCCTTATATAAATAATAGAGCATATTAAAGGACGAAGCAAACTGAGTTAAGCACATCCTACAGTGATTTCGCTTTGCTAAATTGTTACCTAGTCCAAATTCCGTTTGAAGTGTAAGCATGATAATCCGTTTAATTGCACCCGTTGCACCAGTGTTACTTACTGTGTTCTATATTTATTATATTTAGATAAACGATGGTTCATGCCTTTCAAACATGCAATGTGTAATGGACGCAGATGCTGAGGGTTATTATGATCAGGTATGGTTCTGTACAAAACGTTTATCTTTTAGTGAGCATAAGTGCTCATGCAAACGTTTTCTCTCTTTATTTGAAATGGTGGGAATAAGTTATTTGCACGCTCCTTGTTTGAAAGGTGAACACTTGAGTATTTTCAAATGTTTCTGCAGTAGTATTTTTTAAATGAAAATTTGAACGTGTTTGAGATTTTAGAAATACCTTTAGCTGGGTATAGGCAAAGTGGCAAACATTAATCTTGATCAAAGAGTCCTAAATGACTAAATCTTCTGAGAAGTGTGACATCAACATAATTCTTATCCCATGAAAAAAAATATGGTTTTTGATCAAATAATTCACTTCAAAATGGTTTGTGGTTAATAGCCACAGTTGCTCCTATGTTTCTGGGTGGCATGTTAATGTCAAATGAAAGAAGAGCATGTTTAAGAAGACAGAGAAAAACGTTTTAAAATTTAATATGCTTATATTTGTTTTGTGAAAGTTCCTCTGATATTTATAGTTTATTTTCTATCATTCTGTTATACAAAGAAATTATGGCATTCATGCCATATGTAGTTTGTATATGTCCATTTTAAAGTTATGGAGCTTATTGTTAGGTAGAAACTGGCTTGATTACAACCGGTGCATCTATATGGGTGCAAGGAGTTGTGGTGAAGAGCCAAGGATCAAAACAGAAGGTGGAATTGAAGGTCAAGAAAATAGTACTGGTTAGTATTTCCCTTGAATCTTAAGATAAAAAAAAGGTGATTATTTCATTATCATTTGATATATTTATCATTTTACTCTGTTATCCCCTCTGGTCTCTTTGAACAGTTTTACAAGACTTTAACCAATTTAACTTTTTTTTGGCCCCAATTTATTTGCCTATATATTCTAACCAATGTTGCATAGACAGGATATTTTGACATTAAAAGTACTGTTTGCTATTTTCATATTTCAACAATTAATCTGTTAATTGTATATTCATGTATAAGAGCTTGCTCAGGTCTTTTGGAACTGCTCATACAAATATTTGGTTTTAAGCTCTATGTGACTTAAATTCCTTTTAAATGATTAAATATAAAAGACTTGGATTAAGCTATTGAACCTCTGATTCCTAAGTTAAAATATGATCTGCAGCTTTAATGTCCTTTTTTTCTCATATGCTCTGACTTGATTTTTATTGCACTAATGTAAATGGCAAAGATGACTAATCTTCATGGCAGAACAATCCCATAACTAAAAATAGTAGTAATGCTATGAATGGTTATACTTGATTTTCTTTTCCTCCACTCGTGGACCATCCTTTCCTGTTTTATGTAAATCTTGAGCTTCTAGCTGGAAATTTCACAAAAACTTATGTCTTACATGCTCAGGTTGGCAAGAGTGATCCCTCCTTTCCCATCCAAAAGAAAAGGGTCAGCAGAGAATTTTTAAGAACAAAAGCACATCTTCGTCCAAGGACAAATACTTTTGGTGCGGTATGGTTTCTTTTATTTAACATATTTATACATGGCCTCTTTACATCTTTGCTTGATTATGCAAAAAGTAAAAATTCATTTTCTCTGCTTCGATGATCAAAGTTAAACTTTGTATCTGTCTTGAAATTCTCTCTATTATTCTTGCTGCTGCAAGCATACTATTATGCAAGGCCAGTGAATACGCAGATGAGTGAACGTGAGCTGGGTTTCGTTTCGTTCATAATTAAGCATTTCTTTGCAAGAAGAAATGGGAGAGGGAGGGGAGAGGGGAAGATAAGAAAAAAGAGATATCTGTTGAACTTATTTAAGCATGCCAAATTTTTATGTGTTCAACTACTGGTCAGATGTGATTGCTGTTGATTGCTTGCTTAGTGTAATATATATAAAATGAACTGAGTCTAAACTAATTGGTTTGGTGTTTTGATTGACCATGATACCTCAAATTACTGTGACAGATTCTGTCTATGGATTTGTTCACCAAAATAAGAAAAGTTCAACTGTTGTAAAAACAAACATATTATAAATGAACAGTACAAACAAATAATTATTGAAAGAGGGGTTTGATCTCAATCTGAAATTACATCCATCTTTTTGCATGAAGATTATTTTCTCTACTGCTGGAAGTGTCTCTTGTACTATTAGGATTTTTAGGTATTAATATACGTTCCTAAAATTAACAATCATTGATTTTTAGAATACCAGCTCATCAATTAATCCAATGCAATTAACTTGTAGGTTTTGCAATCTGTCAAGCTAGTAGGCACCATTATCTTCATAATTTGAACTTCTTGTCCTGTTATTCTTCTATGCATGCAGCAAGGTATACATATGGCATGCTTTGAAAATGAACTTGTTAGCTGCACTTAATTTCTTTCCCTCTGTTTTTGGTTGCATTTGATGTTTTAATGTACCTGTTTTTGCATAAAGTTCTAACAAGGTGATTAGTTAATGCAAATTCTGTTACTATTTTCACTTAGGCAATAACCATTTTTTATATAATTTTCTGTTCGATGGGTGGTGCAAAATGATTTCAGGTTGCGAGGGTTAGGAATGCATTGGCCTATGCTACACACAAGTTCTTCCAAGAAAATGGGTTTGTATGGGTCTCAAGTCCTATTATTACAGCTTCAGATTGTGAGGGGGCGGGTGAACAGTTTTGTGTTACTACCTTGGTATTTACTAGTTCCTCTTTTATGAATATTTCTATCTTATTCTGTGCTATTGATGCACATTGTATTTTCAGGTGTACATGTGCCCCGCTTCCCCCCCCCCCCCCAAAAAAAATTCTCATAAGTTTTACATTTCTTACAATACCTGCTTGAGGGGCAAGGCAGTCATCAATCCATGTTAGTATTAATTAATTAATATAAACCCAGACAACTCAAAAAGAGGGAAGTAAAAACTTAGAATAGGATGTTAAACCTTCCTTACTTTTAGTCTGTGAGCAGAAGAAGATGGACTTTTGGCTTGCCTTCTGGAGCCAAAGAGGACCTCTGTGAATTCTGCTCTGGGGCTTGCTGAGTCATAGTGGTCAATTGACTCAATTATTAATATTATTAAAGTGAGAAACAACTATTCAAATATTGTGTTTTGGTGTAGTTTGGAAGGACAAATCACAATCTTAGTGAATGCCACCGTTTCCTTTGATGGAGTCAATTGGGCCACGTAAATATAGTGAAGACTTCATAAGAATTAAAGATCAACAAATCTCATACAATCAGCATTCATTTGAAAATTTGAATTCTTTATTTATCTGTCCGTTGTATGATCTGTGTCATCAAATTCTACATGGTATATACAGGATCTGTTATTTTGTTTACTCGCTACACATAGCATCCCTCTGATAATTTAATTCACCCAATAGAGGAAGTAAGTTTTCAAAATTAGAAAAATAATGCAAGCAATTATTCCAGTGACGTAAGCCAGATTCATAAATATTAATTCCCGTTTTCTTCCATCTCAATTTTCTTTTATGTTTACTCTGATTAGTTTCTGTTCAATTTACAGATACCAAGTTCTCAAGAAACTACTGATTCTCCTGTTGATGCGATTCCAAAAATGAATGACAAATTAATTGACTGGTCGCAAGTGAGTGAAAATCATCTCCCTCCTCTTTTTATATCACTCATAAATAAGCGTGCAATATAGTTATTTCAATTTACTTATTCTACTTTCAACCATTTTGTGCATCAGGACTTTTTCGGAAAACCAGCATTCTTGACTGTCTCAGGACAACTTAATGCTGAAACATACGCTACTGCTCTTTCTAACGTACATACATAACCTATTTTTTGTTTATATTTTCTTAAATCTAGTGTAGAATTGGCAATCAGAATGAACTTTGAATCTTGTATTCATGCAGGTTTATACTTTTGGTCCCACATTCCGAGCAGAAAATTCTAACACTTCCAGGCACTTGGCTGAATTTTGGGTTAGTGACTTCTGATTTTCTTCTGTGTGTAATATAAATAAGCTGGAAGCCTGGAAGTTTTGCCAGAGACTCCCAGGAGAATGTAATCCTTTTTGTTTCTATTCCTTTGTGTTTCTCTTTTATTACCTCTTGTTATGCATGTATGATAAAACTAGTATCAAAGGTGTTTCTCTTATTTTTCCTTCAGATGATTGAGCCAGAACTTGCATTTGCTGATCTAAACGATGACATGGCCTGTGCAACTGCCTATCTACAGTACGTAGTATGTTACCATTCACAACTATTATAAAGTTACCATGATCTTTAGTTTATTTTGACAAGCTCACTTTAATATTATTTGTTCGTATTGAAGATTGTGTGTTACATAAATTTTTTTCTTGAAGGTAAGATATGTTCTTGACAACTGCAAGGAGGACATGGATTTTTTCAATACATGGATTGAAAAAGGAATCATTGATCGATTGAGTGTATGAGTTCTCAGTGTAACTGACATATTACTGTCCTTAATCTGATGTTTTGGTTGTACGTGTTAGCTCTAATCACCAACATATCCTAATTTCTCTGGTATTCTTTTGTTGTTATTATGAAAAGGACGTAGCAGATAAAGACTTTGTGCAAATAACTTACACTGAAGCAGTAGATCTGCTTCTTGGAGCAAATAAGAAATTTGAATACCCGGTAATAATCAATTATTTTTCATTAGCAAATCCATTTTGTGGCATATTTAATGTTCTTGGATTCATTTTAGGTTGTTGTCTGTCCCCTTCCTCTCCCCAAAAAATAATAATTTAATACCCCCGATACTCTTTTTACCTCATGACTGTGTATGTAGTTAATTTGTCTTGGTTTTTTAACCTCATCTTGCTGTATTCATTGCCTCCAATTTCCTCAACTGTGGGGATAGTCTATACTTTACATAATAAGAGTAATTTTGACAGAATGAAAAAGAAAGCGAAGTTATTTACAAGTGTGTCATGAAGTTTGTGCACAACCAAAATCACTCTTTATTCTTTAACTAGGCATTTCATTAGTGTGTTATAATATTATCTTAAATTTTAAATATTTCACATTCATGTGCTTTTGCTTGTGACCTTACTATTAAGGCTATCACATATTCTTAATGATAATGTGCATCTTGAGGCACGTGATATTGACCTAATTTGGTGTTGCTTTTATGCACTATGTAAAGAGCTTTAGCCTGTTGCATTCATCCAGAGGATAGATTTTAACTTCTCTTTCAGCCCCAACCCGATCTCTTTTGATACATCAACGCTGTGTCAACTACTGTATGGTTTTATGTGTTTGAAATAGCATGTATTTGCTTCATGACGCAATCTGCCATATTATTTTGTTATTATTCAAGATAAGACTTTATAATTTTTATGTTCTGGGTTGGATGTGTTCAACATATTC
>JASKGM010000009.1:15562750-15576655 GCA_034509205.1 Ceratonia siliqua | reverse complement strand
AAGTAACAAAAGTATCCAGTATCCAAATAATGAAGATACCATAAGGGGCAAGGAATTACCTGTTGGTGAGTTCTAACCCTCTCCTCAAGAGATAATGCCAATTGTTTCCACGTCTCTACTTCAGGTGCACGGCCAGTTTTTAGGGATTTCAGAACTGCTTGGCAGTACCTTAAGTCACATAAACATGAGAAGACAGAATACATAAAACATAATACCACAAATAATGTTATATGAACTCACTTCAATGAGTCTGCAACTTTTCCCACTTCAGCAAGCATATATGCATATATGAGCTTATATGGCTGAAATGGAAGCAAAATAAACTGAGAGTTTCCAAGCACCTTTGAATATTCGTATAACTCGGTCCTCTGTCCAAGTAACCATCAGGTAAGATACGTTTGGTGAGTGCCTCCAGAAACATACATTGAAATATATTGAACATGGTATTTTTTGGAAAGCAATAAATTCTGAGGTGGCACAAGCAAGTCACAAGTAATTAGGTATTTAAAAAGCTTACACAGTGTAAAGGTTGACAAAAAAAAATGTCACATTGATTTGAAGATAATAAAACTAGGATTGGAGGTGTGAAGTATATATCAAGAGACTCATTGCTATCTTCTTAGGCATGTAGGCAGTTATAGTAGAGAATATGAAAGATCCTAGTTTGAACCTCGCAAAATCCCAGAAAGCTAAAGCAATCTGTGAATCAGAAAACATTTTAAGCGAGAGAGACCTATCAGCATAAAGACAAACAGTGTACATAACATTTTGTTTGAAAAAGATCCAAAACATGCACATGCAACAGAACATCCAAATTTTGTGAAAGAAGCAACTTAGGAGCTAAAGAGATTTCAAAGCCTCTCTTCAGCAGAGAGAGATAAAGGAATTTCAAAGTACCTGGATAGCCTCTGGAGTAGCATAAGTTCTAGGAAATTTCCAGTGATCTGCTCCAATTAGACACAGTCTTGCACTGTCTGAGTAAGACTCAAAGTTTGCTTCAGCAACTAAATAGCAGATGTGTGCAGCAGTAATCTAAGATGAGTCTCAAATCAGAAACAGAATAGAAAATTATAAATATAGTTGAACAGAAGAAAAGATAATTGAGAACCATTATACCTCACTTCTTTCCTTCCACAAGCAGTCACCGAGATGAATAATTACAAGTTCGTCATCTTTTGTTCTGTTTGCAGTTATTACAGCCAGATTCTCCTCCCAATCATCAAGCATACCATTAGATCCAAACTGAAAGTGTAAAGTAACATCAAAATATTGAGCTTTCCTAGTAAAATATGATAAGAACCAATGAGGTTTTACCTACGTTAGACGAAGGACCAATCAAGAGCAAAAGACAAAAGAGTCAGGGAAGTAAATGTAGTTATTATGATATTTATTTTTATGGGCTGGTAGTTAGAACATTAATGGTAGTGGGGTTTTCTCTGTCATCTTGCGTTTTCCTTTTAGTATTGTGGGAGGGTCTTGGTGACTCTTAGGCTGGTTTTTGATCTAGTTTGGGGAGAGAAGGTGAGTCTCTTGAATACTCGTAATTATCTGTATCTACTTGCTGTCCGATTTCTTCTGGTTATCTATGGCTGCGGGGCATCTGTTACAGAGGTTCCTTTATTAATATATCAGTATTTTATTTTCTATTTTACTGGTTTTGTGGGATTTGGGAGTTGGGTTCTTATCAAGTGGTATCAGAGCAATATGATCGGAGGGAATGGCGAACAAGAAGATGGAAAAAAGACTCATGGTCAAGGAGGAACAAAAGGGGTCTGTTAAAGAATTGGTGCAGAGGATTCTATCGCTTGAAGAGAAAGTTGAAATGCTACTAGCCAAGATGGATCAATTTTTGCAAAATCGTGGGTCATCGGCGAATAATTCGAGACCTCAAGCAAAAGGGGCTCTGACGGTTGAAATAACAGTGCTATCAAAGAAGGAAGGAAAGTAAAAGAATCAGATCCTCACCTGGAAGCAAGAAACAGGCCAGTGATAAACCACCGATGTCTTCGAACAGTGGAGGAATTCAAGAAGGACAAGAACATCACTTGAAACTAGAGAACCAAAGACTAGCGATGACGACTCCGTTGATCGACAATACCAAACAAGCCAATCCCGAACAAGCACTAGAAGGGTACCTCACCAGTGGGCTCAATACTAAGACTGGGTTTGGATTGAGCCAGCCAGTGAGGTTGGGCCAAAAGTTAGACATGGCCCAATTGATGGAGGAGAAGAACACACCCATGAGAAAGCCCAAGACCCTACCAACAAACACAGCAAAGCGAACTGCCATCTACAGCGAGGTAGTCGACGATGGCCAAAGATGGGGGAAAGGTTCTGGACGGGGCAACCTTCGACAGAGGAACCAGAGGTGAGGAACTGGACGGCGCAACCTGTGATAAAGGACTAATCGAAGGTGAGCTTGCAAGGGGGACATCGTCTTTCTGGGTGAAGGTATTCTCCGAAGATACGACTAAAAGACTAGAAAATTTCGGACTAATACAAATCAAACCAGTAAAGAAGTTTAAGAATCTCGTGAATTTTGGGACTGTCTGGGAAAGTGAGAGACTATCGCACACCCTCCGTGGGTTGCATTCTGTACCTTTTTATCGGATATCTGTGATGGGTGCATTTCAGGGTGATTTGAGTCACGCGCTTATCAACTTATTAGTTTCTTCTCTGCTTGGTTGTTGTGTTTTTGGTATTGTTTGTTTACAATTATGCTACTAGCTATTCTGTTTGTGTATTCTGTATCTTCGTGGAACAACTTTGGCCGAACTTCACGAGGTGCCCTTCTATATTACAAGCTATGATTATGATACTCCAATTGATGAGTATGGTCAGCTAAGTGAGCCAAAATGGGGACATTTGAAAGATTTACATGCTGCTATAAAGCTTTGTGAGCCTGCTCTAGTAGCCACTGATTCGCCAACATATATAAAACAGCACTCAAAGCAAAAGGCACATGTGTACCATGCCGATATTCACCCTAAAGGACTGAACTTATCTTTGTCTGAAAGCAGATGCTCTGAATTTCTTGCCAACATTGATAAACAGAAAGCGGTTACAGTAACATTCCGTGGTCAAACATATACTATACCACCTTGGTCATTGAGCACATTGCCAGATTGTAGGAATACAACTTTTAATACTGCTAAGGTTGGAGCATAGACTTTCGTCAAATTGGTAGAGTTTGATTTGCCACTAGTCTTTAGTTCTTTTACAGCCCAGTAATTGATGCACCACAATGAAGATATCGATCTTTCAAAGTCACTAGGCCAATTGCAGAATTATGGTGCCTTCCTTGAGAAAGATGGGGCGGGTATTAAGGGTAAATTAAGCTCACTGGATTTTAAAAAGGAGATATTATCTTTCAAAGTAGTTATGGACCTACCAGGTTGGGCTTCAGGGTGAGATTTTGAAATCTTACATTGAAGAGAATTAGCTCATGGTGCCATTCCATCCACCTTTGCATGGTACAAGACATATTTTGATTCCCTGGTGGAACAGCCCAGTTGCTCTAGATTTGGGAAGCATGGGAAAAGGTCAGGATTGGGTGAACGGTCACCATATAGGAAGATACTGGACCCTGGTTACCCCAAAGGATGGATGTGATCAAGTATGTGATTATCGTGGAGCATAAAATTCAGACAAGTGTTCAACTAATTGTGGAAAGCCAACTCAAACCGAGTATCATGTGCCACGCTCATGGTTGCAAGAATCAAACAATTTGCTTGTCATTTTTGAAGAAATGGGAGGACACCCATTTGGGATTTCAGTTAAGTTATGTTCAGCCAAACTATTATGTGCTCAAGTGTCAGAGTCTCATTATCCACCTCTGTCGAAGTTGGTCAATTCAGATTTCGTTGGTCAAGAACTTTCCATAAGTAATATGACTCCTGAAATGCACTTGAATTGTCAAGATGGACACGTAATTTCCACCATAACAATTGCTAGCCATGGAACTCCTCAAGGTAGCTGTCAGAATTTTGCTAGAGGAAACTGCCATGCACCTAATTCATTGCCCATAGTTTCCAAGGCTTTCCAGGGGAAAAGGAATTGCTCCCTTGAAGGACCAAATGGGGCATCAATCCCAATGAGTAATCACCTTCAGGACACCTTCAGGACAAGGTGAAACTTTGGGCGGCAGGTATTGATAAGAACCAATGGGGTTTTACCTATGTTAGACGAAGGACCAATCAAGAGAAGAAGACAAAAGAGTCAGGGAAGTAAATGTAGTTATTATGATATTTATTTTTATGGGCTGGTAGTTAGAACATTAATGGTAGTGAGGTTTCCCTGTCATCTTGGGTTTTCCTTTTAGTATTATAGGAGGGTCCTGGTGACTCTCAGGCTAGTTTTGGTCTAATTTGGGGAGAAGTCTCTCGAATACTCATCATCATTATCTATATCTACCTGCTGTCCGATTTCTTCTGGTTATCTATGGCTGGGGGGCATCTGTTACAGAGGTTCCTTTATTAATATATCAGTATTTTATTTTCTGTTTTACAGGTTCTGTGGGATTTGGGAGTTGGGTTCTTATCAAAATAAAAACCAACAACCTTCACAACTATTGAACCCTGAAAGCAAGAAAACATCTGGATACCATAGTCCTTGGATGGTTTATTAGTTTGTTCATTAAGATCACCTGTGCAGGCTGCTGAGGCATATTAACAGCACCAGGATGCCCACTAATTGAGGTGTCAGTAGAGAAAACTTCAGCTGGTTGCCCAGCAATTAGAAGGCATAATGTGCGCAAAGGTGACCCTGCAACCAGTTGGCGAAGTGCCATTTGCTTCACTGTATCAACATAGAACTGCATTTCAAACATGCCCCAAATTTATTCCCCCAATCGAGGCAGACATAAGGAACTGTCTAGTAAGACATTTCAGTATCGGTACAGTGTTCAACACACCGAAAAATTGACAGCTGACCTGATCACCAAGTTGTGAAGCAAGAATAAGTGCAGGTCCCCACAATTGACCTTCTTGTGCACATTGTAGAGCCTCCTTCTTTGTGCCAGAGACAAGAAGATTTTGTACCTCAGAAGCCGTTGCCTATGACAATATCAAAATCAGTTAAAGTATAAAAATGTAACAAGCTGAAAGGGGGAAGGATCAGCTCGGGAGTTGACTTAATACACACCCGCATTTGTCCTTCAGAAGGAAAATTCTGCAAGCAGTGGCTCAGCACACCATACTGTGTGAACTCCGTGCCACTCATCTTGGCAGATGCAAAGAGTTTTGCAACCTCTGACTCAGGAGTATCATTTTCCTGTATTATATACAAAGCCAAAAAAATTACCAGATTTGGCAGTGGTCTCTTAAGGAATTGTATTGTGGCAGTAATATGACTAAGAACCACAAACAACCAAGGGAGCATGATAAGTAAAGTTTATTGTAACATTTATAAATCAGCTTAAAGCACTCAAGGAAGTTATAGCAACCAAATAAATCATCAGTTAAAAACTCTGCATTTGTGTAAAGACTTCCAAGGCTCTATTTTGCACCATTGCAAGTGAAAATTTTCTCCTTTTGGGCTAATGATTGTATAGAAGATCCCAAATCCACTCACATCTGTTTCCCTGATATTTTAACACAAGATGACTGAGAATGTAACTTCCCATAATTGCTCACAAGAATGGTCTCTCGGACCACCAAAAGAGAACCAAGCATAACAGTCATGTTGCATAGCAATTATAAACCACTCCAAAAAGAGGTGACTCTAAAATATACAGAAATAAATATATGGATATGATCCGCATCACCATAATAAAAACTCTGCAAAGGTAGTCAATGTAGAAGGTAGGGATCCAAAATATGCATTGATGTAATTGAAAGTTAACATCAAAAACTAAAGTTTAACAATCTTGCAATTAAACTCATGCACAGTGCAGCTCTTAATAGAATTTTGGTCAATCTCGGAAAGTATGACAGATTCAATTCACAATCATTTAGAATGGAAAATAAAAAGAATTTGAAGGACCAAAGAAGTATCTTACTTTTAGTATGGTGTCTGTACCAAATGGGGAACGCAGTTTTCCATAATGTTGACAAGCTATTTTAAGCAAGGAGAGAAGCAATCTCAACCTTTCACCTTTCTTATAATCCATGTCAAGTGACTCACAGTGAGCAATCCTTTCATCTATCCATTTGTACAACTCTTTACTTCCAACACTCCCACCAACCAATGGACCTGGGAAAGATTGCTGGTACAGAGCACGGAAATAATCACCAGTACCATTTCCTACGCTAGAAGAATCAATGTTTCCCATGATAACTTCCATCAAGTTCATGACAGAAAGAGAGCCTTGTATAGTATCCTTCAGATAAATAAAAAAATAAAAAAATATGCAGTGTTATCCTTTTGAGAAATCACTGCTAGGAAAATCGAAAGAGGGGAATAAATAATACTTTCAAACACAAGGAATAGAAAAATTAACCTCCAAGTCTTTCTGATACCAAATGAAGCATAGAATGAAACTGAACAGAGGAATCAAGAATTAACCTGGCTTCCATATGATGAGCTCAAAAGACTAGAATCTTTCATTACAATGAGTTTTCCACCAAATCCAAATGTTACCAGTGCATGAGGAGGACGTCCAGCAGATGATCTTCCAACATGAGGGGCATAAGAATAGTGATGTCCACTCTGGAATGATTGCTGGGAATACATAACGGGCTTCTGGATTTCAGAGTAATCATCTGAATGAGTTTTTTGTTCATCAAGTTTTGTATTTGAATAATTAAACTGCTGAGCGATGTCCTCATTGGGGACAAAGCTTTGCAGTTCAACAGTTCCATTAGCCAAACCACGACTATGGCTTACTTTATTGTACACTGGAACTGATCTCAAAGAACTAGAAGTATTTAATTGATCTTTGTTTACAGAAATATTTGAACCATAATTATGACTAAATTGCTGATTTCTAACAGGAGTCATACTATCCCCACTTTTACTAGCAGTATCAGTTGTGTACATATCCAAACCCTGCTGATGGTTAATACCATATGAACCACCCCAGCCACCATCTACTGCCTGGCTACCAACACCCTGTGACTCATAGTTGCCAGCTTGGCCATACTCTCTATGGAAACTATTATCATTATGTGAAAAAGTACTGGTAGAAGAATGCCCATTTTCAAGTCCATGAGTGGTAGATTGAATGGATGAATTGTAGGACTCCAATAAGCGCCATTCTTGCGCAATTGTGTCATAATACCAATCAGGATATTGAGGATCAAAAACCATATGCTCTGGGTACCCAATATTCCCTTGTGAAACCTGACCCCAGCTGGATACACTTTCATTTGTGCCACCTTCAGCTAAAGTTCCAGCAACAGACCGAGCTTGCTGCATATAAGAGATCTCCGCTTTTCCATCAGAAGCAGCAGTCTGATCTGCAGCTGAATTGGCTTCAGTGGTTCCCTGAATAGCTGCTGTTGCATTATAGCCATCTATTTGATACCATTGCCCAGTGTTGTGGTCATACTTCCAACCTGGGTAAAGATCTTCCCAATACTGACTGCTACTTAGATCTTGCCCATTCGCGTTTTTTTCCATAGATGCAATATAATCTTGACCTTCTTGATACTGCACATTATTAACCGAAGTATTTAACCCATCACTTTGAACTTCATTACCATGTTTCACCTCACTATTTAAATTATCATGTGCTTTCCCTGGAAAATCCCCAGATTGATCTCCCAATTCATTGAAAAAGTCAGAGTATGATCCAAACCCAACACCGCCATTTAGATCAGAATGAAATGAATTCCATCCCACCTCCTTAACCTCTGAACTGATGATTCCATTGCTTTTACTTACAGTTGAAGCCAATATGAATTGTGATCCCATCCCATTGTTACTGGGATCTATCATATTATCACACCCAACTGAACTAGAGGACACCAGCGAATTTCCCTCTTGTGGATGAGCACCAACCATTCCTGCATCCAATTCCACACTACCCTTTTTCCCTTTCACTTCAATCCCACTTTTGGCACCATCTGAATTCTCAAATGCAGCATCAGCATCATTAATACCCATATTTGTAAATGCTTTAGCATCATCGAAATCATTTCCTTCATCGTGGTCAGACTTAACGGGCTCCACTTCATCCTCCACCAGTTTATCAAAGAAATCCTCGTCAGTATGATCCTCCACATGAAATGGAGGATTAGAAGCCATTGAACAAAACCCTAATCCTTCACGAATCCTCTTGATCCCACCTGAACTCAAACCAATTCGCCGGGGCTAAAAAAAAGGCTCAGATAATCCCTGATTTCACCTGATATAATTACCAACCTCGATATCAGAGCTAAATGTCTACCAAAACTGGAGATCTAAAACCAACAAACCTCAAAGTCGCTGCTCCCTTAAACCTAAACTTGAGTAGAAGATATAATAACGAAAATAGAAATAAGATCTGGAATTTATGGAAATGGGTGCAATCCAAGAGCCAGAAATCAAGCAAAACATACCCAGAAACTGCAAGCTTGGAAAGCAGAAATTCTAAGAAAAGCAAATTAACTTACAGGATCCATTGAAGGATTAGGAGAGAATCGGAGAGAGAATGAGAGTGTAAACATAGGGAATCCCCTGATTTCGCAGCACCCCACCCACCAAGAAGCACGTTTTTTCAATTTTAGATTATTTATTCAGTTTCTGTAGTTTTTTCCATCTGGTTGTTCGAGCGTTTTCTCTTTTTCTTTTCTTTTTTTTAATTTGTCCTAATTACATTTTACCGCCAGATATACATAGATCTTGAGAAATCCATGCAAGCAACTGTTACTTTCCGCTCATCTTGCTTTCGTCTTTCAACACACACACAGACCCTTCTGTTTTTACTTTTTATAACCAACAAAAGTAGAGAATTAGGGACCTCCTATGAAATGAATCCTATTTAGTATTTAGTTTAAAAATAAAATTAAGTATAATTATTCTTAATTGTTTGAAAATTTATTATAAGGACTACATTTTTGGAGATCAAAATACATTAACTTAGATAGAGGATGGAATAGGACATAGGTGACGGATGGCTTTCTTTATTTGTGTTCAAATTAGGTGGCTAATGGCTAATGGCTATGCATTCATTGTTCACATCTACCCATGTTGCTTGCCTTCGTTAGTCCAAACCCACCATGCAAGTAAATTGCCAAGAAAGTATAACTAAAAATTAATATAGTTGAATCATCAAAGAAAATGACAGTTCAATCTTCTAAAATTGAAATTATTCAATATTTACTATTAAAAAATATATCACTTATTAATGCTGTGTGAAGTTTATAGGCTAAATGATTATAATCCGCACTCTTTTAATTTGAAAAGTTATTGCAAATAAATAAATTATTAATAATCAAGAATCGAATATATTTTTGGATGGGTGTAAAGCTATTGGGCTGAGTTATATCATAGTGTAGGCCCAGCTCAATTTCATGGGCTGAGTTATAGCTTGATCAAGTGCACAAATTGAGCCTAGTGTAAAAGAGAAGGAGAAGATTAACAATGTTTTCTCTTTATTATCAATTTCAATATCTAAGTTGAGTTTCAGAAATATAGAAGGATAATTGGATATTAATAAGCTTCCATCTTATTTATGTTTGGGTAAAATACAATTTATTTTCTTAAATTATAGTCTAATTATAATTTTAGCACATGAAATTCAAAATCTTACAAACTACTCTCATAAACTTTCAATCAACTTTGAAGTCCTTATATTTTTGTCTATATTAACATGTTTTAAAATTTTAAATGACATAATATACCTACATTGTTATGGTATTCTTCAATTTTTACACAAGTTTCTAACACTAATAAGGTCCCTTCAAAAATGCAAGAATCTAAACTATCTTAATAAAGTGAAATTTCTTCTAACTTTTACTATCTTAGTTTTAAAAATAAATATGAATAAAATTATTCTGTCTTTTGCCTCAATTACACGTAAGTAAACACACATTAAAATATAGACGATAATGTAACAAATTCAAATTCATTAAAAGTTCATGGAGATTGTTTATAAAGTTTTAAGATTTATGTATCAAAATTATAATTAAGTAGTTAGTAACTAGGAAGATATTCATAACAAGCTACATATTGTGTATATATATTTGTTACTATTTTTTTCTTGAAAAATTATATATGTTGATATTGGATTGAAGCCACTTAATCTATCATAATTTAGTTAATAATTTTTTATTATGGTTAATCAAATTCAATTTTGGCCCTAAGAAAGAGGATGGCGAATGCACGTCCCCTTTATGTCTCCCATGACAACGAAAAGCATCTAAACAAATAATAATGAATATTAGAGTCATATCTAAATTAAGAAATGTGAATTTAACTTCAATTAAAGTTAAATTACAAAAATAATGACATTATTCTTGCATCTCAAATGCTTGGCGTTTAAAAAAATATCTTGTTTTAACTAAGAATTTAATTTAATTATATTCTTATCAAAGAATTGAATTGAATTGTATTATATTATATTATATTTAATGAAATCTTATGTTTCAAAATTTTCTAATTTAAAAAATTTATTAAATTTTATTATTTGAAATACATTTTTAAGTTAATAGAATTTAACTGAATATTTCTTTATTTTACTATAATACTATAATTTTATTATATAATGAAATCTTATGTTTTAGTTTTTTATATAAAAATTTCAATTGAATTTTAATATTTGAAATATATTTTAAGTTAATAAAATATAACTGATTTTTTTGTTTTACAATAATGCTCTATTAATAAATTAATATGCTTATGATTTTGTTTTTGCAATTTACAGAACTTAAAAGTAATATTTCTCCTATTAATATATTGGAAATATCTATTTTAAATAGAGAATTAGCATAGTTGAAAAAGACGTTGCCATATTGGTACGATCATATCTTCAGCTAAGATTAAGAATTTTTTTTTTAAAAAAAAACGCTTCCAGTCATTTCTTTGTTTTTAATTATTATTTTAGAAATAAAAAATAAATCAAGTAAAATTAACTTGAAACAGGAGGCATCTTTTAACATTGGTGGACACTAACTCTAAGTTTGAAGCTGTATCTTTATTTTTGGGATGTCGATTTATTAATTTTTATATTTTTGTCTCAAATTTTTTTATTTTTTAATATTAATTAATTAATTATTATATTATATATTTTTTTGAAAATTTTTAATTTATAAATAAATAATAAAAAAATTATGAATAAATAATACGAGCAATAAAAAAAATTTAATTTTTTTAGAAAATATATTATATAATTAATAATTAATTAATATTAAAAAATAAAAATAAGATAAAAATAATTAAAAATAAAAATAAAATGAAAAAAAGGGAGTGGCTCCCTTTAACATTGGTCTTGTATGTCCAAATTATAAAAATCAGCTTCTGAAGCCAGTCCTGTTGAATTACGTTTATATGGCAAAATTGTAATTAATAGATTATTAATAAGATAAAATAATAGGGAGTGGCTATCCATTTCTTTTTTTTTACCATAATTTTTATTATTTTTTAATATTCATTAATTATTTCCTATACCATATATTTTTTTTAAAAATTTTTATTTTTTTATATTCCTTATATTATTCATCTATAATTTTTTTACTATTCATTTATAAGTTAAAAAAATTTAAAAACAAACTAAAAACACTTTACAAAATTCTCAAAAAAAATATAATTATAAAGATCCCTTACCGAGTGTTCCCAAAATAATAATTGACTTCCAAATTAATTACTTACTTTTTGAAATATTCGTTTATTTAAATTTAGTAGATAATGTTTTTATATTTTTTTAAATATATTTTTTATAAATAAAAATTATTTTATATTTAAATATAATAATTAAGAATAATTTTTAAATCAAAAAATAAAATAACATTCTTTTTTATTTATCAACTCCTTTTGAAGTAGGTTATAAATTTTAGCTTCTTTTAAAAAAAATTTTCTATTTTTTACTTTTTCTTTTATATATAAGTTGAAATAAATACTTAAACTTTTTTTAAAAAATAATTTATTTTTAAAATAAATTCATACAAATAACTTAAAAAAAATTGAAGTGCGAAAGAGAATGTGGTTTGGCTTTAGAGGAGCCAACTGGGATACAGGTCCTCCAACTGTGTTGCCACATGGGATAGGATACATATCTAATCATTTAACAAAATGATAATTATATTTTAATTATAGTTATCTATTTATTTTTAAATTATCAATATTTATTTGAATTTATTAACTTGTTTCTCAGAATTATTTAAAATTTAATAAATAATTAGGATTAATCAAAAATAAAAAAGAGTGATAAAAAAATAATTGAATTCAAATTGCATAGATATATGGACTGCTTAATTAACCAGTTCCGCTGCATCTGAGCTCTGGAAGTTGGTGGGATCTAAAAATGGGTAGCGTGAATCAAGCTTATATATTCCATCCAACTCAGTAAATTGAGGTCAAGAAAGCCATTAATCATGTCAATATTTAAAATATATAAATGGATTCAATTTCCTTACCAACTCGGCAACAATGACAAATTTGAACTAAGCTGGTCTTAACCAATCAGCACATAAACCCAGATGACAAAGATATATGGTTTGTAAATTGATATTATAGATAATATTACCGTCTGACTTTCTTGGATACATAGGAATAGTAAATGTGAATTTTCAATCAGGTCTAATTTTATTCTTGAAAAAATAATTTATAAAGACAAAATTGTCAAGATTTAACAACTATTTATTTAGATTTAGTAAAAAATATTTTTTGTATATTTTTTTTAAAAGAAGATTTTTATAAAATTAAAATAATTTTATATTTAAATGTAATAATTAAAAATAACTTTTGAATCAAAAAATAAAATAATATTATTTCTCATTTATTAACTTTTTATTTAAAATAAAAAAATTATTTTTTATTTTTCTTTTTAAAAAGAAGCCAAAACAAGCACTTAATTTAAAAAAAATACTTATTTTTTAAAAAAAATTACTTATCTTAAAATAAATTTATACAAAAAGATCTTATATTTTACATTTAGTCAAAACTTTTTCACACTCTTTCTCACTTTAAAAATAATGAAATAATGAGTGCATCATTTTTCTTCTTTGTTTATTTATATATTTTTAAAAATAACTTTAATACTAAGAAAAAATTTATAATTTTAACTATAACTTAACTTCACTCTTAAAAAATTAGTTTATAAAAAAATAATTAATAAAATTTATATTTCATATTTAATCTTCTCTTTTACTCAAATCATGTAACATAATATTTATTATTAAAAATTAAAAAATATATATATAGCACATGTTAATTAAGGATCATACCATACTATCCTAACATTAGAGTTAACTGCTGGAGCTCAGTTGATTGATGCTTGTGTAATTTACGAGTATATATATATCCGACTTTGTAATTAATATTGTTAGATTTTTTATAATTCTACACAGTACAATTTTAGGAGAAACAATTAAAGAAATAATTTAATCGTTTATTTAAAGTAAAAATTACTTATAACTACTACATTTAATTGTTTAAAATTTTAAGACAGTTAATTAATTATGAACATGTATTATAATCTCTTTTTTAAAAATAATTACCAATTTAAAGAAATAATTTATTAACAATTTGTTAGTTTGATTACTTTAAATTACAATGGTGAATTTTTACCCGATTACATATGTACAGTTATTATTATATCATTTTGGAATAAAATAGAGACAATGTCTGTGAACACTTTTTAGGCTCACTATTTAAGCGAGGAAGTGATAAACTTTTAAGTAAGCGTAGTATATAATTCTATTAATAAATGTGTTAGTGGATTTACATATATTTTGATGTTATTAATTTGTATATTTATGTTGAGTTTAAAAACCGTATTTAGATTCTTTAAAGGAATAAAAGAAAATTAACAGACTATATATTTTT
>JASKGM010000009.1:15529861-15552464 GCA_034509205.1 Ceratonia siliqua | reverse complement strand
ATATATATATATATATATTTCATGCAAATCCATTTTACTTGGTGAGTTCAGTATCCATTAATTAAATAAAATTTGTTGATAAAAGCTTATTTCCATGATGCCAAATTTAACCTTCAACAGTTCCAAGATTGCTTAACGGAGTCAGCAGGGTTAGTTATGGAGTGCTCCTTTAAACCGGGAGAAAGGATCTCCATCTCCCTTTCCGGTCCAGACTCCCAGTCCTTCGTTCACGTAATTCCATCTTTTGTTTTTAATCTATAATAATAATTTGAATGGCAAGATTACGAAATTAATTAATAACGGAGAGTTTATTCTCATTTATTCTCTGTAGGCTGTTGGCTTGGCTGTAGCTCGGGCTCCGTTTCTCTTTTGGAATTGGAAAACCCTCCATAATGGCATAATGTATCCATACTCACTCCACTCCAAAGACTTCACACTCCACAGTGATTAATATAATTCGCAAAAACCCTAAATTAGGGTTCCTCCACAAAATCTGGGTACTTGCAGCCTTTCTTCCCAACCCTTCACATCCACATTACTTGTATTCACGGACTCCGTCTCCCGAACTGCTCCTTTACTACCTGCAAGTGCCTCAGTTTTCACGCAATGGGCTTTTAGAGTGAATGATACGATGACGATTTGGGGGTTGTTTTTTTGACCCAAATGGGTGTGGCCAAGGCGTGGAGGTTTAGCTTGTTGTCGACCAACCTGGCTTTGTTACAGCCCCTAAATACAACTAAGCATGTCTGTTGTAGATCGATGACGACGGTGCCGGCATCATTGCAGCAGAGGAAGCCGATCTCCTGGTCGGTGGTATGCGGCTTCATGCTATTCGGGTTGGGTTTAATTTCGCTTTTAACGGGTCATATGGCTTCTGATCTTGAATGGTACTCCCAGCGATTGGTCCAGCGCACTTTCTACTCCAGGCTGGTAATCTTTCTGTGTGTGCGTATGCGTGTGCGCGTTATGTAATTGGTTTGGCACTGTAGAGTGACTAGCGTTGGAAATTGGTATCTAGTTGATGTTGTCAATGTGGTGTCAAATATAGGGTGAGGGTGTAGATGAGGAGCTTTACTTTCACAGGCATTGCTGCAGATTAGCGGCTACAGAAGAGAGATTCAAGTTGTAGTTTTTTATGCCCACCGTCATCGACATTCATCTTAATTAATAGTATAATTGATGTGAACCTTTGTAGGGTGGGGGTTATCGTGCGCCAGTTGATATTTGGAAATCACAATATTCTAGATACTACTATGGATGCAGTGAAAGAGGACGTCGTTTTGCTCGTAAGTTAATTCACCACCACCTTTTTGTTTCTCATTTGATAGGTGACCATAGCGGCATAGTCATTCAAATGCATTTTCTTGCACGAATTGCTATTCAATGTTCCCCTGTACCAAAATTTAAGCCATTACCAGGCGCCATTGCCATCTTGTGGCGTTAATATGACTTAGCGATTACCTATGACCCAAAGTACGTTGTGATAATTCTTTTTATAAATTTATACAATGTGCTGACTGCTGATAGATGAAGATTTATGCTTAAATGCTAATTTTTAGATCTTCTTTTCCGGAGCATCATGAGTCTCCATGTTTCTTTGTACCGTTATCCCTTTTTGTTCATTGCCAAATTTATTTTCTGCTTGGGGCTGAACAACTACAGTAGGCTTACTAGAGCTCATTGCAAAATTGTCTAGCGGGTCAAAACCACCAGTATCACCACAAGAAGAAAAATGAGTATTTTTCTTTTTGAGAGGACATGTTGGCAAGTTTAAGAAAGCAACCCCTGATGAGACCAGGAAGACAGAAGAGATTGTTTACCCAATGCTATGATCTTTCTAGTTTCTATAGGACTTCAATCTCATTTATGAGTGAACAAATGTCTTCTGTTCTTTTGGTTTTATATGGTACAGAAACTACATTTTTGTTTGGCATCCTATTCTAAAGTCGTAGCTACTTCGTATTCTTCTCTCTAGGATCCTTGTTTACTGTATTGGTGTTGAGAAACTCTCTTCTATTACTATAAAATTATAGGTCTGTTATGTTGGTTGACTGGAGAAGCAATAATTTTTGTTTAATTACTTGTGGCCCTGCTAGAGTTACCATACATTTTGTGATTCGTCTTGTTAATTTTTCTCAATGTGCCAGAATCATCTTCCTGTTCATTTAAACACATATTTATGTGTGCAAGTGAGGGAGTATTGTACTTTAAAATTCTTATTGCGTCTTGAACCTCTTATTTCTTGTTTAGCTAGATATGTGCACAATCATCAGGGCTGATGTAATCTGGGTTGGAAGAAGTATGCTATACAGTCATACACTGCTTATTTATTTTATTTGTCTTAGTTCTAGACAAATGCACTCCTTAAGATTGAGCTGAGCAGTATTTTAACTTTTCCATGTCATTTTCTCTATTATTTTGGTGACTGGATAATGTAGCCACTGTACGTGAGCGGCTGTCAAATGGCTACTTGCTTATTGCAACTAGTGGAGGACTGAACCAACAAAGAACTGGGGTAAGTAGGACATAGTTTTATAATATGCTACACATTGTTCCTGTAAGAATGCCATAGAAGATCTGCTGGTTACTGATTTAATGATCATTTACACCTTTATGGATGAAATAGGATAAGTGGGTTTGACGTTTTTTGGTTCTCTCCTGATTAAAAGCATGAAAAAGAAAGAAGCTTTATGCATTTTTTTCTCTTAGCTAATTGGCTCTGTTTCAGTATGAGGCGTGGTTAGGTTCTTTTTCAGTAGTCATGCAGATAATTATTTTATTTCCATATAACTAAAAATGTCCTTCTGTGGAAATGACTATCATGTTCCTGCATTCAGATAACAGATGCTGTAGTTGTTGCACGAATTCTTAATGCTACTCTAGTTGTACCTGAGTTGGATCATCAGTCCTACTGGAAAGATGACAGGTAATTTGCAGGTGTTATTAACAACGTTTATTATACTCAGGTTGGAGTTGGTAAGAATCAAGTTTACAGTTGTTCTTTTATTAAAGACGCCTTCATTTGAATACAGTGACTTCCTCAACATTTTCGATGTTGATTGGTTCATTTCTTATCTTGCAAAAGATGTTGCTATTGTTAAAAGAGTTCCTGATAAGATCATGCGGTCAATGGAAAAACCACCATATACGATGCGTGTACCAAGGAAATCAGAGCCTGAATATTATCTTGATCAAGTTTTGCCAATACTCTTGAGAAGACGGGTAAGGCTGCTTTACTCATATTGTGATAGACATATGTTTGAAATTTCTGAATTATTTCACTATCTTTTGATTCTGTAAATGGCTGTCATGATGAAACATTAGTAATTTGTTATTGTCAGTTGTCAGTATGCCTTTATGGATTTTGCAGCGAGGTAACTGACAATTGGGAGATTTTTCAGGTTGTACAATTGACTAAGTTTGACTACAGACTTGCAAATAACCTGGATGACGAGCTGCAAAAACTACGTTGCCGTGTTAATTATCATGCTCTGCGGTTTACAAAACCTATACGAGAACTTGGTCAAAGTCTGGTAATGAGAATGCGAAAGATGGCGAAACGATATATAGCAGTTCATCTGAGGTTTGTTCAAAGAACCTGATGGATAAAGTTCAAGTTTTGAATTCCATTTAAAGTAGAGTGGTGTGGGTTGGCCATACAAGCACCTAAATTTCATAGATCTGAAATTGCTCTTCTCTTTTTTTGAGCACTTATACACTGTACGTATTTATCTTTTTCTTTTCCTTCTAAGTCTTTGGGCTTGTCATATTATGGTTGATTTCTCATCCACTTTTATCTACTTCTATATGGTTTCCTGAAATTTAAAAGGGCGTGTAATTATTTGAACATGTCAAAAGGGAGGTATTTGTTTATTCTACTTTTGGGTGCTAAGGGAGGGAAAGAGTAATATGCTTCCTCTCAATTTTCTTGTGTAACCTATTATTATTATTATTATTAATTTCATAAAAAAATTAGGGCATTAAATTAATTTTGAATTGTAAGAGTTTTGGAGGTGGGGGGATCCATGGAAATTGCCGTTATCTAAAATGTTTGGATTCTCACAACAGCATTCACAATTGATTTATGACAGGTTTGAACCAGATATGCTAGCATTTTCAGGTTGTTACTTTGGTGGGGGAGAAAAAGAGAGACATGAGCTTGGTGAAATCAGAAAAAGGTGGACAACATTGCCTGTAAGACTGCAATCCTCTGACTTCTAATGAAAATTTTCTTATTCATTTCAATTGGCTGGGATGATGGCATTTTTGTGCTTGTGTGCTGAAGTTCCTTAAGGAGTTGCAAACCTACATAGTTTTTTATTAGTAGTCTTATGTTTTCTAATTTGAATTTTGAATTGAATGAGCCATTTCCTTGTGTGATAATACAGGACTTGAGCCCTGATGGAGAGCGCAAGCGAGGAAAATGTCCACTTACTCCTCATGAGGTGGGTTTGATGTTGCGGGCACTTGGCTTTGCAAATGACACATACCTCTATGTTGCATCAGGAGAAATATATGGTGGGGATGAGACTATGCAGCCTCTTAAAGATCTTTTCCCTAACATCTATACCAAGGAGATGCTTGCTGATGAAGAACTGAAACCGTTCCTTCCATTCTCTTCCCGCCTTGCTGCCGTTGACTACATTGTATGCGATGAGAGCGATGTATTTGTGACCAACAACAATGGTAACATGGCCAAGATTCTTGCAGGTCGAAGGTAAGAATATAATTTACTTTGATGTCATGCTGTTGTGGGATGTTGTTCTTTTAGTACATTATTCCAACCTTTCTTGTATTTGGGTGAAATTACTTGGACCTCCTTCCCTTTTCAAAAAATTATACAATATACCAAATTATAATGGAATAACATCTCCTGATAGAATAGCTAGAGTCATAATTGTGATTATTCTGTTATGAAATATGGCTATTGCATTATTGACACTTGAGTTATATGCGAAATATGAGGGGTTAGCTGTGTAATATTGCTTGGATTTACCTATTCAGGAAAGCTTGGTGTAATTTACAATTTCCTTATTCACTTGCAGTCTGGTAGAAAACCTGGATTTATATTATTAAGTCTCCTCTAGAGTAATGATCGTGAACTTCCAAAAAAGAAAAAGATAGGAAGAAGTAACCAGATTTTAAGACATAGATTTGGATTAGAATTTATCTTGACTCGTATCAGTTTTCAAATAACACATGGTCTATTTGTTCCCTTGCCCTCCTTTGTCCTCCATTGATGATTCTACTAGCCTTCTAAGATGTAAGCTCTCATGGCTGGTACAATGTTGAAAAGTAGTTGTTTGGGTAGTTGGCAGTTGGCACAACAATTGAGTATTTAGTGTCACTTATAGTGCGTCCAGGAATACAGCATAGATTAAAAAGTTTCTAGGAAATTTGAGGTTGTATCACATGGAATTCCCTGATTTGGGACTTTTTGAAGATAAGTTCGTTTATTTTGGCCTTAGCCAGCAATGCCATTGATCTTGAGAGTGGTTCAGGTCTCTTGCTGTCACACACACATGATTCTGAGGGTTATAAAATAATATACCGTCACTGCTAATCAGTTCAGAATTGTTTTTCCACCTTCTATTTTTGGTTAGGGAGAGGGTGTTAGGGGCTTGAACAGTACGTATCTCAACTTTCTTGCTGATTTCATTCTGTATATTACAGGAGGTATATGGGTCACAAAAGAACCATTAGACCAAATGCAAAGAAGCTTAGTGCGCTGTTAATGGAAAGGCATCAGATGGACTGGGATACCTTTGCCAGAAAGGTTAAGACATGCCAGAGAGGATTCATGGGAGAGCCAGACGAGATGAGACCTGGACGTGGAGAATTTCATGAATATCCCAACTCTTGCGTGTGTGAGAAACCACTTTTGGATGATGTAAGCAAAGATGAATATCGCCTCTCAAGACATATTGCTATAAACCTGACAGCAAAATCTGAATCCATGATGAATGGAGGGAACAAGAGTCAAGAGAGCCCTCAACTACGAAGCAGGAGAACAGCAGGTACGTGATAAAGAGTAGTTATTTCTGGACCAGGGAAGATATTGCAAGGAAGAAATAAAAGAATTGTCCGCAGTACTTGTTGATGGCATCTCTTCTTGTCAATTGAAATGCGGTAATGCCTCCATTTTCACATTCGGTTTGGTTGTTATGAAGTCGGTGCTAATTTAACTTGTCGCAGCATTCAAAAGGGGTGCATGACGGGATCCAGTAAATTGGTAGATGGCTTAATTTAGATCTATGTATAGGATGAAATACATTAATGCGCTGCAAATGTTAATAGATATGCTTGGTGTAGATCTCTACGTATGCTCTGTAACAGCTAATTGTGTCTTGCAACAAAATATGAGTTTTCTCCCGTTTTCTATCTTACGTATTTATCTCCACAAATTAAAGATTGTCGGCGAACTGCATAACGAGTATCATTATTCAGGTTATGGCCATATAAATTCAGGCATACTATTTTGAAAATTTTTAATTAAAAAGCTTTTTCTGTAACCTGTTGTTGGATCTGACAGTTGTTACCATTTACCAATACTCTTTAGGACTGCAGGAAAATTCTGGGATGTTGGGTCAATATAGATACCAAGTTTAATCGCATTGAGATGAGATCTAATAATCCATAGGTGAAAGTTGGTAGAAACTTTTTGAAATACTTGTATTAACTCACGCTTTAATACTAACTGCTTTCATTTTTATACCAAAAGTTACACACTAGGCCAGCACCACGTAATAAACCCAAACTATTTCACACAAATAATGTTACTCCAAATAACTATTACTAGTAACTTAATTGTTTCTAAATTTAAATAGACTACTTTAGAATTATAATAACTCGTAATAATTATGATTTGTGAAATTTTATTACGTTGGAGTATTTCAGTTGTTCAGAATTTTTAAGAACAATATTTACTTTAAGTTCGCAACGAGAGGTGTCAAAATCTGAACAGGCCGAACATGACGTAGAGACATACTGGTGTGGCAGGAACATATTAGCGAGACCTGCTGGTGCTGCTGTAAAATGAATTCATAGTAAGGCTATATCACCCACTTCCGCGTGATGCAAGCAACAAGCAGAGCATATACAGCCTACAGTGTTGTAAACAAGTAGGAGGAACTAGTCCATATCCAAAGAGGGAGATGGAGCATCACGTTATAATTTGATAGTAAGCAAACCTCTACACTACAAGGGGAAATTCCATATACAGCCTACAGTGCCTCAAGACCTAGGGAGATCAAATAATATTGTAAACAAGACTAAAATCAATATGAACATTTACTGACTAGTCTGACTAAAGCCAAGGAAGTAACAAATTTCATTCCTAGGTTCCCTATAATAAATATACACATCTACGCTGGAGTATCGGCCTTCATATAACTTTTGGTCTTCTAATTGAACTGCATCATTGCATCAGCTTCATTCAACCTTAATTGTTCCCTGTTAACAGTCAATCAGTAATAATGTAAGACGGGCTCACCTGGCAACAAAAGCACTGCACATCATCGGAAATAAAATTTCTTCTAAGGATTCTCACCCCTAGAAGCATTACGATTCTGGCTTTTGTTACCCTTATCATGGGAAACAGAAGGAATCTTTGAGATGATTAAAGAACTCTGCAGTCCTTCCAATAGCTGCCAACCCAAAGCCAACCAACACATCAGGCTTAGAGAAAAAGGCAAAAATACATTAAATACAAGAACAGAAATTTTAATGCGGGGGGGTCATTCAGTAAAAATAGGTCATTTTCATACTTAAAAAAGGAGAAGACATAAAAAGCTAATTTATTAATACAACCTGGAATAACTACTTTCAATTATAGAATGGCATATATGTTAAATACTTACTCTTGACGTTGGCTGGATCCTGCGATTGGATCTACGGGGCTCAGCGACCTCAGAAATTGATTTCACGGAATTTCCATTAAAAGCCTTTTCCTCCTCAATCTTACCCAACTTTCCACCAGCAGGTGCGAGTTTTCCTTTACTTGCTCTTGATGTGAATCTCTTCTTAGAGGAAGAAGCATCAGATGAGGTTGCCAGCGAAGAATACAATATTGGTCCCTCAGCTGCTCCATCAGTTGCAGAGTAGGATGTCATCTCCACCTGGCTTTCACTCTCTGATGCATTCTTAAAATGGCTTGCAGAATCCTTGATCTTTTCTGCACGATCTGAAAAATCATTGGGATGAGAAAACACATTTATTAAAGGATTGTCTTTTGGTGGGATTGCTCTACCTAAAACACTTTGTGGCTTTCCAGACTTGAAAGTCTTGGGCTTGGAGTCGGCTCCTCGTTTCTCCTTTGTATCGTTCTTGGAACCATTTTTCCATCCTCGGAATCCTGAACCTTGAGGCATCAAGAAGTTTGCAAGTTTAACTGAATCATTTCCATCATTGACCTTATTGCTCCTATCTGCAACATAATGTTTGCTTACTTCAATAAATTTCCTTTTCTTCCCAGGTTTAGGAACACCAAAAACCACTCTTGATCCTTCTTTCTGAAGACCACTCCTCACCATTCTCTGTGCATCAGCTTTATTTTCATTCTTGCTGTTCTTACCAATGTTAAACACTTTCTCGTTTTCAGTCAAATCAAGTAATCTCAACTCATCAGGATTCACCAACTCCACAGTCTCAATGGTCTTTGACGTCTTATCTTTCCCTTTTACCTCTACTGCAAGGCTACCCAGTTTAGGTCTTTTTTCATGTGGCGTATCACCCTGCATGCAAAATCTACAACTTAGCACAGACAAGTATGAAGTCAGTTGCCCATCAGAAGATGTTGTAAGCAGAGTACCTCGTGAGTAGAACTGTCATTTGCTCCCAACCTAGAATATTCAATCCATTTCCCATCCTTCCAAATGAGGGATGGTCGAAGATGCCAAGCTCTAACTACTGAACTTTCTCCACAAGCTGCAAAGAACCAATTAGATTATGCATTTTCAAGAAGCATATAGCATAATTAATAAATGCAGTACACATTAACGTTCAATCAAATGATGTATGTACCAGGAAAGTGGACAGTTAATGCTGTTTCATCTTTCTTGTTCTTCTCCTTTACAACCCCTTCCTTCCAGCTGACAACAAAAGCTGCCAAATGTGAGATAATGACACCAGCAAAATATGGGTAATACCTAGACGATGACATGGTAAGCATGATATGAGATTGCAATGAGAAAAAAAAATTGTGTTGAATTTCCGTAGTGGCCTAACTCCCCCTCACAAAAGGGCCTTGTAAGGAGAGGGATGCCTCCCATTTATCTACAACACTTAATGACCTTAACCAAACAACATGGAATTTCCAACATTGTGAAATCAAATAGTAATAAATCACTAGTTGGCCTAGCTTATAAGATTTGAAGGTTGTGTAAGATGAAAAATAAACTAAACATACGTTAGGTCAATATATGATAGATCTTTCTATGGGTGTACAACGGTGCGGTTTAAAATATGGAAAACCGTGGATAGCGGTGCGGTTTGGGAGGCTCAAACCGCAGGTTTAACTGCATAGCACTGTAATTTATTTAAAAAAAATAAAACATACTTTACTAATTTACTTCCCATTTCCCAGGTTCAGCTAAATTTCAATTTCAGTATTTCACATTCACTCAACACTCACTTTCATAACTAGTAACAACCAATGCGCTTTGTAGTCATCAAAATCCACATTCTGTTTCAATAATGCCACTGGTGATGGAGGTATTACTTCAACCCGAGTTCCCCTCTCGTGCAGTCAGCGACAACAACGGCATCCTGAGTCTTCCTCTTTGGCTGCGTGGAAGAAAAACCAGAGAGAGAGAGCCTGGAGGTTCTTCATGAAATCAAAAGGGGGAAAAGGAAAGAGGTAGGCAAGGTCCATTTTGGGAGACGGAGAATGGAAATGGAGAAGGTTTTGACTTTCGTGAGGCCCGTGAACTGTGCATGCGTGAGATTGAAGTTAAGAGGGAAACAAACAAAAAGTCCCACGATCTAAATAGATCCGGAAGCAATTTTTTTTTCTAATGGTTCTTTTTTTTCATTTTTCATTTTCTATTCTCGATTTAATATTGTTATATTTTAATTAGAAAATTTAGAGTTAATTAAAATATCAAAATTTTCTATTTCATTAAGTTTTGCGGTTTCAAACCGCGGTTCAAACCGCACTGCACCACGAATACGCGGTGTGGTTTCCAGTGTCAAATTTCAAAAAACCACACCACACAGTGTTTCTTTATGCGGTGCGGTCTGCAGTTTTGTGAAAAACCGCACCGGACCGCATACACTTCTAGGTCTTTCTGTGGGTACTTCTCCTAAGGGAGCTTGAGTGCAATTAAAAGATGCTTACTTATTGGAGTTACCTGGAAAAACATCCTAAGAATAGTGGGTTGCTAAGATAATAATCAACAGCTATCATTCCCTGTGCTTTTAGTATAAAGAATCTTAGAATCCTATCAATAATAGAATATTATTTCCTTTCAGAAATTTTATGAATATTTATGACCAGCATCAGGACTAGAAATAATGACCATAAGAAAGTTGCACATTTGAACGGAAAAACATTTCATACTACAGTAACTACACTAGTATTAGTAAAATAGTAGAACCATATTAGATACTTCATTTATACGATGTGTGTGTGTGTGTGTATACATATATACTAGATAAAAATCACTTCCCCTATCTGATTAACAATTGTCAAATAAGTGAAAATTTCTAACAGATGCTGTAGCTTTATCACAGGAAAATGCCTCGAAACACAGTATAACCATCAGTTTCCAACTCACTATTATCGCTTATATCTCAACATGTCCCTTGTAATCGTAATCCATCATGTAAATAACAAATGGCCTAATAAAACAGGAAACTGCAGAAAACTATACCTTTCTTGTATCCATGCATCAACTCTATCCCCAACAGACCAAGCATAATCTCCCATGGCAGCTCTGCGTCTCTTCCTTGTTCCTTCATAACGTAAACCACTTAGAGGACGGGCAATACGTATTCTAGGTGGCTTGTCTACTTCACTTTCAAGTGCAACCCATTCCTTTAAGGGCCCTGCACCTAGGAAACAAAAGAAGTTTCTCATTAACAATGAAAGAACACACTATAATACCCAATTGTTCAAGATCTTAAGATAAGTTGACTGGCAATATAGAAGCATCCGAGATGTAGACAAGACATGCGAGACAAACACAACTTTTCTTGATTTTTCATATCCAAAGTGCATAACATTCACAGTCAAAGCCCCAACTAGGAACAAATTAAACACCTTGGAAACAATAGTCAACATCAGTTATATGGTTTGATATAATAATTTTACATTGCAATGTTCCTTTTAGAACTAAAAGAATGCAGACCTTAATCAATGAGCCCTAGTTCATTAAAACTCGCATGAATGGTCAACATTAGAATGCAAAGTCATGTGGTTTTTCTCAGTTGTCAAGTAGTTAATAAGACACTTCGTTCTTGTCAAAGTACAAGCATGTATAGGCTTCACTAACCTTCATCATCTACAAGGACAGCATAGCACACGTAAGCTTTACCATCCTTCAAACTCAACACACTGGCTGTGAACCATGCGGGTTTGAATCCTTCTCCATCTTTGAAAACCTGAAACTTACAATTGCTTCAGTTTGGTATGAAAAAATTTTAATTCAACAGTAACACCGCAGTTTTCTGAAATGTAAACAATGCATACGAACCTATGACCCAATCATCAACAAATTTGCTATGAAAACATTGAGTACTGCCCATGGGTACTAATGTGTGGCTACTTCAACTATATAAACTAGAAAGAACAAGAAATTCCAGAAAATTACCTCTACAAGCGATCCCTCCCTGATGTTGTTCTCCTCCAACTTTTTAGATCCATCCCCAACAACAAAAGACGAAGCCTGTATTTCAGTCTCAGATTCTGGAACCACATCAATGGGATTGACAAAATCAGAAACCTTGCGGCCCTTTGATCCTCTTGAATTCCTTTCACTGATGTTAATTGAGTTGGAAATGCCATCTATGGATCTCATATGGTCCTCTGATCTTTCATTATACATCTTATGAAGAGGCAAGTTCTCACTTGCAGCAATCTTCTTCCCCGTTTCATTAGATGAAATGTCTCTGTTAAGTGTATGATAAATTTTGGAGTTGTCCTTAACGTTGTCAATGTTTACCATGCCTCCAGTCATGTCTCTCGAAAATCCAACCTGCTGACAAGACTCTTGGGCCACTTTCCAACAACCCTCTGGACCACCTACTATGTCACTTATATGCAAAGGATCGCTCATAGTTACTATCTTTCCTGCTTGTGATACAGCTTCAGCTGCGAGCTCAGCAGCCTTCATAATAGCATCCATATTTTCAGCTCGTTTTGTGGCAGCTGAAGCAGCTTCCACTCTCCTTCTAACAGCCTCCTTGGCAACAACCATGATAGAGCTAGAGCTATTGGTTCCATTAGCACCCTTCAATATGGATGCAGGGGTAGCATTTCCTAAGTTATTTATACCCTCAGAAAGAGATATTCCATTACTTTGGCAGGTGGCCTCATAACTAGATGAGGTCAATGCTTCTTCAGCCATCAGTTTTGCCTGCAATGCAGCATTTGATGCAACTTTGGCAGCTGCAGCTGCTGCCTTTGCAACAGCAGCAGCAGCCGCAACTGCAACTGCTGCAGAAGCTAATTCGGTCTCAATATCTGCCACCAAACCAGAATTTTTATGCTTATCCAACTGAGTCCATACCTCTAGGCTATGATTCACAGCAGTAGCAGAAAGAGCAGCAGCTTCCTCAGCATGTACGCTAGCCTCCTTAACTTTGATAAGGGACTCATCTGACAGAATCCTCTTCTCAATATTCCAATCACTTTTAAGGTTACCAGCAGGAGATAGAGGGGATACAGTCACGATTGATTTTTCTACAGTAGTTTTGGGCACATTCCCAGCAGGGGTTGTGATGGCAACAGAAGTAGGTATATGATTACTAACAGCGGGAGCCAGCTCTAGCTGAGATTGCAATTGCAAAGTCTTCTGGCCAAGATCTTCAGATACCATAACCTTCTTTCTTTTTTTGGGCTTTGGATCTGAAGAATGCTGAGCAGGTGATACTGTCACATTGTTTGTATCAAGGAGAGGGGAAGTCCCTACAAAGATACTCTGTTGACCTGCACTGAAAGATGGGAGACCAGGAGCAACACTCTTTATACCACAGGAAGGAGGCAGAGAAGATCCTTTGACTGAAGTCAATTTAACTGAATCTGAAATAGGTGATGCAGAGAAAAGGGAGCTGTTATCAGGTGCAGGAGCAGGAGATGCAATCCAAGGTCCACGAACGGGTGCCTGGGATATCCAAGACGTGTTATGTCCAAGAAAGTTCCTCAGAGGTGGATTTTGATAAGGATGCAAAGAAGTAAGTACCCGCGGATAATCCACAACAGATCCCCTTGCAAGGGCACTAGATTGCAGGGAATCAGAAGGAGTTGGTAAACTCCAAAGGGGAGATGAAAGAGGTACTAAAGGGTTTACAATTGTTGGAGTAGCCTTGCTGCTGGATCGACCAAGAGGTGAGGAGATACCTTTACCTTGATGTGCACCTTGTTTAACTCCCAAATCAGAGACTCTAGGAGCTGCAGATCCCAATTCTCAAGAGTTACACACAATCAAATCTGAGAATTATTTAAAAAAAAGGATTAAGAATCCCAAGATATACCAGATCGTGATTGCACAGGGGTTTCTGGATTCATGGGATGAGATTTTTGACCATGCTGCCTTTCTGTGCACACACGCCAGGCATTCTCCCAAATGCTCCTTCCACCATCTGAATCCACCATTTATAGGAAGTCAATTTTTGGTGATGAAAAATAAAAATGAAAAGATCACACAGAGATCATGATAAACAAACAAAGTAACCTGGTCCTCCAAAAGCTGATATCATGTAAGCCTCATCAGGTGCTGTGCCTTGACTGCAGCAACATCAATAACATAGATAATTGGCACAAGTGATTATCATTAACAAGCTGGAAAGTTTAAAACCTTATTCTTTTGGTAATATTAACAAGCTGCCTGATAATGTATTACTATCTCAAAGACATCCCAAACTCTTAGCAATGTCTCCTGGTTGATGCATGAGGGGGGTTATTACCCCATGTAGAGTTTTTGTGTATTTTTTCCCTTTCTTTGGGCATTTTCCCTGTTTATTTAGTCCAAAAGAAATTCAAAAGACTCCGTGGAACCTTGGCTTCAGATAGCATATGATGGAATGAGAATGGAGTAGGTCTTGGGTTAAACATACCATTCAAAACTGAAAGGCTAACAATAGAACAGGCCAAGAATTTCCCATTTTTCATTTAAACAGGGGAGAGTGGGGACATTGGATTCAGGAATAGTATGGGGAATGATTAAGTAAACAGGTGATTCATAAGCACATATGGACATCGCATCTATGTAGCTCCATCATAATTAAATAACATACAATATGGCAAACATTTGAACTCACATCAAAGCTCCATAAACAAATATCTGCGCACGCAATTGTATTTGCTGTAGATCCGTGAAAGGCTGTTGAAACAGCACAGGTGGAGAAGCAGAAGTGTTCAAATCTGGAAGACTAGATGTTGAAGAGTTGGGAGCAAATGGCTTTGCACTGCAGGAATCTACATGCCCATACTGCTGCATCTCATTGGATTGCAACAGCTGGAAACCAGGAGATGAGCTCAGCAACACATTACTTGATTTATCCCCTCTTTCTGGTTGTCTTGCTGGAGTTTTTTCCTTCACATGACTTCCTTTTCTAGAAGACTCCTTTCCAGCTGTCTTATTAGATGGTCGTCTAGTTTTACGCTCAGGTGTACTTTTGGAAACACTACGTGCCATCTCTCCATCAGATTTTTGTGGACTTTCTCCTGCAGTTTTGGCTTTTGCAGGACCTAACCCAGACGTTGAAGGAGATGCCTCCACAACCTTCAATAAGGAAGAGGAGGGGAAAAAAGAATAAAAAAAGCCTATAAGATCGCTTAGCATTAATAATAATGAAAACAACAGAATATATTGTCCACACATTTCAGAGTGAATCTTTCTAGAAGCCCCCTTTGCACATTAGTGGGGAAATTCAATCAGAAAATATAGTAAAACATAACAATGTCTTTTTACTTGGACTTTGAACAGCAACAAGACTTACTGTTGATGCTTTGCTGGCAGTGGTAGCAGGAACTGATTGCCTCTTACCAACAGCATTTGTGGTCAAATCTGCAACATCTTTTTTGGACAAATCTGCCACTGGATTTAACTCAGAAGTCAAGCTTCCCTCATCTTTAGATGCATCATTTCCCTTTAAATCGTGAACAACATATAACATATTGGTAGCATCTTTATTATTGAAGTCAGAAAGAGGGGGGTTTTGATTAGAAGCCTTAACTTGATTTCCATCCTTTTCAGTTTGAGAAGAGCTTCCAATTTTAATAGATGGACAGCAAGTAATATTTGCAGGACAGCCTCCAGTCTCTTGCAACTCAACATGAGAGTCAGGCAAAGGACACGATACAGAACCTTTGTTTGCAAGTAAAATGTCACCTGCAAAATAGAACCTTTTAAAAGATATAAAAACACTTGAATGAATGTTAAGACAGGAAGAATATGAAATGCACATAAAAATACCACTCAGATCACAGATGTTAATTACATCCAACAAATTTACTATCATAAAATGCAAATCTGAAATAAGACAGGACAAACAGGTACAAAATCTTTTCATCTCAGATGAATAACCAGGGTAGATCCAATGTAAACTAGAACAGCGGTACGCAAATAACAAGTAAGAAGACCTCCAATCATATGGAGGTTTGCTAGAAACAACATAGGGTGATGAGTAAATATGGTTTTCCTTTGAATGGCTGGGATGCGAAGACTCGGGCAAATGCTACCATGCAAGTCAGAGGAAGTTCATCACTCTGGACCTCAGGTTTATCCCTGTTTTCCTTCTCCTTCTCCTTCTTCTTCTTCTTTCCTTTCTTTTGCTTGTTCATGAGTGGGGATAGATTCTTTTATCTAATTCTAACACATGATGGCCAACTTTGGACCTTGGATTCCTCTGGTCCTTTCACTAGTATATCTTATTTGCTCTTCTTAATTGCTAATCCTTCTAATCAAAACTCAGCTCTCATTTGCTACAGGTGTGTATGCCTCCTAAGATTATATTATTGTAAAACATGATACAACATAATGAATTAACATTTAAAAAAGAAGTTCATCAGCAAGATTCTAATGAAATCACTCAATTAGAGCAAACTAGATATATTTTCATTTTTGGTGCTATGTATTATGCAAATAAATTTTTCCCATGTTCTAGAAACATCAACCACAAAACAAAATGTAAAATATAAAAAAGAATCTCAAACGTGGCAAACTAAATTTAAGATCACCTGAAAATTTTATGGACACCTTTTCTTCATCATCCTGTTCTGCTGTTGGTTCGCATAGAACTGGAGAGACATCAATATCTTTTGTGCACTCCTGATTACTACCCAGTGTTTTTTGAGGTTTACTAACTTTTTCAGTACTACTAGTCCCTACAATCTGCAGACAACTGTTTACTGTCTTGCACAACAGTTGTCTAGAATTGTTACAAAATTGTTGTTTATCAGTTCCAGTAACATGACAAGAAACAGTATCCTGTTCAGAAGACACAGCCGGGGTAGATATGCCTGCTTCCTCGGCTATTCTGGCTGCAGAATCTTCCTTTTCATCAAGGGGAGTGGACCCAACAGGAGAAGTTGTCCTTTGGACATCATTGTGATCTATAACTTCGTCAGTCGAAACATTGCTAGAAGGAGGTGGAACATATGTTGTGTCACAGGACGTCAAACTATCATTTTCTAATATAACTTTTGAGGCTGAAAAATAAGACAACAAAGACAGCTTAAAGTTAGATCCTAAGGTATGTTAGACTAACCTACCTTTTGAAAGTAATTATAATATACCTGAATCATCAACAGCAGTGACATCAACTAATACTGAGGAAGTTGTCAACTCATTTTCCATCCTACCAGCACTAAGAGATGATGAACCAACTACCTTATCAGCAAGACGGGATTGATTGACATCACAATGCATTTGGCTAGAATCAGAAGGAGCCTTTGTACTCTCTTGGTCATTAATAGAAACATCTTGATGAATTTTTTTGTCACCCTGCCTGTCAACTTCATTGTTCTCACATATTTGAGTTGATTCACCCAAAATGCATGATTTTGTTGAAGCCACACTGAAACTGGAAACATCTCCTACCTTGCTATCACTATGTCCTTCACTAATATTGGAAATGTTATTGTCCTCCACAGTAATCATAGGTGCCTCTGCCTTCCTTACTAAAATCTCTATATCCATTTGGTGACTAATGTTCGATAACTCCTTTTCCTTAACAACAATGCTCTCATCATATGTCTTCTTCTCAACAGAATCCACATTCTGCTGGAGATTAGGACAAATCCTGCAATTGGAATTGTTTATCTGAACTACTTGCCCCTCAAAACTAGCATCACCTTTAATTGCAAACTTTGGAGATTCACATGCCTTTGGTATGGACACATCTCCACCTGCACCATCATGAGACAGATTTCTAGAACCTATATCTTCACTGCATATTTCTGCTTTCTGCAAGTCAGAAACACTGCCTGGTACCATGCAAAAGGAGTCGTCTATATTAGTTACACCAGTCTTGGGGCCCTCAACTACACTTCCACCTTCCAAAGCTTCTTCTGTAGAGATCAAACAAAGAGGCTTATTAAGATTATGTGCATCACTCCCAACTGCATTTCCATCCAAAGTTTGGGTGTCTACATCATCTTTGTTCATTATATAAGACTTTATATCTTGCTTATCAGTTTCTGCTGGCAAACAACCTTGCTGCTCATCACTAATACCAACTACTTGATTTTGCACATTTTGAATGTTTAACACATTGCAAGTAGAAGAGATATTTTTCACAGGTGCTGCAGTAATATTAGTTTGAGCCCCAGAAGCAGATGAATCATCTAGAATTTTGTCATCTGATAAGTCATCCGCCACAGTTTCAACTTCTCTCTGGTTTGCATTGTTACTTTTGCCATCAGTAAAGGGATTCCCCTCAGAAGTAGGCAAGTCGATATTTTGGCAAACATCACCTAGTTCCAGATTGGTTGAACTTCCATCAATGGACAATTTATCTTCATGAGCTTGGGAAACTCCAACCTGAGACTGCTCTCTTCCTACATCCTCCTTCAATCTGGACAAGTCTTCATGAATACTATCAGGTAGCTGTAAGCCTGTAACATCTACTTTAAATTCATTTTTATCATCGACCTTTGAATTGGGTTCCATTTGCTTAGCTAAGCAAGCCAGTTCATCACAGACATCAGATTCCTGAATAACAGTTTGTCTAGGAATAAATTCCTCCTGCCCAACAGATTTTAATAGCGTTTCAACAGATTCTGAGGAAGTGGCCTCAGACCAAACATCGTTATGCCTTGATATAGAGCAAGATTCAGCTGCAGTTGAACTGAACCCTATGCCACTGCTTCCCCGAGAGAATGCTTCAATCCACTGACTATCTTCGTTATTTTCAATGCCAAGAAAAACTTCTGTTTCAACCAAATTATCAAATCTTAAATGTCCTTGAAGGCTTTCATCAAAATCAAATTTGGGGAGAGCATATGGCCTTAATACTGGAGGAAATTTGGAGCTCCCTTCACCAGCTAAATGAAGATTCTGGCTTTGAAAATCATTTTCATCATAATCCATGGGTGTATCCCTAAAACAAATAAGCTAGTTAGAATAAGAGAAAATTTAAAAAGAGAAAATGAACTTAAGCGAATATAAAATATATAAATAGACAAACAGACTTTTGTGATTTGTGGAGAGGAATGCAAGCATCTTTGAGGGCATCTCTTTGCCCTTACATTTGATATGGGATAGGGTTGTGTTTATGACACTTTGGTTCAGCACATGGGTGTTTCAAGGGAGTCCCCATTTCTGATATGCAAAGAGATTGGAAATATCTGCATAATTTTTGAACCTCTTTGGTTTTTTTTTTTTTTTTTCTTTTTTGCTTATTTCGTTTTGGAGGATATCTTATCTCTTTTATCTCTAATAATACTACTTTTATCAAATAAAAGACAAACATACATACATATAGACATATACCCAAGCAGAGACACTCGTAAGATCTATCACATAGACGTATACATCCACCATCCATGCTTGAGCATGAAAATGGTACATACACAGACACACAAACACAGACATACATAGAAATGCAAGAATTTATATTAAGAGTTGTAGCATAACAAATAACCACTCCATATGAGTCAGGGCAACATTGAACCTCAACATAACCATGTAATCAGTAAACAACTCGTCGGTTTTATCATTTGGTCGTTACCCTATACTTCAAAATGTCAAGGCCAATTGCAAATATGCATACCTAACATAGCTGAAACAAAAGAAAAACCAAACTACCCTATCAAAAGTAATTTAGGTGCCCCTGATTCAAGTATGGTAATAAATCTATATAATCCACAATTAAGACGCTTTGGAAATACAAAACGAGCCCAACGTGCCGGTGTGGAGGCTGTCTAGTGACCCGATGTTGCTCTGATAAGTATAAGGTGGTAAGAACAGGAGTACAAGATAAAAGAAGATAAATGAGAGAGTCCAGATTTCTATTTCATACATCTAAAATCTTCTTCTATATAATGCCACGGTAGTACTCAGGTTGTGACCCCTAAGGAGCTTCTTTTATTATCCTTATCTTATTAAAATGATCATGGGTTTAATAAAATACAACAAGCAATTTCATTTGTAAAAAGCATAGTTATCTAAAACTTAAAAAACTTTCTAGAAGAGATAACATTATAAAGCACCAATTTTCTCAAAGGATTGAGCAAACATAATCCTTTACCAGACACCCTTAGAAACCAATTAAAATAATTTACACAGAGATTAACCACATTGATAAATCAAAAGGCGGTACTTGAACAGTTTTTTCTGCAATTAGCCAGTGGAGAGGTGAGAACATTTTCAACAAAAATCACCACTTCAAAGCAAAGGAAGCAAAAGTACCCATTTTAAAACAAAACTCACCATTTCAAAGCAAAGGAAGTAAAATCTTTGCCCTAATCACATAGGAAAAAAGCACCCTATATCTCATAAAAGTTGGACATGAACAGTACCAGAACAAGTAAGTCTAAAGACGCTACCTCCCTCCATCCGGCGAGGAAATCCAGCCCGTTTGATCTCAGCTATTTCCCAATCGTTCAGTCATCTACTGCTTCAAAAACAATTTTTTGTCAGTGTAATTTCTGTATAGTGCCCTCTCCTCAACCAAAATAGAAAGCCAAGAAAAAGCCCTCCTCCCCCCTCCAACAAAATCAATTAAACCTCACCGCATAACAGACACTTACCGGTTACTTCGAGGCCCGGCGGATCAAATTAGGGTTCCGAAAAAAGAGATAGAGTAGTCAGGAACCGCAAACAACACGAAAACCCAATCACCGAAAGAGTGAGTGATGCTTTCTCAGTGGTTTTTTTTTTTTCTTCCTCCTTCTTCCTTGGCCGAGGAAAAAAGCACTCCGTTTTTTGTTTTTTTCCACCGTAGAGAAAATAAACGTCTGGGAAGAAGATCGAAAACGAAAAAGTGGGTTTGTTCGTAAATAGTGAGGATCCAACGGGTATAAACTATAAAGGCTGAAGGAGATCAAAACATAACACGTGGGTATTCTTGATTCGCGATGACACGTGGGTTTAGTGACAGATCTTCGAAAATTTTTGAAGTACATCGAATCTTAAAAAAATATAAATAAAAGAAAGTAATATATATTTTTTTGATAAATTCAAAGACCTTAAACAACTTTTCAGGTTCTTGTCATCTCGTTATTTTTATTTGATCAGATCGAACTAATTTTGTTATCGAAATCCAGTATCATTTATAGGTTTCTATTCAGCTTCGTAAGTCCCACTTGGTACCTGATGGACACACTATCGAACTCATTTTTTGTCTGAATCTACATTAACATAGACATCAACACATGCATATATGTATTAATTATTAATTTAATTTATAAAGTTTATAAATTAAAATTTTAAAAATTTATCATTAAAAGGTTTTCCTATTAAAAGTTTGAAAATTCTTACATAAACTTATTTATCAATATGTATAATTTATTTAATTACAAAAATATATAACCTAAGTTTACTTTTTTTCCATTTTTCCATTTTATAAAACAAAACAATTGTTGCGGGGCCATTATTAGATGTACACTGATAATTGGTTAGTTTTGGTAGAGGGTAAATAAGGTCAAGTTAGGTGCGTGATCAGGTCGAGAAGATGAGATGTTGTAATCTGACGGTGGTAAAGGGGGGAAGAGGAGGCTGAAAAATAAATGAAGACGGGAGAATTTTTTAATTTTTAATTTTTTAATATTAATAAATTAGTATTTATATCATATATTTTTTTAAGAATATTTTAAAAATTTTTTAAAGTTTTTTATTTATTCATTATAAAAAAATTATGAATAAATAGTAAAAAATATTTAAAAATATTTTTAAAAATTTATATAACATAAATAAATATTAATTAATATTAACAAATAAAAAAATCAAGATAATAAATAAAAAAACTAAAATAATTGAGTGCCGAGTATTCGCTACTGTCCCAAAATGGGCATAGTAGTGGCCATTTGATTAATGTTATTTAGATATATTTTTTTAATTATTAATATATTATAAAATAATAATAATATATAAAAAATATATAAAAGTAATGTAAAAATAATAATGTGTAAATAATAGTATTCTTATTTTTTTGTCATGATAAATTATTTTTAGATGTTTTATTTTTTAAATATTTTCAAAAATAATATATTTTAAAACAATATTATATAAATTTTTTTTACTATTTTATCCTTTGATATATTACTAGATTTTTTATTATGAATTGAACACTATATGTCCATGGCACCTCTACTTAAAGAATGAAGAAACATATGTAAAAAAAAAAAAAAACTAAAATATAATGTGTTTATCACGTGGCGGTATAGTGTTGGATGCTTGAAGTACGGCAACTTATATGGGAAAGTATCCGTAAGGTAGATTTTGGACCGTTGGATCATGTACCTCTAAGGAAGGAGAAGCTAATATCGGCAGAGATTAGTCACGTGTTAAAATCTCTTCGGAAGAGTTTGGGAGTTTTGACGTGATATAATGATTATAATCTGCGAAAATAAAACATTTTTTTATTTGAATAGTATAAATAACAAATAAATAGTTAATAATAATTATTCTTTAAAACAATTATTTATTAAAAAGACGAATTGATAGTAGATGTCAAAGTATTAAGTTAAATTAGTGTCTCGAATTCAGGTCAATATATTTTCTAAATAAAATATTAATTATTTAAAATTTTTTAATTACTTATAATCTTTAATAAATAAAAAAATTAATACAAGAATAATAATAAATAATTTAATCTATTAGTATACACTTCAAATACATATATATATTAATATATGTTTGAATTATATATTAATAATTTATATTTCTTATTTGAATTATAAATTTTAAAAAGTAATAATATGTAAATTTTCATAATAAGC
>JASKGM010000009.1:15496563-15515850 GCA_034509205.1 Ceratonia siliqua | reverse complement strand
GTGTTTTAACTTATCTTCTTGATCTGTTTTCTAAAAAATACGAAAAATAACTGATAAAAAATATTTTTACCTAAATAAATTTTTTATTTTTTTGTTTTATGAAACTATTTTTTAAAGTTATTTTTAAAAATTATTTTAAAAAATAATAAAATAAAAATCATTCTAAACAACTTATTTATATTCTTAAAATTTTATAATATAAAAAAACACCTCAAAACAACAATGCCTTTGTAAACATTTTATGTAATTTAATTTAGGGGGACTAAGCTGTCCCCCTTTTTTATTCTATTTTTTTATTTTTTAAGTTTTTTTTAAAATTTGTTTTACTTTTTAGAATTAGTAAAATATTTTTTATCTTATGTATTTTTTTTAAAGTTTTTTAAAAATTTTTTTATACTATTCACTCATAATTTTTTGACACTATTTATTTATAAGTTTAAAATTTTTAAAAAAATATAAAAAAATTTTAAAAAATTTTAAAAAAATATATGACATAATAAATACTTAATTAATATTAAAAAATAAAAAAATAATAAATAATAAATGAAGACTACCAAAATAAAAAAAACATAAAAAAAATATAATAAGAGATATAGCATAGCATCCCGTTTAATTTAACTGTGTGGTATATAAACTTTTCACCCACCAATCACATCTGTTATGCGACAGGTCCAGGCAATTATTTTTGTATTAATAGTTATGATTTCACACATTTTATAACTTTTTTTAAATGTATTATTTTAAAATAAATTATGATCATTCAATCAATCAAGAATGACGTTGAATTGATTTCTTTGTTATGGCAGGAATTTATTATTGTTAATATCTAAATAAAAATAATACTATTAGAACTTTTATTAACAATTTTTTTATAATCAACTAATTTTGATATTTTTAGTAACACTCTTTTATTAATTTTTTTATATTAATTAAATACTTAACTAATTTAAATTTAAATTTAAATTTTTTATTCAACTCATTTACTTATATAATTAAATTTTTTATTAGATAAATATAATTTCTTTATATTTATTTTTTTCTTTTCTACTATTCTTCTTTTTAACAAAATTATGAATTTTTCTTTGCTTTTAAATAATCAAATGATGACAAAATATCAAAAATTGATGAAAGTATATTTTTTAATAAAATTATTTTCCCTAATAATGTAAATAACTCAGAAAAAGAGTTTCTTAACTTGATAAATTTTGTTCATATTTTCATATTCTAATAATTGAAGTATGAATATTATATTTTAAATCACAAAGTTAAATTGTTATATATATTTTTTATAAATTATACATAAATTAATAGTTTTACTATACTTATAAAACAGATATAAAATTTACTTTTTACTAACTAAATTATTTATTAATATTCCATGCTAATTTAATGAAAAAATATATTCATAAAAAACTAATAGGTAGTTTAAAAGATAACAAGATCTTCAAATTTTAATAATAAGTAGAAACTAATTGGTATAGTAAAGATATGTTAATCTGACTAGATTGTTAATCTTTTTAGCAAGGTAATTTACGCCAACATTTACAACTGGTAATGTAATTTATCCCATCTATTTTTTCTTTAAATTATATCTTAGCCTTAGTTTAGATGAAGGTATGGCTGGAAATACACTTTTTACCCATTAATTCTTAAAATTGTTTTGAAAAATTTAGAATTGCAAATGGGATTGTGAAATTTATCGTTGTCGTGTTAATTTTAAATTCTTAAACAAGCTAAATTTATAATTTCATAAATTTTATATCAACTTGAATTAAAAATTAAGGCTACCATAAGGTATTTATATAAATTCATATTGGACTTGGAATACATTGTAAAATATAATCTTTTTTTATTTTTTTATAGTAAGTAAGAAGAAAAATATTAAAAAAAAAATATTCAATAAACGGATTAGATTGTGACAAAAAAAGTAGATTGAAAAAAAAGATTTTTAAATATTCATCTCTAACTGCCAGATAACGAATGTAACATATAACTACAGAAAAACAAATACAAAAAATAATACTCAAAAGTTGATAAATTCGTCTCCACGGAAAAAAAAAACATATATATATATATTGTTAGTTTTACTCTTAATTTTTATCGACTGAACAATCAACATATATAATATGGGTCTTACTATTCTACAGTCACATTTGTGACTGTACATGTAGTAACTATAAAATTTTTTAAAAATAAATTTTATTAATTTTTTAAAATTTAAAAATTTTTTTATAATAATAAACTAATAATAAATTTTTTAAAAATTTAAAAAATAATAAAAACAATCAAAAAAATTTTAAAAAATTTTTGAAAAAAATCATACATTTAAAAAAAATAAATATTTAAAAGAAATAAAAAGAATTCAAAAAAAAATATAAAATCATTTCAAAAAATTTCAAAAAAATCACTATAAATAAAAAACTAATAAATAATATAAACAAAAAAAAATTAATCAAAAAATCAAAAAGAAAAAATTAAACAAAAAGAAAAAATTAAACCAAAAAAAAAAATAAATTTGGGGGAGACTGTACCTTAGTCCCCCCATATAATATTTAGCAATTCTTAAATTTTAGAATGATTTATTTGCTACAACTACAATACCAAATTAGAAACTTTTAATTGCTTCTTGAAGACATTTATTTTTTCACCAACGAAAATTTAAAAAAGTTTATCTTCACTCACTTTTTTTTAATTCTATCCATACATCTAAAGTGTGAAAATAAATATTTCACAACTAAATATATAATTGCCAAACTTGACATATACGAGAACTTCCTTTTTCTGTTTAAAAAAACTATAAACAATCTTCAAAATCATATTGGATGACAAAATATAATCTAGTTATAACATTCTACTTATTATTAATGTAAATTAAAAATTAGAGTCAGTTAATGCAAAACAGACGAGGTGCTGAATTAGACTGTAAATCACTTCCTTACTAAATATGACAAACCACAAATACAAAAAGTTTAAAAATGGCTTCGCACGAAATTTGCGAGATAGAGAGAGAGAGAGAGAGAGAGAGAGAGAGAGAGATTGGCCTCCCAATACAGCACGATTCATGCAAGAGAATTTCAAGTCAAAATCAATGATCACGTCCAACAGATAATATTCAGAAAATGAAGCAACAAAATAAGAGCAGTAAGATCAGCGGTACCGACGGAGGGAAAGGGTGTTGTTTCTCTTCCAAGTTGCCCTGCGGGATGGGCGTGCTTTGTGGTAGAGGTGTCCTCTACCACGTAGACCCCTGTAACTTTTCCCAGCAGAAGTAAGACCACGCAGCTCCCTGTGTTTGTGAACAGGATTGCAGAGCCAATTAATTCTTGGATCATTTCTGATAGCATTGTGGGCGGCATCCACCAAGATTATCTCAAAATACTTATAAGTCGAGTCCTGTATTAACACCAAAGTATCATTAGACCTAAGAGCAAGCAATTCATAACCAGAATTCAATTTCAGCAACAATGTAATAACAAACCTCATTCACCCAGTAAGAATTAAGGACTCGAAGGCCACCCAACTTCCGTCCAGCTCGCTCCTCAGCAACTGACCTCTTGCTTCGCTGAAATTTCAGTTGAGTAACACCTTGATTTGTGGGCTTCCCGTATACAATACCTTTGGGAACTGGTCTCTTCCGACCACCCCTCCGAACACGAACACGGTAAACCACATAACCCTGCAAATAATGTAATCTCAAACATCACTACACCATAAGCAAATAATTCTTATTAAAAAAAAAAGAATAGAGCACTGGAGTAACACAAATCCAAAATTACAATATAATAGAAAGAGTTAAAATGAAATCCAACCCTAAGACATCTACGTATTAAAGAGAGAAATGATCATACAATTCTTTGCCATAAATTCACATGACAGATTATTCATTCAATACCGATGCGCAGCTTCAAATGGCAGAAAAACAGGTGTCGAATCGAGACAATGCGCAGCTTCAAATGGTAAAAAAGACAATTCACTTGGTAAATGATCGATATTCACTTTATTATAGCTGGTCTCAGGAAGCATCCAATCATTGTACATATGCAAAAGAGAATATAAATCATGATGCTGCTTAACCAGTACCTTGTCATCATAAAATCCACATAAATTAGCTCACTCAATTATGCAACATTTATATGGTTTTCATAACAATCCTGATGGTCCATACTTTAGTAAGCGTGTCACTTTTTCAGAGACAACTGAAATAAGAATGAAAACAGAATTACTCAAGACTGATTGGCAACTGGGAGTATCCATGTTCAGCTACAATCCCAATATGCAGATATAACAGAAGAAAAATAACACCACCAAATAAATGATACATCCTTCAGCGATCACAATGAATGAACCAGACATATGCTAACATGGACATAAGACAGGAAAGATTATCACAAGACAGTCGCCTCTAAAAATCATTTGAGTGGATAGATGGTTCTTTACATACCTGCTTAGCTTTGTAACCCAGGCGACGAGCCTTGTCAGGTCGAGTAGGCCTGGTCAAGCGGACTATGGACGGTTGCTGACGATACTCCCAGCACCTCACCCTCTGCAAGAATCTCATGACATCAGACTGCTTCTTGCGCCAAAGCTCAGATACATACTTGTAGGCACCTATTGCCACCCAAGCCAACAACAAGAAAACAAGCATCTAGTCAGTTTAACTTCCTTCCACCAAATTTACCACCTAATTTTAACTAAACAGACAAATACTATAACAGCAACTTATCCATCCTATTGATCAAAAACTAAGTTTTTGGAAATTAGTCACGAAATGTCTTTTAGAAAGCCATGAATGTCAGAATATTGATTCAGCATTATAGTAGCAAACACTTGGCTCCACCAACCAAATGTAATTAGTTTGACATTAGGAAAGGTACAGATAAAAATTAACCACAAGCCTGAGAAAGATGTAAATTTACTTAATATCTGTAAAAACAACCAAAAATATAACAAAAAAGATGATAGCATTAAACAAAATAATAATAGCACCAAAATCAGATATGAAATATAAAGCACTGCATTATTAAGCAAAATCCTGAAGAGCTTTCCGCACAACTAATTCCCACTGTCTATAGTTTATCAGATTTAAGAATAAATTATGAAATTTTTTAAAAAAGAATCTAAACAGATTCTCTCAGTTACTACAAAACGAAGGTAACAAAAACAAATCATCGGCGAAGACTAAAAAATTGGCGAGAGCGATGTCTTGAAATCAGGTTTAACAGTGGAAATTATACAACGAGCCACAGAGTTTTCAGCTACCAAAAAATAATCGAAGCGTGACATAAAATTAACGATGAAATGAAAACGCATTGTAACACCCAAAAGCATATATGGAAACAAGAACCATGAACGAAGAAGTAGGAAAATCAGAAATCCTTCACATTCAAAACCAACGCATTCATCCAATAACAAAGTAAAAGACGAGAACAAATGAAAGATAGAGAGATGGGGGAGCATACCCATCGGAGCAGAACTAAACGGCGACGCTCAGTCACCAAGTGAGAGCTAGGGTTTGCGGAGTAACCGTATCCCTTATAAAGGTCAAAGAAATAGATCTGGGCCGTGCATTATCCTTAAACGCCGTCGTTTTAAGATAGTAGGAACCTGTGCTGCCGCAGTGAGCATCGCCGCCATGGCTTATTTACATGAAACGTGGCATGATATTCTAAGTCCAATTGTCCAATCGTAAATAGTATTCCACGTTTGCCCTCGCCCCCTTTACTTCATTAGTTCATTTTGTGCAAATTCCTCAGACGACTTCAACCTTGAATGAGTTCGACAATGGCGGCCTGTGCAACTGTACCTCAGAACCTTAGCTTAAGTTCCACCCACAAGCTCACTTGTTCTCTTTCACCTTCCTCTACTCCTCACTTCGTTAGATTTCCCTCCACTTTGAATCCTGCGAAGGCCCTCACCAATCAGGCCCAACGCCTAACTCCACAATCTGCTTCATTGATCTCACGTACAAATGCTTCTCCTTCTTCTTCCTCTTCCTCCCTCACGAATTCCACCACCTTCCATGGTCTCTGCTACGTCGTCGGTGACAACATCGACACGGACCAGATAATCCCCGCAGAGTATTTAACTCTAGTCCCTTCTAAACCCGAAGAGTATGAAAAGCTTGGGTCTTACGCTTTTGTTGGCCTGCCCTCTTCGTACACCACTCGATTCATCGAACCTAACGAGATCAAAACCAAGTACTCCATTGTTATTGCCGGCGCCAACTTCGGTTGCGGCTCGTCTCGAGAGCATGCTCCGGTGGCACTAGGCGCTTCCGGGGTCGCTGCTGTGGTTGCCGAGTCATACGCGCGAATATTTTTTCGGAATTCGGTGGCGACAGGTGAAGTTTACCCGTTGGAATCGGAAGTGAGAATATGCGAGGAGTGTAAGACAGGAGATGTTGTTACGATCGAGCTTGCTGAGAGTCGATTGATCAATCATACGACTGGAAAGGAGTACAAGTTGAAGCCGATTGGGGATGCTGGGCCTGTCATTGAGGCTGGTGGCATTTTTGCTTATGCGAGGAAGACAGGAATGATTCCATCTCACTCGGCTTAAAGTGAAGGTACCGTTTTCGTCTTCCTTTTAATTATTTCTGCAAAAAAGGAAAAAAAAACTTTATATTGTGAATGTTTATATTGATGGCGTTGATATCTTACTTTGGTGATATGTTAATGTAGCCATGAATTGCATAAGCCATATAAATGGATGAAACTTGGAGAAAAATGGTATGCTTATATTGACTGCTATTTGATTAGCGACAGAGGGATTTTTTTGTCAGATTAGAAAACTACGGTGAAGGTCCTATGATTTTTTGTACATAAATTAGAGGCTCTGAGAATGAACTGTGCTAGCTGAAGTAAGTTAAGTTAAAAGTAATGCATCAATTATTGATTCAAACTATGCAGTAAGGATATTGTTTAGAATTCCTTGGAAATTTAATAAGACACAACGTGTGTCGAGGGAAGAATCATGTTTCTGATTTGTTGGCAAACGGGTACAAGAAGACAGAGCCGTGTACTCTGTTAGATCCTCATGATGTTCTCAGATATGAATAATTGACTATTCTTGAGGAAGATGTTAGGGCATATTTAACTACTGACAGTTTGTTCCAGAATTACTTGTCTTAATGAAACAGCAACAAACTGGTTCAAAGGATTAACTTTGAATTTATTAAGGATCTAGTGATTAATTCACATAGAATTTCTATAATATATTTTCATTATTGGCTCCGTGCGTTATGTGCTGATGTCTGCTACTGTCAGGAAAGACAGAGGACAAAGAGCATTAAAATGAGCCTTAATCTATTTCTATTGGACAGTAGGCAAAATCTACCTATGATTACGTTCCTAGAGAACCAAGATGATTTGGAAAAGAGGAACATATTATCAAGTACAAGTCAACTGTAGGAAACAGGCCAGTTCCTGTCAACTAGTATTGGCGCAACCACCAATCTTTTGTTTGCTTTATGTACAACTAGCCTTCTTATATAAGAGCTTTTGCGTGCCTGATCCATCATTGTGGCTGTTGATAATATTGATACTTGCTCCATTAATCGGAACAGCGCATGTTGTTAATTTGAAATTGACAGTAAAATGCTTATCTGCTTCTTCTTTAACTGATGCGTTAGGCATTTTTTTGCTAAATTTCATTTGCCTGGAGTTTGAAATGTAGAGAAACTTGATTTTGGTGGTTCCAATGTGCCTTGCTGTTTGGCTTGGATGGAATTGCACCATCCTTCCCTTATCTTATGATGGAAATATTAGTGCTAGGCATCTGAGAAGCCTGGGGGGTACTATCACATTGATTCACTTCTTGTTTGAGATGGTTATTTTTCTCCTTGATGGTTTGAGTAAAGAGTTTCCTTACTACGTTTGTTACTGTTCATTTATTTTCTCTTATTCTCTCATCATGAAATCTCTATTTATGCATGTGTATTATTGACTAAATTTCTACTCTTTTTTGCCAATATATTTCCAGGACAATTCTGCTTCTAATGTGCTGAAGTGCAGCTCTATCATTGTCTTTTTGTACCTGCCATCACTGGAACTCTTAATTGTGTTGTTTGACTTTGACATTGATCTACTTGAATTTTCTGTCTCTTGTCACTCCTCTTTCTGTATATCAGAAAATTTCATTATGTTGTGGCTGTCCGTTACATTGCCATGTGAGAGGATATGAAGTAGTCTATGTGACTTGCTTGTTTCAGCTTTGATTGTGTGATATTCTTCTTCCTTTTTGCCTAAATAGAAGTTTTTCATCGCCAATAGGTGGAAATGAGCCAAGTCAACTGTCAAGTATCTCACTACTCGACTCACTAATTGGTTTAGTAATCTAAACTCATGAACTAAATCAACAATATATAAGTTTATCTGACTCACTTAAAATGAGTTTTGCTGCGTTTAGTTGACAAGTAATGAATATATCTGAACTCATCGAACTAGCTTGGTTCGATATAACCGTCTGGTTCATGTAAGTTGGACTCATCGAGACTCGCCAACCAAGTTGAACTTGATCAATTTTGAAAATTAGCTCACTTGAACTCGAGTCCAACCATCAACTTCGCAAATTGTATCTATTTCAGCTTACCTGAATCAAGGGAGGTGTTCCAACTCCATTTATGGCGGACTATTGCAGTTGGGTAAGCTGGCATAAGTGAATTGGCAGGAATTGGGTTCTTGACTTCTACCATTCATGACAGTTCTGGAACGCTCTCTTGGTAAAATTCAATTGTGTGTGTGTTTTTTTTTCTTCAATAATTTATGGATCTTTGTACGAAACTGAATTTCCATCTAAATTTGGCTAGTGGAGTTCATTTCATTTGAAAAGACAATAGTTTTCCTCATTTTTATGAGCTCTATAAAATTATTCTTAAAATCACTCTATCACTTGTAATCCTATTATGCCGGGTTTTTATTCTATCATTTGTTTTAAGTAAGGTAGATTCATCTCTCCCAACATTTTAAAAACAATACACCTCTTCTAATTTTAATTTGTACTAAAACATTCCTTAACATTCCCTCTAGTTTCAATTTATATTAAAACTTCTCCTAGATTTATAAAATCTTTACTTATACCTTTTCTAATTTTAAAATATCTACATTAATTTCTTTTTGTAACTTATCATTTTGATAATTTGCAGGGCATAAAATTAATTATTAAACATTTTCTTAAAAAAATATATTTAGTGTTAGATTTATTAACAGTTTTATTAATAGAATAATTTTTATATAAATTCAAACTAAAGAATATATTAGTGTATGTTTTAAAAACATTAAAAAAATATATTTTAGTCTCTAGTTTTTTACCACAACGTCCTATACACTACCATCTTGCCTAAATTAAAATGCTTCTAAGTTCTAAGACATTAGTGTGTTTAATATCAACTTGCTGGGAGGATGCTTATTAGTATTGTCAAATGGGGCGGGTCAGGTTACATCAACCCGTCCCTTGGCGGACCTGTCAACCTGCCAAAAAAACAAAGAAAAGGAGGGGAAGTTGGCGGGTTGGCGGGTTGGCCCGCCCCGCCATGCAAGCGGGCCGAGCCGGGTCAATCCGTCATTTTGGCGGGTTGTAAATTTCAAACCCAGCCTGTCATTTTAAGCGGGCTGGACGGGCCAACTCAGCAGGCCCAACTCATTTTGACAGCTCTAATGCTTATATAACTAAATTCAATCATCTATATTCTATAGTATATTTGTTGTATTTATGTTTGAAAAAAATTCACTTTTAATTTTATAATTATCTATATCAACTACATATTTAATTTTTGAGAATGTGAAATATAATTACCTAAAAAAGCTATATATCTTACATTCATAAAGAATAATAAAGAACTGAATCAAAAATTAATATTCTAATTTCTAATTTTCCTTAAGTATTCAATTCAATTTTATAAATCATTAGTATTAAGTCACGGCAAACTTCTCTTGAATGTTCTGTTGTCAATAATATGTCAAATGCCCAAAGAAAAGAATGCTTATTTTTGTAAAAAAAAAAAATGAATTTTAAAAGTATGACTCACTTGTCACGTCTATCAATGCTCTGTAACTACTGAATTTCATCGACGCGTCTACTGACGAAACAAGTAACGAAATTTCCACATTATTATTATTATTATGCAGTGACCTAAGAAACATGAGATCTTAAACCAAGAATGAAATGAAATCATCGTATAACATGACAACAATACTGTAATGTTGGATAATAAATAAAGAAATTTAATGAATACATTTTAAGTTTTTATTATCTAATTTAAGCTGGCTTCAACCAAGAATGAAAAACTAAGGCATGAATATGATGTTTAACGAAAGGGAGTGACAGCCAACCGTCCTATTTAATATATTTTTAAAAAATAATTTTTTTAATTTTTAATTTTTTAATAATGATAAATTTAAAAAGTTTTAAATTTTTTTAAAAAATATCATAAATAAATGCTAAATAAATAATATAAAAATGAAATTAAAATTTTAAAAATTTACTATTTGAGAAACGTAATGATAATCCCGCTAAAGGAAAATCAATTGAAAATTGAATTGACCAGTCATAAAATTTAGAAACAAATTTTCAGCAAAGAATAAAGAGAGATGCCATTGATTCAAATGAAGTACAGACATTTTTTTTATAGGGAAATGAAACTACTTAAATTTACAGGATCCAAATTATTAAAAATTATTTGGGTGACATGCTATATTTAAAAGTTAAATAGCATCCATTTGAAATTTGCAATTGAGCATTGGCTTGCTGCTGCTGGGACCAACGGTAACGGTGAAAATGGGGCTACCTATGCTTTCGCTCCCTCGAACCTCTCGAATCTGCCTGTGGAAGCGGAGGCGGCGACGGCGATGGGTCGTATCTAGACGGCCTCCTTTTAAAATGCCGTTCATCATCGCTAGAATCGTAATCGGCACCACTACTCTTCTTGCCTCCACTCGCTGGAACGCCCTTCCCCGACCCTGATTTGGAATCATCGTAATACCCATTCGATACCGCCCTGTCATGCGCCGAAGACGCCAAGTCACCGGCTGCTTCAGTCGAAGAAGAGGAGAGCTTTCTCTTCTTATTGACTTCACCCTCAGGGAAGCTTATACGGGAGAAGACGCTGGCCTTCTGCTTGCGGTCTGCAGCTGTTGCCGCTGCTGTAGTGGTGGAGGGGGTCTTCGCCACTGGTTCTGCGGATGGCCTTGATGAGGACTCTGACCGGTGATGGCGGTGATGATGGTGGCGCTCATGGTCATGGTATCCATATTCTTGGTCCAAGTCACGGTCTCGGTCTCGGTCATGGTCATAGTCACGTTCGCGATCGAGGTAATGCTCGGATTTTCTTTTGGCCGGACGTGAAGGTTCTACCTGGCGTGGAGATCGATCCGGTGATAACCGCTCCGAACGGTGACGGTGGTACCCGGTACTCGAGGAGGGAGGAATCGACTTCTGCACCAAAAAAGAAAGGGCCAACTGTTAGAACAATGTTCGAACCTAGGGTTTCTATTTTGTATTTGTTTACAATAAACCTTTATGACTAGATAAAAACATTATAATTGAAACAACTTTTTCATATCTTCAAAGGCTTATCTCATTCCCTATATTAAATATCTGACATAACAAGACAAATGTAAGAGCAATTTAGAGAGGTGGCCGTATAAAAAAGCCTAAAGGACGACTTTTTAAGTACTATCCATTTTGTTGCGCTAATAAAAGCAATTTTATTTGATTATATGGATGAAAAAAATGCTTTTTCTTCATGTTTTTGCCCATTATCCTTGCTTTCACCTTACTCAAGAATCAACGGTGACTTCACTCCCGAGCCCTGCCTTTTTTTTCTTCCATTTACTCAAAAAAAAAAAATTGAGCTTCCAAGCCAAAGAATTATTATTACATCTATTCTGACAAAATTAAAATTGGCAAAGCACAAATGCAAGACCAGCATGCCAAGTTAGTTTAACACGACTTTGTCAGTTCAAATAATAGTGCAACGGTAGCTCATTAGAGTTATAGTTTCGCAGAAGCAACTATCTTCAAAGTTCAAAGTATTAAATTCAATCAATCCAACAGCCGAATCTTCGCCTTTTCCCCAACATCCAACCCCCGCGTTGGTTAAATTAAAACGAGAAAAAATGGTTCTAGAGTATTAAATAATTTACATCCATTTTATGGTAAACTTGGATCAAAACTTTGTGATTCTAAAGCATAATAAACCATGTTCAGTAAGAGAGATCATGGAGAAGGCTTCAGAACCCAGGGAGGATGAAAGTTCAATAATAGCACTGCACCACAACCATGTCGTACAGCCATATAGCTCTTAATACTTCTACCTGATTATTACCATTTTCTTTTAATTCACTCTTAAATCATTTGATTGTTGCTGATCACAGAAATATGATGGCCGTTCCTCCCCCCCACAACCATTTCATGACCAGCCAGAGGATCACACTATCACTTGAAAATGAATCTATATCAATAAATGAAACCAAATCGATTAATTGCTAACGATTATTGTAATTTGAGGAACCAAGATGGGAAGTGGGACAATCTAATGAAATCAGTGTTCTTTTGTCGGGTTCAGGTTTCTGGCCAAACTTTTGGTATAAGAACCCAAAAAAAGTAAATGTTGCATAAAAGTCCATGGAAAAAGAGAGGGAAAATAAGAAAATAAAAGCACATACAGGTTTTGATTTCATTGAAGAAACATCCCCGCCACTGCTCACTTCCCTACCAAACTCCCGATCTTTGGAGAAGTCCCTGTTCCATGATGAACGAAAAAAACTCATAAACATACAAAGAAACCAAATCCGGAGACAAGCCAAGAGGCCCAAGACAACTGCATAATAAATATCAAGCAACAATAGTCATGATAAAATTAGTCATCCGTTCATAACAAAAAGAGTGGGGTGACAAAATTAAATTCTTTTACCTTAATTCATAAATTAATTCATTTCAAATAACCATTTAGTTGTCCTCCAATATCTGTTATTTTAAGGATAACAATATCTACAACTTCACCTTAAAAATTATAAATTTCCAATTAACTAAAAACCAAATCTTCCACTGTCAGAAAGCAAAAATTCGCTAAAATGTTTATATAGCACAGTTGTGAAGTACTGAAGATATGCCAGGTGGTCAAGTCTTTATGCAGAAAGTACGAAGTATTCAAACTCCAGGGAATAAATTCTTAACCAGATACTGCTATTTTACAGCAGCACCAAATATCTAACTACCATTTGACATGAAAATGAATCAAACAGTTATAATTCCTAGCCAAATAATTACAATTATTGAGGGCCAGGACGGTGCTTATCACTAAATAAAATAGCTAAGCAAAAGCAGTTCCATTTGTACCTTTCACCTCGTCTCTCAATTTCACGCTTCCTCCTTAGATCAGCTTTCCGAGCTTCAAACTCCTCTCTACTCATAATTGGAGGTGGAGCATTCATGCCCATAGGCCCCATACTGAACTCCGCAAGATCCCTTAAACATGTCCAAAGATATATCTCATCAGTTGGCTTTCTGGAGAACAATGTATCATTGTATCTACATATTAAAAATAAGACACACATGCAAACATGTCCACCAACACCTCAAACCACTCACCACCAACAAGCTATAATGCCTTGGATGTGCGTGTGAGAGAAAGAGATTGAGGGGGAGGGGGGAAGCTCCAAATTTTTGTTTCAAAAGCATACTAGTACTACTAGTCTATTAATACCTAGGAGGCGGAACGACAGGTAACATGTAACCCTGCATGCCAAAGGGTTCTTGAGGCAGAACACCACCAAAAGGCATGTCTAAGGGGCCTAAGCCATAACCCATCATTTGCATTGCACCTGCATATGGTGCCACAAATCCTTCCATGCCAGGTTGCATGCCATTCCAGTATGGATTATAGCCAGGGGGCGGGCCCACAGGCATCATATAGTTCTCAGCTCCAAAGTCTTGTGGGGTTTTCCACTGCAAGTCTGCAAGACAAATCAAAATTTGAAATGATTTAAACAATATAAATAAGAGGTAAAAGCCTCCCTATTGTCCAATAAATGTTCCAGTAGTATGCATAACAAGATCTTGAAAGAAATGAGATACACAAGTAGACACAAGCATAGAGAAAGGAGACAGAGCAGGAGAATTACCATTTGCGGGCAAACGGGCTTTCCTCTTTTTCTTTTTCTTTGCTGCAAAGTAAGAATTTAATGAGATTGGCCTCAAATGTAAATAAACAGAATATAAATTTTACTGGTCTGATGACAGGTGCCTTAAATGTCTTCCTTTTATCACCATAATCATGTTCAAGAAGAACACACATATGGCATATCCCCCCACACCCCACCCCAGCCCCAATCCCTTCTTGGAAAAAAGAAAATGTATGACATCAACTTAGCACCAATTCACATTACCTGCCTCACTGGGAGCCAACCTTTGCTGCACTTCTTCCTCAACCAGCTGAGCACTACCTTGTGAGGCTGGTTCCTTTACACTCATTGATTCATGAGTAGCTTCAGATACTTCAGCAGCTCTGGTAGCCCTTACTTTCTCCAATGTCTGCTGTGGGGCAGAAACGACCTTTCTATCATCAGCTGCCTCCTGTATTTTTGTTTTTCCTTCATTAGTAGCAGGTGACATCTTTTGTTCTCCCTTAGACACAGCAGATGAAGTTGGAGAAGGAATCTTAGGCGGTGGACAGCGAGCAGACTCCATATCTGAAAATTTGAATGCAGGGAAATAAATCATGTATACAATGGAAAATTAATATCCAATAAGTCTACAAGATGCATCATAACAATTTCAACTTTCAATAACCTTGAACTAGAAATGTGCTCCCAGCATTTTCAGCACTGCTATTGCCTGCCTCCAATATGCGATTAATTGCATCTCTTAGCGTCTTATTTGGCAAAAGATCATCCGCAAGAATATTTGTTGCACCACAAATGCACATGGACTTGGAGATAATGTAGTCCCTAATACCTGAGTAGAATTTTAAAAATGATAATATACAATTTTAGCATAAATCTTTTATACAATAGTACAGGGGAAGAAAAAGAAAAGGAGACACTACAACATCTAAGATGTCCTGTGCTTGCATGGCGAATAAGTATAAAGACGAGAAACATAAGTATGATACTCAAATTCTAAAAGCCAAGTAATTTAGGTACATCAAAACTTACATTTGTCACAGAAACTTTTGAAACAACACTTGCTTGTTAGTACAGCATGTTTCATCACATCATTGCACAAGGGGCAGCGGAGCTCAGGTGGTAATTCACTAACAGAACGTGTTGATGGTAAGCCTTCTATTTCTTTCTCAAAAGCAGCCCTGTTTGTAAATAAAGATGGAACTACTTTAAAATGCCTATAAAATAAATGACAGAAAGCAAGAGCACAATCAAGGTACTCACTCGTTTGGCTTCAAGACAGCTACATCACCAGTTGGTAAAGCATAGGAACCATCTGCGGCTGCAATAAGCATGGATCTTGGAATACCAGTAGGTGGCTTGACCCTTTTGATGTCATAATTTGGATCACCATTCGTAGGGCAGTGCTGAATAAAATGTCCTAAACAACAGTAAGATGAAGAAAGTATGCTAAGCAAATTGACATTGCTATCCACCATTTTGTAAGCAAGTGGGAAATTTTTTTGAAACATCAACATACCAGGCACCTTGCATCTGTGACATATATAGCCTTGGGGAGGTGTTTTCCGCTCCAACCCTGCTCAACCTCGGTAAGTAAAGAATAAGTAAATATCAGCATATCCAAAGCAGAAGGTCACTAAAGAAAATGTATAGAATAGGTTAAGAGAATCACCAAAACCACGTCCGCCCGCCATCCGTCCACCCATACCCCTTCCAAAACCTCTACCAAGGCCAAAGCCATCAGGTCCTTGTCTGCTCACCAAAGAAAGAACTCAATAAAAAATATCATAGGAGTAAAAGTAGAAGCATATTATGCCAGAGCCAAAGAAAGAAGGAAACTCACCGTTGCCAATCCAAGGCTGGAGTATCAATCAAGGCCTTAATTTTACTGTCTTCATCAGCTTTATTTGTTGGAGGAACCTCTGGAATTGAGTTGCTTGATTGAACAGGCAGTACATCCGGAATTGCATACAACTCATTGCCAAATTCATCCCATTCTGAGTCGTCAGGCTGTTAAATAGTATTAACAGCTTAATTTCCTAAGGAATGCAGCAGAAATGTTTATGGGGGAAAATAGTGGAAAAGAAGACACTTACATATTTCATGGCAGAGGTATCAACAGCTGGTAAACTACTCTTTACCGGCTCAGCCTCCATCACCTTATTTTCCACCTTTTGCCTGCAAAAAGCAAAAACGGATTGCATTTCAAGAAAATATAAAATTTATCCCTGAATAATGGAGGAAAAAGCAGTGTTGTATGCAGATTGTGCCAAGTATGATATGGACTATAAAAACCAAATGATGAGAACCGTTTGTATTGAAGAACTTGGTAACAAAATGAATGATCTAATGGTGAAAAATCTAACAGTTAATGAGATTTTAGGTTTGAGATAGTACTCTTGGTCAGTAACAATTGGTAAACGTGGCCGTCCTGGAACTCGACGAATTAACACTGAGGTATTTTTAGGAATCAACATTGCTTCATCAAGATATTCTGAAATTCCAGAGAGACAGATCGACCATAAAACACTGCAAAGATATTATTCATCAAGCCAAATACATGAACTACCATACTAGAATCCCGCAAAGTTGGACGCATGAGATTCCTATAAGTAGATTGCAGCCTAACTACAGCTTAACATCCTTGCCAACAACCCGTGCCACTTATCTTAGTCATTTCCCTTTTCATTTTGTTTGGGGAGGGGACTAAATTTGGATCAAACGTATTTCAGTTTAATTATAGATAGAACTATACCCAGATGAAGGTACTTATTCAAAGAGAAAAATGGCAAATAGTAAATACTGTAACCATGAAACACTCCTGAAAGCCAAATTACAGAGCTAAGAGTCTAAAACTATCGAAATCACGGGGAAAAAAAACCGTTTTAAATGTACGATCAAGCACTGAACCCCAAAGCCCTATTTCAAGACAATAGTTTAATTAAAATCAGAACCAACCTTCATTGGTCTGGGCGTTGGTGACCACAAGGTCGAAATCAGTACCCCTGCCTAAATGCTTGGATTCAAAAATTTTTTCTTTCAATGTACCAACAGAGATGAAAGCACCGTCCATGGGAATTGAATCATAATCTCTTGCACTCTTAAATTTATAATACACCGCCATGGTATATTTCTCTTTCAATCTAAAAAAGATAACACCAAAACAATAACGGAAAAGAAATAAACTATAATCAAAGGCCTTGAAAAAAGAGGGCCTGATATTAAACTTCAAACAAATGAAACGGTACAATATTCAAGCTCTTTTTCTTTTCTTTTCTTTTTTCCCTCCTATTGTCAATTACTCAGATCAGGATCGAACAAATCGAACCGCCAAAACGGTGAGCTCCCCTAGAATTCTTCGCGTGCCCAGATTCCTCTTCGTAACAAATTACAAGAACATTCAGAATCCAGATAATTTAGACTCCATCTAGCGTCCAAGTTAAGAAGCCTCCAAAAGCACAAATCAGAGTTTCAACGTCGTCGGCATCAACAGAACGGAACGATCGGATGCAAATTAGACGGATCTAAGACTGAAGAAGCCCTCTCAAATTAGTAGCCGCAACAATTGAAACTGAATGGAATAATGAAAGAGAACCAGGATCAGTTTCTTCAGTAATCGACCCGATGAGGCAGGAGATTGTATATTCCGAGCGAACCTCTGATCTGATCGGTGACGATCGAATCTTCAGCTATGAATCACGAAGTCCTTCTGATACACCAAAAAACCCGGAGCGTCTGAGGAAACGCCGCAGCAGTCGAAGATTGACGGGGAAAACTCGAAAAATTTATAGGGCGTTACAAGCCCATAGCAGGTAGAGACGTTAAAGTTGATGTGGATGTTGATATGAGGTCTAGGGTTAGGAACGTTGCGAAGAATAAAATGGGTATGGAGGGTTTAGACCGAAAAATCCGTTAAGCTGCAGGCTTTTACCTTACTTGCTCTGCACGAGTGGACGTTACTGCTACTCGCTCTTAAGCTTGGGAGTTGTTTTACACTTATTTTGTGTTGGATTCGGTTCGGACTGTGGCACCCACCCAATTCCTTTGCTTTACCTTTGTTCATGTTATTTTTTACCTACGAAGTCCATGATTAAGATTTTTTGTACAACTTAATTTACTTACAAATTTTAACTATTAAAATAAATTGCATAGTGTACGATGTTGAGTTTTATTGAAGGTTTTGGGGAAGATAGATAGAAACACTACATTTTTTGTTGGTGTTTTTTTTAGGCATCCATCGTTTGTTAAACATCATTCGCACTTTTGTTTAAACCGTATGTCCTTCGGTTGTTTTATTTTGATAATAAAATTTATTTATTTATATTTACATATATATATTTGAGGATAGCCTCTTAAATAATATTTCTGACAATTATTTTTATACCCTTTTTTATATTTTTTAAAGTACAGTGAATAGTTAGTAATAATGTTTTAAAAATTTTAATGCATTTAAAATAATTTATTAAAAAATTGTTATTTGCATGACAAGTGAAAGACTTTCTAAATTGCTGAATTTAAGCCAGAATTTTGCTTGGATTGTCAGGCAGGCTGATCCGTCTCGACTCCCAACCTATCCTTAGTTAAAATGTTTAGACCATAAGCAGTTCTTAATTTTTATTTTTTTTAGGTTATTTTAAATTGTTTTTTAAAGCAAATTATAAAAAAACTAAAAATTTACTTATTACTATGTACTCATGGATAACATAGCAACGTAAATGTAAGTATGAACGAAATGGAAAGTTTCAAGTTTTATTTTAAATAAAGAAGAAACCAAATCTAGATGACCAAGATCATTTATAAATCAAATTTATATTTCTGTTAGTAAACTAAAAGTTTCAGATCTTATTTTAAGTAAACTAGGAACCAAATCTAGATGCCCATTAATCGGCATCTTGGACATACGTATTATGGAGCTGTTTGATACGCTAGCCATCATTGTGAGTTCAGAAAATTAGATAATAGTAAGCACTCAACATGTATATGTTTGTGTTTGATATTTTAATATATTAGAATGATGTGATAGAATGACATAATTTTTTGTAATATTTTATGTCATAATATTACATACTTTTTATAAAATTTAATGATATTAATTTTGATCAATTTTATTTAACTTATCAAACATAAAAATTTAGATATCTTATATTATATATTATTTCTTGCATAT
>JASKGM010000009.1:15475181-15496463 GCA_034509205.1 Ceratonia siliqua | reverse complement strand
TAACATTGAAGAGTTTGGTAATTTACCTAAACAGTTGATGCCTTGAGGTTATAATGTTATATGCTGGGATTGTTATATTGGAAGTTGCTCTCAAGTAGTCAAGACTAAATAGTTTCTCTTTCTCAGGTAATGAGTCTACTATTTAGTTTTGAGACTGAGTTGATAACATAGTTTTATGAACTTGTTATACTAAATTGAATCAATTGTGTGGTGTAAGTAGCTCAAATTAACATATTTCATTTTGCTTATTTAGTATTTAATAGTCTTGATATTGAAAGTATAAAAGGGCCAAACAGACAACCCGAACCGAACCAAACTGCATAATAATTGTTTGGTTCGGTTCGGTTCGGTTCAGTTTTTACTTTAGAATACTACAAACCGAACAAACCAAACCACAAAGTTTTACTTGGTTTGATTCAAAACTGAACCAAACCGGACCGTGTTCACCCCTAGTTTATAATGAGGGGAGACTAAGCTACGTCCCCCCTCCTTTTTTCTTTTTTTACTTTTTCTATTTGTAATGGTTTTTTTTAAATTTTTTTACTTTTTAAAATTAATTAAGTATTTTTTATCTTATGTATTTTTTTCAAAATGTTTTAAAACATTTTTCAATTTCTTTTTGAATTTTTTTACATTATTGTTACTATTCATCTATAATTTTTTTAATTATTCATTTGTGACTTAAAAAACTTTACAAAAAATACAAAAACATTTCAAAAAATTCTAAAAAAAATTTATACTACAAAAATTAATTAATTAATTTTAAAAAAATAAAAAAAAATAAAAAAATATATAGGGAAACTCCCCTGTGTGTGGACAGTAGGGGAGTAACTCCTTTATAATGAATATATCTTGTGCAATAATTACAGAGGGAGACATATTAAAAGATATGTAGACGAACCTATACTTATGTATAAGAAATATCATATCTTGATCATGATCAATTTATGTTTACACGTTAACACCATCATAATTGTTTTGATTATTTAAGAAAATTAATTAAAGAGTTAGATAATTAGCCTAACAAGTTATCACTTGGCAAAATTAGATGAAAGATTCACTGCATCAATTGTGTCAACGCAATTCAATTTTAATATTTTGATATTTGAGATGTAATGATGTCTTGTATAATATTAATTATTAAATACTTAAATATTTTGATCAATAATTAATCTGAGTATTGATATATTATTAGTATTATAAAAACTTTCTTATATATTACTGGCTAAAAAGATAATTATAATACTAAGAAAATGTCAAAATTAAAGGCCACATAAATGTGATTACGTTGATAGTATATAATACAATAGTGACATCTACTTATTGAAGTTAAAAAACTTTGAACACGTTTGGTATACTCCTAGCAATTGTTTTTTTTTTTTTTTAGTATATTAAATAGAGTTGGAAAACGGACTGATTCGATGGTAAAATTTGATTTGTTTAAATTTATTCATGCTAATATATTACTTACTCAATCTAGTCTTATACCAATATATTAGGTAATATGATATGTTAAACTTTAATTATAATTTTATAAAAAACTAAAAAATTTATAAAAATAATAATAAATAATAATAATGATGATGATGATAAAAAATGATTTTAGTTCATACAACTATCCAAAAAAAAATATCAAATATTTAAACAAAAAATTATCTAAGATTCCAAGTTTATATAATAGTCAATACTACAATTGATTGAACATTAATAAATAATAATAAAAGAAAGAAAACATCAAAGTTCAAATATTTAAACAAAAAAATACCAATAAGCTACATAATTCAAGACCATAGATCTAAAAAGCATAATCAACCAAATCATTATCATCATTAACAATGATATTTGGACCATAAAAAATAATGATCCAACACTACTTATTTTCATATTTAAACTAGGTAGCCTCATTTTGACATTTTTAGATTTCACCCATACACAAATTTTTTTATTTTTTGATTGTCCGGTCGAACCAATTGATTCCAATCCAACCCAATTTGAATCATAAGCCACAACAAACCTCATCAAATAAGTCTGTTTTTCCCCAACCATAAAAATCATAGCCTAACTCTACTTATTTTTAAGTTAAAACGTATTAGCTCGTCAGACCAAACTTATTTTGCGAACTTTGAGATTGAGTATATAGTTATTTAAGATTATAATTAGTAGTAAACCTCGTCATTAAGCCATTAGTTTACCTCATAATTATTTTTTCAGTCAATAATCATATGTAAACGAAGGAATAAAAACAAAACGACAACGCTTTTTATTACAACTTCTGACACTAATTAGTAATTTGAACGGCGGCACATTGACAGAAGAAAAAGGTTTGGCATAGAACATATAAAATTACACAACATTTTAATTGTTAAAAGGGATGGAGAGCTTATAATGAGGTTATTAGTAAATTGACCGAAGTTAACGGGGTCAATAACAATTTACTTATTCATCAAATTTTTTTTTCATGATTTTAAATTTTATTCCATTTCACTGGAGGAGTGCGAAGCAAAATATTTCTGGCGTATCAGAGAGCCAAGCTTAATTCGCCCAAACGCCGTGTTACCTTCCACAATAGCAGAGAGCACTATCACTGCGAACCTTTCCGTTTCTGACTTTCCCCGATATGCCTGTGAGTCCTAGTCTCTCGCTCTTTCTCTCCCTTTTTATTCCGAATCCCGATCTCGCTCTGAGTAAATTGATCAAGATCAGTAGTTTTAGGGTTTCCATTATCATCTAAGTCACTTTGAAAATTTTCTTAATTTCGGTTCGTTATGTCATTTGATGCAGGTTAGGGCCCTCATAGAGGTGGAGCCACCAAGCCCACTCAGATACTTAATCGGAGCCGCCATAATGATGATCGGAGTCGTTTTGCCGGTCGGCTACATGATGTTCCGAAACAAGCGTGTGCCTTCGTCTTCTTCCTATTCTAAACAGACGTAGGTGTGCGCTATTTTGTTTTTCCCCATAATTGCACACTTTCTATTATTTTTCCAATTTATTCCAACCAATTAGAACGATTAATTTGATCTAAAATCATGAAGTTACGATCTGTGTTTTAGCCTGTTTCAAATATCGTGGCTGCACATAAAAATTACATTATCGCTTAAAATGCAGCTAGTCAGATGACTTGAGCTGATTGTTTTGTGTCTTTCGAACAAAGAAATGGAAAAGGAAAAGTTGAATGGTTAGTTCTGTAGATCCAAAGATAGGAATCTTACTGACTTACTGTAGATGGGAGGGTATTGGGGATCGCTAAATTTAGTAGAGTCTAATTGATGAATCTTCTTTGTTGTCCCAGGAACAAGGTTATGATATAAGAGACACGATGAGATGAGAGGCTCGGATTTAGTGTATTTGGATTTGTCAGACATTATGTTTTGGAGGTGAATGATAAGAGGCTTTAACAGATCTACAATTATTTCAATTGTAAATGCATTGAGATCCCAAATCTCTTAAGTGGTTTTGTTCATCAGATTCTGAACTCTGACATCAAGAAATTATATGCATGCGGCTTTCGTTCCATTTTGACTCCTGCAATTGAACAATGTGTTCCTCACTCATTTCTATTACTGGTACAGAAATTTTCCATCATGATATATATATATATATATTTTTTTCTGAAGGAAGAAGAAAGATATGACTCGTGGTGGTATTTGATTATTGATCATTTGGTCTTTTTATATGATGATACTGATACCCTTATTCTTATGGGTTTATCTTTGTTGGGGAATAGGAACTTTAATTTTGGGCAGTAATTTTGAAATGGGAATCCTAAATAGTTGCATCTGTTATCTTGATTTTTGGTTATCAAAGAGATTTCATTTCAAGATGAACTCCAGCTGTTGAAGAAACTACATTTACTTGTATAATTATAATAAATGTTAGTAACCACTAATCTCGTTTGAAGTTGAAACTGTGTTTGCAGCATGATGCATATTAACCAGAATAGTGATGATAATTGTAGTAGGAGGATGTTTTAAAGGTTATACATGTCCCTTTAAAATGTGCTCACATCCTAAACTTGTTAAATGTAACTGCGAGCAATACTTGCAATTAAGATACATGCAGAAACCAGAAAAAATATTTAAGGGTGGCAATTTACATGCGAGTAATGCATTCATAAAATAAAAGAGGTAGTATAGAAATTTTAGAGGGTATAAGTAATATAAACTGTGAAATAAATAAAAATGGAATAATACTATCTACTGGCTGCATATAGCCATAGGCAATTGATAATACTGGTGACATTATGATGTTATTTAGTAATCAGTATCTGCTGTCATGAATTTTCTTACAGTTTTATTTATATATATTAATTTGAGTACCGTCATGGCGACATATTTGCTGCCTAGCGAATCTGATGCCCGGGGCGGGAAAGCTATTATGAAGCATGTTATAGCTATATCGGAACTGCGTAGCCTCCAACTCTATGCAGGTCTTGTTGGACAATCAAAACGGGGTGGATTTAGACCGCTCGTATTCCCGATCTACTGGAGTGGAGGCTGGAGAGCAGTATTTTTGGCTGCTTTATGGGTTGATTAGCTAGGCCTAGGAGGATTCTTTTCGGGGAAAAAAAACTAGGGAGTACTCTTGATCCTTTGCTATCCCCATGTATATTAAAGTTGGAAAAGAGTTCGTACCTTGTTCGCAGCACATACGAAATTATATTAAATTACTAATAAAAAGAGAGTGTGGTTGGATGTTTTTCTTTATAAGGGATTTTTGTTTTAAAAGAATTTATTTCTGTAATTTTTTAAATGGTTCAAATCTTTTTTTTGTTAAATAAGATGAAAAATAAAAAATTATAATTAAAATATAATTTTTATTTTATAATTTTTCTCATTCGGAGAAAGGATATTTATTTATTTTTGATCATTTTGTAAATTTATTTATTATAATTATATTTTTTTAAAAATTATTCTTATTTATTACATTTAAATATAAATTAATTTTTTATTTTATTAAAATATATTATTTTTTAAAATTAACTTCTTATTTTATAAAAATAATTCTTTTTATAGAACATATTAATATAACTGAATATACCTGTTCAATTTTTTACTTTTTTTATTATATATTTATACTATTATATATTGTTTTCAAAGACTTTGATGTCTTAATCCAGGTAGTTAAATTTTTTTATTGGTAAATGTGAGTGTAAGTTTCAAATATTATTTTATTTAAAAATAATTAATAAATCATGGGTAGTTACTTGAAAATAAAATTTCACCAAATATAGTTACTTCAAATTTTAAAATTTCTAAAATTTTAATTTTTGAAAAATACAAAAAAATTGAGTTTGTATAATGTAGGATATAGTAGATGCTTTCCAGATACAGTAATAATATAGCAACCTCGTCAGGATATCCAATTACCTCCTTGACACAAAATAAGGATCTAATATAAATAGTTGATCCTAATTTTGGTAATGAGATCCTCATGATTCTCCAAGTAAAATTTCAAAACCATTTTAAATATCAAAGGCGTTTTTGCATGAAAACCGCATACTTTAATTTCCACTACTTGTGACTGAACGAAGTATTTTCGGGAGGCAGTATTTGAGTTTAGCAATATCAGATTAATATGAAAGGAAATTATCCAGTTTAGGCACGATTCACCTCCTTTGCTAAATTATGTATTGGATGTACTTTGTGCTGATGCCCCTGTATACCTAATTAACAAATTGAATGAGCCGCACACAAAAATACTCATCACGAACCATGCCACCTCCCGAGAGCCTCACCAACACGAATTCTGTCCCCACGTCTGACACAAAACTTGAAATCTGGTGATGTATCCCCCTCTTTGAGCAGTTTCGCAATGGGAGCTTGGAAAACAAGCACAACTGTCGATCCCATGTTGAAAGCAGCTAACTGGGGATAGGAAAACAATAAACTACATCATACCAAACCTATTTGATAGTTCATTAGTAGTTAAGTACCAATAAATAAGTAACGAGCTAAGAAATCCACCAGCACCTCTACAATCTCTCTCTCTCTCTCTCTCACTTATTAACAGCCATTTTGTAGAACTTGCGTTTGTTTTCAGTTATAACGGTGCATGAAGCACAAAAGTTCTTAAAGACAACTAAAGCGCATATCTAACCTCATCTCCCTTCTTTAGCATCCTACCAACACCTTCAGGTTTATAAACCCGTTCTTCAGGAGGCTCTGAATGTAGCAACTTCTTCCTTGGCTTGTTGGTTTGGAGTTCGGGCTCAATGAGAAGCTACCATGTCAGAGTTTAAACTAAAGTAATTAATGAAAAACCCAGTCTGCGACATGATATTAGCAACAAAAATGCAAACAAGTCATCCCTGCCATTAGGTTTTAATAGTTTTAATATTTTTCAATTCTGTGTAACATTATATTCAGAAAGGAAATTTACTGTTAATTCACATTTTGAAACTGATACAGATAAGCATAATAAAGCACGTTGTAACGTGTAGTGAGATTGATTTTGAAAGAAAAAAAGGTAGGACTTGCATAACTAACATAACTATTATAGCCTGATCCCAGAGTTGCCAATCCTTTCAAATATATCCCAGCTTAGGGGAAGTTGCATGCTTCAACATTTGTGTATGTGCAATTTTTTTTTTAATTATTATTGTTATTATACTAGGACGTTGGAATAGTTTTAATACAACCAGAAGGAACTACTTAAAAATTACCTGAATTGATCCAATATTTGTGGCGCCAATTGCAGCAAGTGCCATAAATCCTTCTTGCCATAGACCTTCAAGAACAACCTGGTCATGTAAGGGGAGAATTGATAAGACCATAGGCATAAATTGAAGAGAGGAAGAAGTTAATCATGACGTCATGGATTGAAATCAATCAAGAATTGCAAAACTCCATAACATCCACAGTACAATAAACAGCTAGATAAGGTCAAAGCCATAGTCAGGAAAATTCCCAACAGAGTTGACAAGTGCTGAATGTACTGTATACGTAGAAAGAAAGTTACTCCTATTTAGAACTACAGTTTATCTGTAGATAATTCGATTATTGTTAGAGAATGATATTCAAATGAGAACCAAAGGGCAAATCAAAGCATTTATTCCTCATAGTTAGACAGCAAGTGGAAGAGCTTCTGGTCCATTTTTTTCATCAGATTCAACATTTCAAGAGGTAAAGTATTCTATGTAAAGTTATAGATCAATGGGAACACAAGGCTTTGACACGAAAGATAATTTAAGGAAAAAGACACAATTGTTGATTTTGTCCCCAGCAATCAAATAAAAATTACCCTTTCATTCTCAATATATAGGTTTCTTATTGTTCTTGTAGCACGTTCATTCATAGGATAAAGACGGCCTGCAATATAAGCAATAAACCACACAGAAATAAGAATATGAAATAAGAATAATTTTAAAAAAGTGTCTGATGAAAACCAATAAATGTGAAATTTTCAAATCTACAGTTCCACTTCATATATATAGATAATTTTATCTCCTGCTGATTCCAATCATTAGTCATAATATAAATACTGAAGAGGAAGTATTTGCATAGGTTATGCAAACACTTATCCACCCACAATGAAAAAACTGCAATGGCACCTATCTGTAATTGTAAAAAAAAAAATTCTCTTAAAAAAAGGAAACAAAAAAGAAATAAGGAAAGAGATAAAGGAAAAAGAAGAAAAAGACAGTTTGAATCGAGGAAACTACACAAGCAAGTTACTAAAGAAGCTTTTGATTGTTGCCTTACAAGGTACATTCCTAATAATCACTGATAGAAATAACTTAGTAGCTTAAAATAAACAGAAGAGTCCATGACCTATTAGCCTCTCTTCAACTCAAGGGCTAACAAAGACAGGCAAGCATCGTATATAACTTTTCTTGAAAGGAATATTTCCCCTACATTCCTTCTGGAGAGAGTTACTATTTGCTCATAACAATCAACCAGAGATAAGTAATATGGTTATACACACACCTAATCAAAACAGATTAAAATAAGGAGCCATTTCAATTTGTCTGAATGCTAATGTCCCATGAACAGAATATTTTACCAGAAAAATGCCTCCGTACAAGAACTTTCCAGTCAGCTGGCGAATGTATGCGATGGTAGTCTCCAGGGTTTAAGTAAATCACACAGTAAAAAAGGCCTCTCTTTGGGCTGCAATGAAAATTTTGATGATATATGTACTGTCACACATTACATTCAGTTCCTATACCAATTAACATATAGAAGCAGATACGTTGGTTTAGTTGGGCTGCGGACTAATGCAAAATAATCATATACATTTGGGGAGAAACTCAGTAGCCTCTATGGCAATGGAATACGGAGTAACAATACAAAGACTATGAATATAACGCAGTATGAGAAGAGGAAATAGTGTAAAAAATTTGTACGTTATGTAGCTAAACTACTCTTAAGTTTCCTGTAAAGGATATTTTAAATGTACTATGATAATAAGAACCATACAAAAAGAGAAGCCATGCTCAGATCATGAAAAGATTTGACTTTCACCACCCTGTTATACTTGCTCCAATGGTAAAGCACGATAATATTTATTAGAACCCCTTCAAAATTACTCATCTCTTTCACTCTCACTTCTATGGGGGGAGGAAGGGCCGCTTAACTGATGAAGTTATAATCAATTATTGTTAAAACATCTTATGGAGCTTTATAACAAGTCCAAGGAATCTCGCAATCTCACTTGACTAAAAAATTTTACAAAATTCAGAAGCCTCATCTAGCAGTCAAGCAGAAAGTATTCTCAAGAAAATCGACCAGCTTGTAAAGAAGAAAGTTTCTTTTCTGCAGGTCTTAGCTTAGAACCCAAAATTAACAAGAACATATTCATGTTCCTCCTGATAGATTTATTTTAATTGTTATTCAAAAAAATAGAAAGAATTTTTTCATGAAAAAAGTTAGTACAGGCAATATAACCTCAACTAATGAGGCAAAAACAAGGACAAAAGCAACAGTAATTCATAATTTCAGCTCCCTGCTAGAGTTGAAAATATTGATTATCATATGCCTTGTGATATCCAATTAACAGTAGATGCATGATGAAAATGCAGGAGTTAGTTTGAGCAGAATAGCTGAGAATCAATCATCAATATTCTTCAACAATTTTGTACTTTTTAAATATGAATGTTCACAACCAGATGATGGTGACAAAACATAATTAGAAATTCAACATCAAATTACCATGATGATAAAGGGTCCCAAACTTTTGGAGAAGCTAATGAAATGCTCCACCATGATCTGTTACTCTTCTCCTCAGTAGTGTTTACTGATTCACTATGCTCCCCATGCATATTACCATCAGCTGTTGTTGGAAGGAAACGAGTTGCACCAAGAAGAGAACAAACGGAATATGAAAACCCTTTGACTTGCTCAATCATCGCCCCTGCTCCTCTCAACTCTCCGAATCTTAAAACCGTTCCATCCACAGGACTAACCTGCATATTATGTTTAAACAGGTTATGTATCAGTTTTCAAAATGCTTACAAAGAAAACTGATTGGACATTTGAGAATTCCAAACTGTTACCAATCAGTTACCAGACATTGAGGATCAGAGTCGATGGGCCTGGAACCTTCTTTCAGATTGCGAACAAAAAAGTCCCTTAAAGAGGCATACTTGTCTAGAGGTAAAGCAGCTTCTTCTAAATCTAGATATCAATAAGATCATATTTACACACATTCAGTATCTTAGTCCATCATGAATAAATTCTGCCAGTTTCATGACAGAATTTCTATAGCACTATACTATAATGTAATGAAGAATATTGGAATAAAAGGATGGAAAGGCAAAACAATCATACTTGAATGAAATGCCCGAGCCCAAGCTCTATACACATATGGTCGTAACCACACAGGAATTTCCTGAAAATTTTTCCTTAATAGGTAAAGTCACGTAACATGCAGAATATAAAGACTAGACAATATTCAAACCAAGAATCATTTTCAAAATTAAGATTAAGAGACAGGCTTGAACAGAAAAAGAGTGTCAAAGGAGGAGAAGAAATGATTAAAAAAAATTAGCTTCATGACATATATTAAATTATTCTTAAACCTGAATTATATATAATAGTAATACAAACAATGGAGTTCCAATACCAAGCAAGCACTGTATCAGGAAAGACCTTATCTGATCCTCTTACAAGTGGTAGGTATATAAGACTTCTTACCATGCTTGTCAAGTATCCCCAGCATCTAGACATTGAACGCAGAGGCAGCAATCTAAAAATTGTAGCCTATTGTAGACCAGGTCATAGCACATATGTCAAAGTCAGACTTAAAACTGAATCTGTGTACTGACTACTAATATGTACTGATACATATTAGTCATATATACAAATAAATAAAATGCACATACAAAGATGGACTTACCTTTACATCAGGTTGAAACTCCAATTCAATTCCTTTCTCTCGCATCTCTTCAATCTGCCACAATATAGTTATTTTAGGGATAAATAACTACAACATAAATCCTCTAAGGGTTCATTTTTTCAAACAGATAGCATAAGCAATAAATTGAATTAATGAAGCAATGCATCTCAAAAAATCCCAGTATCATGGCCAAAAACATAGTTAAACATATGGCTCCACCAGCAATAAAGCTGCAACTGCTCATCTGTCTAGAGTTTTGCAAAAAAAATCTTATCCTTCTCCCTTTTTGCCCTCCTTTTGCTGTGTGTCTGAATTAAAACAATAGGCATATAAAGTATAGAAGAAAGGACTCTGATATGATTTGCTCAATGTCAATAATGAATCATTCATGATAATGAAGGTGACCCAACCAGACTCTACAACTGGATACATCAGAAAATAAAACTCAACTGGAAAGGAGGGGGGAGTTCTGTTGGTTCCAAGATGAGCTGAGCCATTGCCAAAAAGAGAAGAGTGTCGAAACCAAAACTTGCCCTAGCCTAGAATAGTAAGCAATATGACTTATGAGTAATTAAAGTGCACCTTCTTGTCATCATACAGTCGACGGGCATGAAGAACACCGAGCATAAATATGGCAGCTCCTGTTGCACCAGGTAGAAGAAAAGAATCACCTGCACACTCATATTATAAGCTCCAAGCTTCTGAAGATGGACATTATATTTTCTATAATATATAAAATATGATAAGCACTATATAATACTCGGATGGACAAGCGTCAGCATTTTGAGGTTTTACGAATGATGTATGGACTTCATGCTATATGAAAATTATAGCAATCACAAGATAATTCCAAAGAGGCATGCATATAGCTTACCAGTTTTAAGCTATATGATAGAATGAAAAAAAAAACATTTTCAGACAGTTTTCCTCGCAGGCGGACCTAACAGCCATCTTGATTGGTTCGTCCAACATATGGACTTCATAATTTAAATGGGATTCACACGTAAAATTTCCAGCTTTTACCCCAATGGCCACAGCCTGTGAAACTATGTACATTCAAAGACTTGGGTCAGAGTGACCATGGGGCACCTACCTTCATCAGTTAATTAGTAGGTAAGGCAATAGTATTTCGCAGCTGAAACCCACAGACAAATATTGGGTGGGAACGACCAAAGAAAACAAAATATAAGCAGGAAACAAGTTTAGCATTAGAATGATATAAGGACGACACAAGTGCCTTTAGAGATGCTAGTATGGGCGAGTTATTAAGCTAGTGCACTAACATAAGCTAGAAGCCACTGACCTTGAGAATTGCCACCGCCGCCATTTATAGAAGCTCGAACTTGAGCTACTTGAAACTTTTTGACAAACGAAGTGAAGGACCGAGACTGGTTAAGCAGGTAATTGAGACGCGCATGGTGAGGGAATACAGGGAAATTGTGCGAAACCCTATATTTCATTTTTGCTCTTTTCTCCTCCGTAATCCGTATAGCCGTAGAGTGGTTGTATAATAAAATGCTGGCTGCCTGCGGTGGAACACGCGCCAGGGAAGAGCCTAACTACGTAGCGCGATTCTGCTTCGGCAATTCACTTCTGCGGTGGAGAGCTGCAACATCATTATCTCAAACCGCCGAAAAGCGGGACATTGGGGAGAAATTCTTACCCACGTACGTGTGGCAATTCTCTCTCAAATATTCCATAAATGTATGTCACGGGTGAAGTGAGGTAAAATTATTAATACAAACTTAAACGAAGTTTGATTTAATTTTTTTTAATTTTAATATAATTTATTTATTAAATACTACTCAAATTATACAATAATTTCTTCAAACATTTTATATATATATGATTCTATTTAGTATTTACTGAATACTGGATGTCATGTATCCTAGCTTCAAGGATACCGAAATTAAGAAATCCAAACAACATGGCTACAATCTTTCTGTTCTGCTCTTGTTGGGAGTTGAAGTCTGAACTTGAACTTAGGTGTATAAAGTTGTATTTTATAGAATTACTAATTTTGTATTCAAAATATTTTAAAATTCTTAATTTAATATTGTAATATTTTGTTAAATTTGATCCTTTAATATATAAATATAAAAATTTGGAAGACAACAAATATACATTAAATAATTAAATTAAAAATTATTACTGAATAAAAAAGCATTTTACTTTATTTTACCATTTTATAAATATGTAATGTAATGACGAAAAAAAGTCAAAATCTTATTTCGAAACATGCTTTTTAAAATTGATTATTTTTAGTATTTCAAATTAAAATGATATTATACTAAAAATATTACATTTTTATTTATATTTATTATTATGCAAAAGTATTGCATTATAGTGTCTTTGCATTTTGGAAAAGATAGTTTTTTTTTATTAGTTTTTCGGAGTTAATTTTGAAAGGGCTAATTCAAACTTCCCGCTAACTCGACCTAAGCTTCCAGGTATAAAGTAGCTGCGCCTGCCCAACGCAGCATCATACATCAACCATCTTATAACTACCACTCGAGCTGGCTCGCAAAGCAAAATTTGCTGAAACTTGAAACCAGCGTAGAAGGCAATGGAAGACGACGGTGCAGAGAGTTCAAGTTTCGTGGTCAGTCTCATCGAAAATAGAGCGAAAGAGGTTACGTCTTCTATTCTTCGATAGCATGCGCTCCATTTTTCCATGGAATATAGGAAAATTTATTTTGATGTTGGCCGTTTCTTTTATACAAGTTATTTAATCCATATTATTTCAGATGAAAATTCCAATCCTCTGCTGAAATCGAACCTGTTGAAATCTAAGTTTGATTTAACTTTTTCTTCAATTTTCTTATTAATTAAGCAAACTAGCAGGACCTTTCTCCTAACTGTTTGAAAGATCTAACATATATGTTGCTTAATGTTTGGTTTTTAAATTTTTGTATTTCTAATGGTCGATTGATCGACTCGTACTGCGTTTCAAATGTTACGGTTGACTTGTAAGTGGTAGGATTTCAATCAATTAGTCGTCAGAAACACAATGATCTAGGTTTTCAGTGAAGTTCTAGTTGTCGTTATTTGCATGCGTTTGGATCGGCAAACAAAAGGCAAAAAAAAGTTGTTTAGATTTTATTCCTGTAAATAATTATTTTCTTAATGTCAGTTAGTGCGGCAAATTAAGTTTTTTAATTAGCGATTTGTGTCACCGGAGTTAGAATATAATTTCAAATCCACGTGTTTAGCTACTTTGTGTAGATCTGACGTGCATATGGAGGTTAGTTCTAGTTGTATCAGAAATTAGTTTTATGCGTTGAAGCCAATGAATTCATTATTGTTTTCATTTCCTATGCTGGTTGTTCTGGACTATCTGTAATCAGCCAATATCACATGAACTTATGATGTTCAAAGGTTTTAACTGAAGTCGGACGCTACTTTAATTATGATGTCGTGCAGTTGGTTCAATGAACTGCCATGTGTTATTGCTACATGTTTACTGCTTTTCCTATTTTTCTGACCCTCCTGCTTACTATTTTATGATACAACAAAATTGAATTTCGGGCAGGTTGGGTGATTAGAGTTGTTTAAACCAAAAGAAATTCAGATAAAAAGATAGATTTATCCAGATTCTATCTGACAGAACAAGTGATGATTCATGAAGTGTGAGGGGATATTGATTATGTTATTTGGATTTAATTATGGTGTAATTTCAATATTATTTAAGTTTGTAATTGGGGATTTAGAGTTTATTTATGAGTAAATTGTGATTTTAAATTTAGTTGTTTAGTAGGAGTAGTATTTTATTTCCAACTTTGAATTAAGATTTCCTGAGTCTTAACTCGTATGTTCTAATTATATTATGATTGTCTGAGCCACCTATATAAAGTCCGTTATTTATTCTGATGATTGATTCTTTTTTTTAGTTAAAGAGAGGGATCTAACCTATGACGCATTACCCACACCCTCCGAACCATCTGAGCTAGCCTCAGGTGGCATATTATGGATTTACCTTTTGATCGTTGAATTTGAGTAAGAATATTGAGTGTTTCTGAGAATTGTTCCTTGTTTCCTTTCCCTTTGTACATTACCAAGTTGGTTGAAATATAAATTAGTAATAAATATTATATTTGTATTACTGAGAGAGCAATACTGCAATACCATGGGAATTTAATTTCTATTCAAAATTTGGCGGTCATGACCAAATTTACATCCATATGCATTTGTCTACAGTTTTCAATCTGAAAATGACTAAGCTTCCCGATGTTCAATGATGAACGCTATGTTGTTAGTTGCTAAGGTTTGATAAGATGATTCATACTACTCAAAGAAGAAATTTAGAATTTTAACCATATTTAGCTTTTCCCTTAAAAACCGACTCGTAAGGGAGAGGATTACAAGACTTATATTTCACATTTAGTTTCATTACATCTTTGATGTGAGACTTTTCAATACTCCCCCTCATTTTAGAGGTGGAAAGTGCATCGTTCTCCCAATTACAAGATAGATCATTGGATTTTCTTTTTTTTGTGATTTCTTAAGGTGGCGCGGATATCAAGAATAAATTTATAATTTTAACCATGTTCCTCCCTTAAAAATCAGCTTGTAAGGGGAAGGATTATCAAGACTTATATTTCACATTTAGTCTTCCTACACCACCTTTATGTGAGAGTTTCCAACACTCAACATCTGAGCTTAATCAATTTGACATATTTTTCTTTATATTTTGAGTTATAGGTTACAGTTTTTTTGGTGCCTTGTTAAGTCGAATGCTAAATGATGCCTTTCTTATGGAAGTCAATTCTTGTTCATAGATGACAGATAACACTGCAGAAGTTAATTTTTGGCTTGGTAAACGGAATGGCTTAGTAAGTATATATTGACTTCAAATTGGTGGAACTGTGGCAATGACAAATTAACGATAAGAATCGACAGAAAAAACCGTGTGTAATTTTCAGTAGGTAGGAGTAACGTCTCTGGGCCATGATGGGGCGAAATTGCATCATTGTTTAAACATGTGTGATCAAGACACATTAACCACACAAATAAAAGGGGTCTGGTTGGAGTTAGGATTGCTGCGCTGACAGAAGAAATGGGATCATAAGGATGACAAAAGATAATATATCTTATAGTTTTATACATGTTAAAGGCCATAGAGAAGTGAATTTCCAGGTTATTAATATGTTGAGACTAGTTTGGTTATCTGGGAAACTGTGTCTAGGGCATGAAATTGAGTCCGTTGATTGCATTTCTTTAAAATTTGCTCATTTTTTGTAAATACAGTTTATTCAAATGATAATTGATTGTCTAGAATGCTTAAATCTAGTCATTATTACCAGGTTTGCAGTACCCTTCCAGTTTCTACTACTTGTTTTAAGAATGAGTTCTTTACGAAAATGATACAGAATGAATTAAGGTAGACATACTCACGGACCTAACTTACTCCCAAAAGTTAGTTCATGAGTACAAGGTTTATCCGGTCTTTATATTCGTTCTAACTAAGTCCTATTTGGACGATGTGAGATTTCTCCTCCAGACTTACCAGTCAAGACAAACGTACCAGGGTTTAAAATGTTCCTGTATCATTCACCCACCCTTTGAGAAGTGGACCCCGCACACGGCACCACACCCCGGCTCTGATACCAACTGATACAGAATGGATTAAGGAATGCGATAGTCACGGACCTAACTTACCCCCAAAAGCTAGCTCATGAGTGCAAGGTTTATCTGGCCTTTATATCCGTTTTAACCAAGCCTTATTTAGACGAGGTGGAACTTCTCTCTTACCAGTCAAGATAAACATCTCTGACCCGGGTTCTAGATACTCCCGCATCAGAAAAAAAACATGGGATTTGATTCGGTCTTCTAAATTCTAATATGTTCAAACATTGTAAAGTAATTTTAATTGAATATGGCTTTGATTTCAAAAAGAAATCTAATCCATCCTTTATTATAAAATAATAATAGTAAAAACATGGCTTCTACCAGTTTATAGAAATTGTGAAGGAACTTTTGGTTGTAAGGATGACTTTTTCTGTAGTTAACGGATGATATATGATCAGAATAAATCACTAAAAGGAGCTTCTTGTTGTATTGTGTTGGCTATCATCTCAAAGACTTAAGTTAGGAGTCACTACTCACTATCTTGAACTTGGTTTGCTCAATCATTATTCACCAGCACACGTTCCTCTGTGTTCTATATTCATGTGATTTGATGAAAAATGGATTTCAAATTTTTTGAGATAGCTCGTAAGCTCTTACCATTATATATATTTCCTGCCAGATGTAACGTATTGGTTTCAGATTAATGAAATTTATAATGTCTAACTGGAGTCCATCATCTGAACAGGTTGGGCTGGCTGCTTTTGATTTAAGGTCAGCTTCGCTGCATCTTTCTCAATATATTGAAACGACCAGTTCATATCAAAATACAAAAACATTGCTGCATTTCTATGATCCCATTGTGATCATTATTCCTCCAAACAAGTTAGCCCCCAATTCTACAGCTGGAGTTACAGAATTGGTTGGTAGATTATATGGTTCAGTCAAGAAGGTGATGTCACTGTCTCTCTCTGTCCCCATAACCTTTCCCATGTTTGTGCTTGCAGTACAAAATTTAGAGGAATGATGTGTGTCTAAAAAGCACTTCTAATGAATCCCTGCAGAATGCTTATTTATGATAGGAGTCCTTGTTTATGCAGGTTGTGTTGGCCCGTGGTTGTTTTGATGACACAAAGGTGTTAATATAACCTTTTTGTCCTTCAGTTCTTTTCAGGATTTAGTTTCCTGTAACTTTTTTTATCTCCTAAATGCCACTGAAGTTTTGTTCTTTAGGGTGCTATGCTGATAAAAAACCTAGCCTCTAAGGAGCCTTCAGCACTTGGTTTGGACACTTACTACAAGCAGTATTATCTCTGCTTGGCTGCTGCTGCAGCCACTATAAAGTGGTATTTCCGTTACTCAGTTATTCTTCAAGTTAGATACATAGAGGTTATTTTAAATGTTTAGTTTAATTTATTCCAGTACAGATAACTAGAAGTTATTTAATACAATTACACAATAAATAGTAAATTTTATCATCTTGATTGTGACCCAACTAGGAGTTATAAATTTTTCTCCTAGGCTTGCTGTAGTATTGTTCTTAATGAGTTGTTGTGATGGTAACTAGTTTCTATTTTAGTGTGAAGTAACCTCCACTCTTCCTATCACATGATGCGTTCTGGAAATTTGGTAATCGTTTTTTATAGAGTGGCTCATTAATTGATACCAGTCATGTGAAGTAAAAACAGAAACCATGTTTTTGATGTCTGAAGGAGGAAAGTATGACAGAGTGCCGTAAAATGATCCTCTGCATTCTCTTCTCATTATCATTCCATTTCCCAGACAAAAGTCTCAAGTTACATAAGCAAAGGACGTATCAACTGTTTGTTAAAGAATGAATATCCCACTCTCAAACTACAATGGTGTCCCATTGGGTGCATGTGTACAAGGATTTCCCCCTAGATGTGAAGGTACTAAGATTGAACCTGGTCCTTGAGAAACTTCACACCCCATAGAGGCATACATGACCATCATGCGAGAATTAGGTGTGTAACAAGGTACCTTAGTTATGATAGAGAAAGCTTCCTAAAACTTGTTGTAATCTGAAAAGATATTGTCAATATTAGAAATGGAATACAGTTGAGAACTTATGCATCTCTTAGAACAAGGACTAATGCCGCCCCATTCTTGGTAGAGAGGCTAATAGAATCAGTTCAAATAATTAACTGAAAGAATCCATTCCTATTTAGATAGCAAGAATGCATAAACAATTCACATAGTGTACCGTTTGATTCTGTGTTGGCACATGTTCTTCTCATTGATATAAGTGTAATGAGTTTTACAATGTATAGATATCATATAAATAGTCTTTAGGCTGTCCCTTGAATTGGTAAATCCCCAGCAACATCGCTTTATTTGCGAATGCAATATTAGGTTGACATTTTGATCTAAATTTATTATATTGTGAAACATGGAACTATAAACTGGATATTGCTTATAATTTAATTCTTGTCCAAGAAAAAGTAAATTATCATAAATCTTTGGCTCAAGTGAGGACTGAAGAAAATAAATACATAAATCCCTTGCTAGATATTCAGTTAACATGACAATCTCGCAACAAGCCATATTGGATTATCAGCCATTCTGAAATTTGAAATTTCATGTACAGCAATGTGTCAGTGGTGATTTCAAATTTAGCCACCGTTTTTTCTTGAGTTTATACAGGAATGTTTTAGCAACTAAACGTTTCTGTGTGCACTCTCACCTTCTAAGTTTTCACTGCATCAATCACCTCTTTTATTCTCAACTCTACGAGGTTATGAAAAGTGATATGAGGCATGAATTGGTGCTCATTTTGTAACTGTTTGACTGCAACTAAGTTTTGACTGTACTTGCACAGGACCGAAGCAGAGAAAGGGGTTATTGTTACCAATCACTCGTTGTCGGTAGGCACAATTGTTCTTTATGTGGTTGACTTTTTGTTAAGGCTTCTTATCTTATCACTATCATTACGTGTATCTCAATGAGCTTAAGGGTTGTACACTACAATGCCTACTTACACAACTTTTGTATTCACAACTCTGCAACTATACAAGTGGCTTCATCTGAGTTTAATCGGAAAAAAAAAATTGAGTGGAACTAGCTGGAATCGGAGTCATCAGCACAGTTGTGCAAATTTGTGAATGCATGAATCATGCAATTAGCATTACTCGATTATATATATGTGCATTGACACATACACAGGTGCACACACAAAGAAGTGGAACTGTGGAAGCTCTGGGTTGAAAGACCCTTACTTCCTTATGGATACAGATTCAATTGAAAAAATGCATATCAGGTCATCTCTTTCTTGGGTTCTTTAGTCTGTTGATAGCATAAAACATGTTGATTTACAAAACCCAACTGATTTGCATTTTATATGTCTCCATTGGCCAAAACTCATAAATAAAACATAGAAGTGTCAAATTTTTTAAGGGTCAAGTTCAAATTGAAGAAGGGTTTTTATGGTCTATTTTGTATATGATTCATCATGCTAACTAATAAGCTTTAGGTTCGGGCTGCTCAATTTACAAGCAATAATCACATGGCTGTGTGCTCAATTGCTGTGTGTAGACTTTGTCCATTCTCTCAAATTTGCTATCATATTACTGCTACAGTGCTACTCCATTCAGTATTTCAACCACCTGCTCATTCCTTATGATAATTTTATCAAATTGAATATGAAGTCTTTACATAATCATCTTCTGGCCATTGTCTGTCATCCATTAGGTTCTCCTTGATATTTTTCCTTGGGACAGTGATCACTGTCCAATTTCTATAATACTTCTACCACAGAAATCCCATATCTCTTTCCATCTAGATTTCAACCTGCACTCATATGGAGGATTCAATTCACTTTTATTGTGCATGTCATTATCTCAGGTCACCTTTAATGGATCATTTGATCACATGAATATTGATGCAACCAGGTAAGTTTGCCTGCTTTTCTGAGCATATTGCTATGCTTTTACTGGTGATTCATTAGATCCATTAAAAGGGAGGGGGGGGGGGGATGAGAATACTAACGGTACTGGCTTTTCCTAGAAAAGGACCAATTTAAAAATTTAGAAGCCTAATAACTTATCTTGGCCACGGTCATTCCTGATTAATTCTAAATATTTGCAATTCCCGTGTCATCTATTTTCCTTCTATTTTTCCTTTTCTCATATTACCTACTTTTCCTTTAAAGACAGGCAGTTCTTTTCAACCTTCTTTGTTTTTTGTTTTTTATTTCATAACACATAATATTTTCAACAACCTTACAATTATTACCAGTGAACCTGGAGTTAATTTTTTGAAATGCTGATACAAGAAACATAAACTTATTAGTTAATAGAAACGAGAATCATTTTGGGATGAAATTGAGGAAGGAAATTTATACAGATATTACTTCTGAAAATAACTTAAATTCTTAGTTTGAAGAGAGTCTAACTAAAACAAAAATGTCAGAGACCTATCAGCAAGAAGTAGGATTTTATGGTAACTGATAGGACTTAATAATTCTATATACATTTTGGAAAACGAATGCTTACAACTTGTCCAGGTAGATGAACATTTTCCATAATAAAAATGAAGAAGCAGGATTAATGGTAACTGATAGGACTTATTAGCCTTTTTGATGAAAAAAAAAGGGCTGTATTTCTGAGATATTCTTCCAATGTAAACTTCGAATAACAAAGTCCAATCTACTTTTCGCATTGCATCTGTTTGAAGACTGTAATAATGGATTTTGTGGTTGAAATTTGATGTCAGCGTCCAAAATTTGGAAATTGTTGAGCCATTTCATTCTGCCCTATTTGGAACAAACAACAAGAAAAGAAGTCTGTTTCACATGCTCAGGACAACAAAAACAATTGGAGGGTAAGTGACAAATTATACAAGTTTGTTAATGCAGCATTACTCATTTGACATTGTATTTGTTGCCTCCAGGACAAGGCTTCTCCGTGCCAATCTGTTGCAGCCTCTTAAAGATATTCAAACAATCAATACTCGCCTTGATTGTCTGGTCAGTATGAAGGATATTTCAAGTTTCCTGTTTGAGTCTATATCATATGCTTCTTATAAGATGTGTCCCTTAATTTGCTAGCCTTTTGATTCTCTTTACTGTTTCCACTTTTTTCATAAGTCACATACTTGTCTATTATAAATTTGAGATGTTAATCTTCCTTGACGTTTTGTTCTCTGGTTCGAAACTTAGAGCAGAGATGTTTGCATTTGAATTAAGCAATGAACTTTTTCTATATTAGTTATGTCTTTCAACTAAAATACTTATATACTTGATTGCCTGTCAACTGAATAGAGGCCATGATCAGAGTTATCACATTTTGGCAGGGAACTGTTAAATATTTCACGACTGAACTTACTCTTGGGGGGGGGGGGGGGGGGGACCTGGGTTTGTTG
>JASKGM010000009.1:15416977-15475171 GCA_034509205.1 Ceratonia siliqua | reverse complement strand
CCCCCCCCCCCCCCCCCCCCCCCCCCCCCCCCCCCCCCCCCCCCCCCCCCAACGGAGTTGTGAGTAATTTGATAATTTATTTAATGTAGTTTTGTGAGGTCAAATATGCAATTTTAAGCGAGAGGAGTTTCTCTCAACCTTTTCTTGAAGCAAGGCTTGTATAAGTCTAGCTATAACTTGAACAGAGTAGGCTCTTGATTTGATACCTAGCAAAATCATGAGACTGTTACATACTTACATAGTGGCTAGCCTGGATTATCAGGGTGCTTATGGGGCAGGTTTTCATATAATCTAAAGCATTCAGTGAAACAAACTATCATTGTCCTTTAACTACCATAGTTGGCATTACTAGTAACGTACTTCTAATATAAAGTAAGTAATTACCCCTTTATCCACAACTAGCATCATTAATGTGAAACTCAGACATTAAGTTTTGAGGGCTGTCTTAGTATAATAACTTCATCTTTGACTTTGTAGATTCTAAGGGAGCATCATTTTTGGCGACCTGACTGTTGCAGTCAATGATGATGTGAAAATAATCTGGGTAGTTTGCTGGAGGTCCTAGGTTCTAACATCCTTACTGCCATTTGTACCAAAAAAATAATGGGAAAAAGATTACATAAGTTCTATTTGAAGATTTCATCATCACTAACATGGCCTGAATCTCAGCATGTTTGTCTCTTGAAACTTATGTAGCATCTTTATGGTGCATTCTTTTATTGAGAGAAGATCACTTCACTTTTTTAAGTTTGTATGATGATTGGTAATGCTGTTACTGTTCTCTGACAAAACAAGCTTGCATATGCAATGGTACATAATCAACAAGTTAATTTTCAAACATCCTTCTTTTGAATGACGGAGGGCCCACTGCATTGTTACTATTGACATTTAGGTTAGTTTGGCAGTCTCTATCACTATATGTGTGCAGATAGGACATCACTGTAAAGAGTCCTACATAGTTTCATACTCTCAAGAGTTACTTTTTGTTCATGTCTTAAAATATCATAATAAAAAAATTGATGTGCATGTTGTATCTCATATAACATAAACCTTGCACTCATGTGCCATGTCAAATTCCTTTTATCATTTAAATCAATAAAATTCATGCATTTGGCAATAATCCATTGATAAGTTATCTCATAATTTTTAAAGATCTTCCGAAAATAACTTTTTGGGGGCAAGGTTAAAGGTTATTTAGTTAAAATGATTTTCATAAACTATCTCAAAATTCATAACTTCCTCCCTCTAACATTTATACTAATATTAATTATTAAAACGTAAAAACTAGCAGTGATTTAGATTTATAACATGTCTCTAATATTTCATTTCAGGATGAGTTGATGAGCAATGAACAGCTATTTTTTGGCCTCTCTCAGGTTTTGCGTAAATTTCCAAAAGAGACCGGTAAGTAAGAACAATGCTGAACAGAAGTTAGTCTTCTCAAAAGTTTATACATATTTGATAGTAATACAGATGAATTGGACCGGGTTCTTAATTCAGATAGAGTATTATGTCACTTCTGCTTTAAGCCAAAGAAAGTTACAAATGAGGCACTGGCAGTTGATCATGCTAAAAAGAGTCAAGTGTTAGTATCAAGTGTTATTCTCCTTAAAACTGCTTTGGACGCCCTGCCTTTACTGTCTAAGGTACCTCTTTATTTATTTATTAATATGGTTAGACTCAAATATACCTGAAGTAACTGAAAAAAAAAAAAAAAAAGCAAAGGTTATGAATGATTTTTTCTTGATTAACATATCAGGCGCTTAAGGAAGCGAAAAGTTTTCTTCTGTCAAACATCTACAAGTCAGTTTGTGAAAATGAGAAATATGATCTTATTAGGACAAGGTATGCTAAGGTTTTCTTCTGCCTATTAGCACATGCAACTGTTATTTCAGATTCCCTAGGTTATTAGGACATTCCCTACGGACAAATACTAGTATTGAGTTAATATAGTTCTCAAACTAAAGAAAAACTGTCATGAATGTTCAGAGTCAAATAATAGGCAATCAAATAATTAATAACTATCTGTTTGCCACATTGCGAAGGCAATAACGTTGTTTATCTTGTCTTATATAGTTATATTTGCTTCCCCTTTGATATTGTTCCTGATTAATACTATCATTTTGCTCCATCCTACGTCACTCAAATCAAAGTGCACCCAATCAATCAGTCCTTATTAATGGGAGAAAAATTATCTGGTTCCTATCCCTTGTTTTGGAAACTAAGGGATTTGATAGAAAGCTTCATACCGGGGGGGAGGTGGCGCTGGCAGGCCACATCCCATTGGCCATGAAAAGTGAAAAGTGAAAAGTGAAAGTTACTTGCTGGTTGCTGCTGATAATAAACTAATAGATAAAACATTAAAAATAAATAAAATAAATTTATATTTATATTTATTCCAACTTGAACAATAGGAATTATCTTTGTTCCAGGATAGGGGAGGTTATTGATGAAGATGTACTTCATGCACGGGTTCCTTTTGTTGCACGAACACAGCAATGCTTTGCTGTCAAGGCTGGAATTGATGGTCTCTTGGATATTTCACGGAGATCATTTTGTGACACCAGCGAAGGTTTATATACCATCTGTATACATTAGTTTTATTTCTTGTCAAGTATATAATCTTTTTCGGAATGCAGCCTATACACGAAACTCTCCTAAAGTATTTTATTTTGCATTACATTCACAGCTATCCACAATCTTGCAAACAAGTATCGTGAAGATTTCAAGTTGCCCAAATTAAAACTCACCTTTAAAAACAGGCAGGGGTTCTACTTTGTCATACCACAGAAGGATATTCAAGGAAAACTTCATAGCAAGTTCATTCAGGTTAGATCCTCTTTGCTCTCAATTAAGAAGCTCTTTTTAGAAGTTGTTTTTCCCAGAGTTAATGATCTCATGGTTTATGTTAGGTCATAAAACATGGGAACAACATACATTGCTCAACTTTGGAACTAGCGTCTGTGAGTAATTTGATCATTTGGATTTCATAAATATGATCTATACATCATATAATAAAGGAGACCTGGTGAACAAGCCCAAGGAATACATGATCTGAAATTCTACTTGTTTGACAACATAATTTGGTTAGAGTTGTACTTATGTATGGCCTTTGATGCGTGTGCATCAAAGTTTAGTGGGACCATAGTCATGCCAAGTCAATTCTGAGGTCTAGCGCTGCATATCGTCCTCCAGAAGAAATAAGAAGACAGGCATGCCATGGTTAAGGATATATTGAGTTTACATGAAATTTCCATCACCTTGGGTAATGGGTATGATATCATTTAGTCCCAGTACTTATATTATTTGATGAATAAGTACCTCCCTCTGTTCCACCTGGCTCTGTGTTAAACCAATTTTAAGGAGATTCCTACTTTATTGTATGAGACAGCACATCAGGGATTTTCACAGGTAACCTTAACTTTTTACTTCCGGAAGGAAAGAATACAGGCAAAATGCTGAATCAAAACATGACTTTATTACTTTCAAACCGAGAAATATAACTTGGGACTTCTGATAACAAATATGAGAATTAAAAAGCTGTATTTGTTTTATATCCTACCACAGTAAGATATTACTTATTTCACTCTCAAAAAATTTGCAGTTGAATGCTAGGAATAAATCTGCAGCTGCAGAATGCTATACAAGAACAGAGGTTTGCCTGGAAGGTTGTGCATAATGTTTTGGCAATACAAATCCTCACGGTCTTGGCGTGTTTAGTTTTGTTTATGTATAATTCAGTCCAATATTTTTCTTATATTCTCTCCCTTCTCTTTTTCTTTCTATTTTTGTTTGACCATATACATATATATACACGCACACACTATGGTAATGAGAATGTTCTTAATTACCATTGGAATCTAAAATGAACTTTTTATGACACTACTTAATGCAAGTTCACAAGATTAAATTGATTTTCTTTAAATCGTAATTTTGTTATTCAATTGGATTTTGTCTTTAATAAACTTTAAAAATTAATTGTAAGGAATAGATTTCCATTTTCAAGATATAGATATTACCTGTTGTTTTCCTTGGACTTGCACTATCTCATATCTTTCAGGTATTCTTTGAAATGAAATAAACCTGTTCTAACTGAAACAATTTACAGAACTTATGGATGCCATTCGCCAGAATGTCTCTGTGTTGACACTGCTTGCTGAGGTCTTGTGCCTGTTGGATATGATCGTGAATTCATTTGCTTACATGATATCCACTAAGCCTGTTGATAGATATACAAGACCAGAATTTACAGGTGTGTAAATTGGCAAGTTCTATCTTACATTTTGTACCTTTAGATAGTTTAATGGGGAAAATTCCTAATCCATAATATATTTTCTAGAGAATGGTCCAACGGCAATTGATGCTGGTAAACACCCAATCCTTGAGAGCATACACAATGACTTCGTTGTATGTGACGGTTATATCGAATATTAAGATAGGTTCTTTAAGATTTTATTTCTCTTTTTTCTCATGTAGGAAGAAAATATGCGTTGTTGTTTGGTTAACTAATAAATTAACCTTTCGCTTTGCAGGCCAATAATATATTTCTGTCTGAAGCCTCAAATATGGTGATTGTGACAGGCCCCAATATGTAAGAAAGTTCCTAAAGAAGTTTATTGTTATATAAAAGAGGATTGATGAAGGACATAATAAAATTCCAGCTAATTTTAACTGACCTAGAAAATGACCGTTGTTACAATTGTATCAGTAAGTAGAAAAGAGAAAGAGAAGATAGAGAGAAGAAGAATGAAACAGAATTTTCATTGATACACTTGCAGTACAACAATTTGTTATTTGTAGGAAAAAGTATGCTGACTAAGCTATAAAGAATGTAACAAAGTTTAACTAACTCTAATGCCTTAACAACTGTCCATGACTGAATGCTTTTAGTATGAAGAAGGAACCATGTTTGGGCTTATTAATCAAGCGTAAATATCACAATAATTATCACTGGTAGCTCAAAGGATATAAACTGATTTTACTTGGAAATGCCTCAGAAAATGAGTCTGTCATTTTGGAAAATCAAATACACTATAAAGTGTGGAACCTAAACAAGGCCCTATTTTCTGACGAAAACATGTCGTAATTTGTTCAATTGAAGCCAAAATTGTTAAGTTGGCATTATCTTGTAACTTACCAAGAAAAGAAAAAAGATGGTCGTCGGGTTGCTAGATGAGTAAGTGGGATTCAGTAGCTCAAATTATCACTTCAGAAATTATAGTGCAGGGGTGAATTGTGAATTTAAAAAATAAACACCTTGTTTCTTATTTGCAGTTTAGGACAAAGCTTATATTAGCGATTCACTGCTGAGCTGTTAGCATGAAGAATATCAAGTTTGGTGAAGTACTTTTTGTATTCATTTATTCCAGGAGTGGAAAGAGCACTTACCTTCAACAAGTGTGCCTCATAGTTATTCTTGCTCAAGTTGGGTGTTATATTCCCGCTCGCTTCTCAACTCTGAGGGTTGTTGACCGTATGTTTACAAGGATGGGTGCAGTTGATAATCTTGAATCAAACTCTAGTACGGTACAATCTCTAAACATCTGCATCTGTAGACTACTAGCTATATTCCAATTCCCCTTAAGCGGCAGGTGGTTTAAAATTATATTTTGACTTCTATAGCAAAGATCATATTCCTTGGCTCTTTATGTTATTATATAAAGTTGTCTGGATGTGTAGTTCATGACAGAGATGAAAGAGACAGCTTTTATCATGCAGAATGTCTCACAAAGGTAATGCACTTTTAATCTTCACCGGTCTTGGAACAAATGACAGCTTTTTTCTAATAATTTGTTGGATATAGGAGTCTAATTGTTATGGATGAACTTGGGAGGGCTACTTCTTCCTCTGATGGTTTTGCAATTGCATGGAGTTGCTGCGAGCATCTTTTGTCACTTCAAGCGTAATTCTTTCTGATTTTCAACTATTATAAATTCATAATCAATAAGCGTCTGCGAAGTGCTACTTTAATGGCATGGATTTCTAAAATGAAGGTTACTATTCAAATTCCTTTTATTTTATTAGAAAAGAAAATTACGAAGAAAGCAAAAATGACTGCAGCGCTTATAGCAAGAGAATTTCTATTTTAATTTGCATTGGTGTAGACTTGAAAATTTGAAGATATGGTGTGTATTCTTTTCTGCATGTATTCACCATCAATGAAACGAACATACTTATTTTCATTGATCGGTCTCTCTCTCCTATCTGAGCTATATTTTTTTTTCTCCTTCAGGTATACCATTTTTGCCACTCATATGGAGAACCTATCAGAATTAGCAACAGTCTATCCTAACTTGAAAGTTCTTCACTTTCATGTTGACTTGAAAAACAGCCACCTAGATTTCAAGGTGGTACAATTTCTCTTTGCTTGCATTAAGAATTGAGGTGATGGTATGCGACCTAATATTCCACTTTACACAGTTTCAACTTAAGGAAGGAACAAGACGTGTCCCGCATTATGGCCTTCTCCTAGCAGAGGTGGCTGGATTACCGAGTTCGGTTATTGAGACAGCCAGAATGATCACATCCAGGATTACAGAAAAGGTGATTATTACCACCTAACTAGTCAGGAATAGGAAGTTGATCAAAATCTGAAATCTATAGATTTTAATTCTGAGTAATTAACCCCTTAAAATCCCCCGCCCCCTCCCCCTCGGGTTGACATTTTATTTACAGGAGAGAAGAAAAGGTGCTTAGAAATTTGGTGGAGAAAAACCTGCTTAGAAATTTTATTTAGTGCACAAGAAATAGAAAATTAAACACCGTGAAAAACAGCCATTGCCAAAGAAAGCATGTACTCCTGTTAGTTCATATGGAATGCGATAACAGGGTAGACTGGTCCAATGAATTTTCATGAAGGTGTCAGCGACTCGGCGCCATGTATGTTCCAACAGTATTGCTTCCACATCTAAGCATATATCTAAATTATCAGATATTGGAATTTCATCACCACTCGGTAGATGTTAGTGTTGGTCTTTTTGCATGTTGTTTTGTCCATATTCTTTGACTTAGTTTGAGTTTGTATAGACTGGGTTGTTAGGCGAAGAGCAAGTGTTAAATCAGTGGAGCATCTTATATTAGCTTGCTGCTGTTTGACTTGTCAGGGCATATTATATATGTAATACAATCTTTATGTTGTTTTCGTCCCCCTCCTCCCCCCTTTTTTGGTTTCGTTCTGGGGGTGACGAGTTAATTTACACTTCTATATGACACATACTTTGTATTCGTTTACGAACTGCGATATATTGCTATCTGTATGTCCAGGAAGTGAAGAGAATGGAAGTCAACTGTCTGCAGTATCATCCAGTTCAGAGGGCTTACCATGTTGCTCAACGCTTGTTATGCCTAAAATATTCCAATCAAGACAAGGATACGATTCGACAAGCGTTGCAGAACCTTAAAGAATGCTGCATCAAGGAAAGGCTCTAATGTTGGCTTCGATAGACAGGTGGTTAACTCTTCCTAGTTCCTACTTCCCTGACGAATTGGGATGGGAGACCGAGTAAATTTGGTTTGGCAATTTTAAAAACCAAATAAGTATTTTTTATTTTTAAGAGATATTTTTTGAGATTATAAAATACATTTAATTAACTTTAAATATTTTTTGAAATATTAGTTAAAATATTTTATTCTTATATTTGGGTTAAGTATAATTTTTTTTAAAATGTTAATATTTTTTATAATTATTGTTTCATATATAATGATTAATAAATGATAAGTTAATTTATATAATTATATAATTTATTATTATTCTAATAATTTTAACATAAATAATATTTATTTTATTAAATTTTAGTATTTTTTAAATTTTTTTATATTTATAATAATTAATATAACCTTCTTTATTCATTCATGACTTCTTTATCTATTTTTTTATTTATATTTTTTTATTATATATATATATATTATTCTATTTATTTTAATATAAATAATATGTATTTTATTAAATTTTAAAAAATATTTTTATATTTATAATAATTAATATAAATTTCTTTATTCGTTATTTTTTTTATTTTTTTATCTATATTTTATTTATTTATATTTATCTTATATATATTATATATTTTTTATTTATATATAAAATTTATTATTTATTTAATAATTTTAATATATAATATTTATTTTATTAAATATTTTAATATTTATAATAACTAAAAAAATGTATATATATGAGATATGAATAAAATGAATTTTTTATATTTAAAATTTTTTTTATATTTATAGAAATTTAAAAATACCACTACCCAGGAGAATGTTTTAATAGAAAAAGTTAGCCAAAAATTATTTTTAAAATTTTTAATTTTTTGATAATAATTTTTAAAAAATATATACCAAATATAAATAATTTTTATTCTCAAATTAAAATTCCCAAAAAAACTAAAAAAATGCTCCTACCAAACATCCTCTTATAATATTATTTTTCACACACAAATTAGTTCAACAACTCATATCATATTATTTATTCTTCTCACTCATCTCAAAATTTCGTTATCTTAACATTAGTGAAAATTTTGTACTAAATAACTCTGAGAAGAGCTTTATTTAATTATTCTGTACTAGGCATTACTATTTTAGTATTTTTTCCATTTTTCTATTGGCTATTGTTTTTTACAACTCTTTAATCTTATTATAATGTTTTAAATATTTATATTTATAAAAAAATGTTTTGAATTGTTTTATTAAAGATTAATAGATATTTAAATCATTTATTAATAAAATAATTATTTTAATATATTATAAATCGTTAATTAAATTTATAACAAAAAGTGTCTTTCAAACTACAATTATGATATTTTTAACTAATAATTATCTTATTATAAATTATAACTACTGAAAGTAAGAATTTGAACAATAAAAAAAAAAAAACACAATTCAGTATAGTATAAACTATAAAGTATTATTTTAGGTGCTTACTCATGAATAGTAATATCTCATTAGTAACTTTTTATTTTTTTTATTTGCTTTAATTTGTTTTAATAATTTTATTTTAAAGAACAATTTAAAAAAATTTAAAAGAAAATTCATAACACAAGCTATTAAGAAATAAATCAAAAAGTAAAGAAAAAGTAAAAAAAAAAAACTTTGAATAGTTTTTACTTTTTTAAAATTCTTTAAAATTATTTATTTTTAAATAAAATAAATAAATAAACAAAAATAAAAATATTGCTACTTCATAAATCATAAGCAGCATAGAAAGCTATTTGGTACTTAATAGGTGTTATAAAAAATTTTAATTTAACTATAAACATTTTATAATAGTGCTTGAAAAATTACAGGCAAAAAAGACTCCAGGAAATAAGTTATTCTCAGTAAAATAAATCAAAATCTCTGCAACAGATTTGTTGTTTGGTTTAAAGTCTCAATTCTCTTTTCCAATCCTACTTCCACATCAACGTGTGAACCTATTTACTATTTCCCAGTATACAATTACTACATAAAAATAGAAACTAAAAAAATTGAGAGGATTTTTTGTTTAATCCACGGTCTCTAAGTCACTTACATACCATATACTTAATTATTTATTTAGTGGGCAATAAGATATCAAATTTTTAATTAGCTTCAAGACACTATTTATTTGTTTTTTATTAATAAAATAATTATTTAATTAAATTTTTTTATTATAATTAAATAAAATAATTCCTTTTTATAAAAAATAAATAACACTCTTAACACACATAAAATTTAATGTCCATAAAACACAAAACTTAAAACCTCATTTAAGGCCAAACAATAATTTGCTCTCATTATTTTAGCTACCAGATAGAAAAAAGAAGCCCGCAAATTTTGTTCCTAGTCTAGTATAATGAAAATAGGAGGACGTTGAATTCTATCGTAAATGACTTCCAACCAGCAGATGTATGGCGCTAGCAAACATCAAAGACGACGCAAAAGGATGGCGGTAAAAAATTACAATAAAACGAGATAATGAGATGAAGATTAAAAAAATTCAAACAATCTTCAATATTGTTTGATAAATCTTACCACTGCAACGCCATTCGGATCAAGAGAAACGTAATTCAAAACTCACGATTTCCAAGTCAAAACAGAAAATATCATGTCCTCCAGCTAATATTCAGAAAATGACGCAAAAAATCACTATAGTAGTAAAATCAGCGGTAGCGACGGAGGGAAAGAGTGTTGTTTCTCTTCCAAGTTGCCCTACGGGATGGACGGGCTTTGTGGTACAGATGTCCTCTGCCCCGTAAGCCCCTGTATTTTTTCCCAGCTGAAGTGAGACCGCGTAGCTCCCTGTGTTTATGGACGGGATTGCAGAGCCAATTGATTCTTGGATCATTTCTGATAGCATTGTGGGCGGCATCCACCAGAACTATCTCAAAATATTTATAAGTCGAATCCTGTATCAATAACATTGTACCATAAGACCTAGCAGAAAGCAATCCATAACCAGGTCCAGATTCAGCGATTATAAGATAACAAACCTCATTCACCCAATAAGAATTAAGGACCCTAAGGCCACCCAGCTTCCGTCCAGCTCGCTCCTCAGCCACTGACCTCTTGCTCCGCTGAAATTTCAGTTGGGTAACACCTTGGTTTGTGGGCTTCCCGTATACAATACCTTTGGGAACTGGTCTCTTCCTGCCACCCCTCCGAACACGAACACGGTAAATCACATAACCCTGCATGTGTTATAATCACACTATCATAAATAGTTCATAATAAGAGAAGACGGGTGTAGCAGCCACAAAATTAATGAGGAACACAACCTTTATACTACATCATAGTTGTTAAAAAATATCCAACCCTATGAGATAATGCAGTTTATGCATTTAAAAAGAGAATGATCTCACCTTTCTTTACCATAAATATATGGGACGACAAACGATATTTTATTCAATACCCATGCAACTTTAAATGGAAAGCTACTAACACGTCATAAAAAATGCAGAATAAAAGTGTGCAGGATCGAGACAAGAGCAAGATTGTTAAGAAGACATGATCTACGGTTCAGTTTAGTTTAGCTGGTATCAGGAAGCATCCAATCATTGTACATATGCGATTTCAAAAGAGAAAATACATATGCATCATGATGCTGCTTAACCATCACCTTGTCAAAATCTTGGCATAAATTAGCTCGTTCAATTTTCATTCTTCAAATGGTTAAATCAAAATCCTGATGGTTCACATTTTGTTGCGAAATCAACAGACATATCGCTTTTTCATAAACAGATGAAATTATAAATAATTCAGGGCTTACTCTCACTGCTTGACAATAAGAGGGTCGCATTTCAGTATGTAGTAGACATGACAGAACAATAAAACCGCCAAATAAATGATACAACCCTCATAGAGCACAATGTAGAAAACTAAGTGTATGCAAGTAAATTAATCAACAAAGACAATAAAATTAAGCTCACAGATATGAAAGAAAAGAAAGGAAAAATTAACACAATAACTTCTATAAATCTTGTCCAATGAAATAGATTTTTTACCTGCTTAGCCTTGTAACCCAAGCGACGAGCCTTGTCAGGACGAGTAGGCCTAGTCAAGCGGACAATGGAAGGTTGCTGACGATACTCCCAGCACCTCACTCTCTGCAAGAATCTCATGACATCAGACTGCTTCTTGCGCCAAAGCTCTGATACATACTTGTAGGCACCTATTGCCACCCAAACCAACAAAATAGAAAACACATAATTCTTCAATTTCACTTCCATCAACGAAAACTAATAAGGTCAAGCACTGGCGTTTCAAAACATGAGCGCATGAAAATAAGTCAAAAATTTGCTCCTAAATACATGCATGTTACACAACTTTGCCTATAACAGCAAAAACTAAATTACAGTACACACAGCTCACAAAGTCAACATTAGGAAAGTTACAGCTAGATTTGACCATATGCCGAAGAAAATTGTAGTGTGTTAAATATCTGAATGCTGCAAGAAACCAAAACGATAAAAAGATAACCATGAACACAGCACCAAAATCAAATATAAAATGCAAATCACTTTTTTTTTTTTTTACCAAAACCAGAATTTCATTCCAGAGAATTATTTTTTACTATTTACACTTCATAGTTTTAAATCAGAAAATCTCAATAAAAAGAACTAAACAGGTTCCATCTCAAATACAAGTTTTCGCCAAAAAAGGAAGAGTTAGAGGGTTGGAGAGAAGAGCGATTTTATTAAGCAAACTGAAAAACATAATGCTATCACATTTTCAATCACCAAACACCAATCCAAGCGATACATAGTATTCAGGAGAAAACAAGGAATGCAGCAGCGTAACCTCAGAGAAACGTGCATGAAAGTAGCAACTATGAAGTATGAAATAAGCAGTGAGAAATTCAAAAGTTCTTCGCATTTAACAAGCAGATCAAAACATCAGGTTCATAACAGAAGATAGACAGAAGGAGAAAGATTGTACCCATCGTGTCGGACCAAAAACTGAACCAAGACGCGCAGTCAGCAAATGAAACCAGGGAGAGAGCTCTAGGGTTTCTTTAAGGGGGAGGCTCTTAACCTTTTATAAAGGGAGCACCGGTAAGACAAAAATCTGGGCCGTCTTTTCCTTTTTCCTCCGATGTGTATCAGGCTTACGTATAAAACGATTCATTTTGATTTGTTTATACATATAGGGCTTTGGTTCTTTTTCGGCAGCTCGGTTCGTCTTCCAAAACCAAAATCCAAATGCTGCTCCGTGCTCACGTTTGGGCTTGTTGAGTTCATTCTTGAGCTGGGCCTATAATAGCCCAAAATGATTGAAGCCTTATCTTCTTAGGCAGAAAAGTTAGAAAACAAAACCCAAATTTTGACCAAAACAAAAGGCAAACTATATGATGTTCCAAATGCATTAATATTATATTTTATGGACATAATCATTAACTGTTAGATTAAAATAAAAATAAATTTATCAATTAATATGTTTGTTGATAAATTAGGAAAAATTTTACGTATAAACAGTTAATTTAAAAAGGATAATTTTTTTTCTACCCATAAGATACTAATGTTCTATTAGTGTGACAAATTTATTTATCAGTAATAAAAAAGGTAAAAATATAATTTTAGTCTCTTATGTTTATATTAATGTTTATTTTTATTTTTTATATTTTATTTTTATTTCTAATATTTTAAAAGTATATAAAATTAATTCTTAAAAATAATATTGTTAAATAAACTAAATAGTTTTTGTTACATGACAGGCCATCTAAAAGGTATTGGCCACGTGTTAGTCTAGAAGGCATACGCTGCTGAGGTGTTTCAACATATTGTCACGTTGACAATACCTTTTAGATTGTTTATTATGTTAGTAAAAGTCGTTAGTTTAGTTAATGGTGTTATCTACATGAACTAACTTGGTACACTTTTAAAATATTAAAGACAAAAATAAAACAAACTAAACGTGAAGTACAATAATAAAATAAAGTGCAAATGTAAATGATCAAAATCATACTTTTGCCTAAAAAAAATATTAATATTGCCATATCAACATAAGACTGGTACACAATTAAACCTATGATGTAAGGTAGAGTGCTATATTTTGATATTGTGGATTTTGATGGTTCCAACTTCCAATGTGTATTCAAATGACAATTTATGGATTTAAGCTTTTTAGTTTACACGGATTCAAACAAGGAAACAAATGCATTCACTGATCAAAATTTACAAAACATAATGGGTTTATTTTCTCGTTTAAGGGTAGGAGTCTTGCCCCCTCCCTGACCCACCCAATCTAAAGGTGGGCAGAGAACAAGATCCCCACGTATATCCTGACTGTCCGCAATGTTACTTCAAGCAAGAGTACAATGAAGAAAACCACAAATGGATAGAGTAGAATTAAATGTACATAAAAATGTGAAGAAGGATAATAACTAAGGTCAGAAAACAAGCAAGAATCACACTCTCATGGCCCTGTTCCAAGGCCAATAAGTGACCAGTCCCAATCCCAATCGACCCAAAAACAAAATTATCCCCAATAACAACTTATAAATAACACGTCACATATATAAAAGGTCACTTGCTTTTTGCTACTTTTAGTAACCAGTATTTACTATTTCTAGAATTTTCAGTCAATTTAATTTAAGCATGAAAGTCAAATATTAGCAATCCAGACCATAATTAATGTATATTTTAATGTAGGATCTTTCTATACCATTGTATAATGACAGTAGGGATCACTGTTTATCTCTCACTTTTAGTTTTTTGTGTGTTTTATTTTAATTTTTTTTTATTTTTTGATATTAATTAATTATTTTTTATGTCATATAAATTTTAAAATTTTTTATTTATGAATGAATAATACCAAAAAAATTATAAATGAATAGTATAAGTAAATGTAAAAAAATTTTAAAAAAAATTCAAAAACACTTTAAAAATTTTTTTAAAAATTATACAATATAAAAAAAATTAATTAATTTTAAAAAGTAAAAAAATCAAAAAAATCAAAAAAATAAAATAAATGTCATGCCCCAATTTAGGACACGTGACCGGCGTAGGGAATTACCTTTCAGGTAATTACCTACCAGCCTCACATACCAATGCAGATAATATCATTGAAATTTATTTATAAATAAATAATGAACTAAAACACACTTTCATAAAATAAATTCTAAGTCAATAATTTAGTAGAAATTTCGGCAGAATTTTCCCTGAAATATGGACTATCCCAGGGTACAAATCTGCTAAAACTAAAGGTGGACATGCCCAACATAATCCAGAAGTCTCAGTGACTTATCAGAAAAAAACAGGAAAATGTCCATCATGGACTGTATGTTCAAATTACACAAATTATGCAAACATACCAATGAATCAAACAATTTTAAATAAGTCCTATCCAACTTTGTCCACAACCCTCAAGTAAATTCCAATATTACAATTCAGGATGATTTCCTACCAAATCAATCAGCAGGTTCAAAAGGTGCAGGTGGAGCTGAAAGTGAATTCTCAACTTGTTGATCTGAAAATGTTAAAATGAGGGGTGAGTCAACTGACTCAGTGAATAGAAAGCAAACTTACAGATTGATACATAAACCCCATCCTGTAATATGCATTACCGCTAAAATAGTGTGAAATCCCATTTTTTTGTATTATTAAACATAGTAAGCACATAATGCACATTATATTCAGGAAAGAAAACAATTCTTGCTTTATAATCATAATTTACGTAACATGAAATTTGACACAATAGTATATTCAAAAATACTTTAATCAAAGTATAAGTTTCTAGGATCCATAAATACATAGGAGAGAACCCAAACTGAGGAAACAGTGTTCCCGCTCCAGAGGATAAATCCCCACTGGAGGGTAACTCAATCCCCACTGGAGGGTAACTCGATCCTCACCTTCGGAAACTGCATTCACCGGAGGGAAACTATATTTCCTATTCTCTTCCGGGCATTCTCATCTGGAGGAACCATTCACAATAATACTCAACCTTTTGTCAGGAACCACACTCACTGACAGAAGTACCCTTTATCAGGAACTGCCATCAACTGATAAAGGTTGCGACCTAGGTGCACCTAGTGGTTCTACCACCACTCTACTACGGATCCCAGATTTACGGTTCTAAATTACTTTCATAGTAATTATACCATTCAGACTTTCAAAATACCAAAGTTCAGGTACTGTTCATGCTATGGACAAAATAATAAATCCACATGTAAATATATATTACTTTCATCAAAAACATACTCGAATAACGTCATTTATCCCACACAATAATTTTTTTATAATTCATGCATCAAGGGGTAAGTAGGAATCCACTCACCGTAAATTAGTGTTTAATACTCACTCTCAATCCAACCTTCTTGTGCTACTGAGTTGGGTCAGAATAAGTTAGGTCCAATGTTCCTATACAGTGATTTGGACAAAGGCACTTTAGTCCCACCTAGACTTAAATGAATTCCGTAATAACTTCTACAACAAATATTAGGATTAATATCATCAAGGATCCAAAATTTGAATACCCACTCAATGGGGATGTCGTTACAGTCTTATAATATGAAGTTTCACCAGATTCAAGAATTTAATTTAATGAACAAGGCTCGGTATTTTTTTTTTTTTGAGTAGTTTAGTTAGGATTTTAGCTCTTAGAGTATACTTTTAAGCTAGAATTTGATATTCAAAATTTGAACTCAGAATTTATAAGCAGTGAATTATACAAAGGAACTACAACCTTAAATTAAATTTGTAGCTATCAAAGTCTTTGAATTTAGAAAATTCACTACTCCCATAATGAACACAATTGGCTAGACTTTACTTAAGCAAAATTCTTGAAATCTGAAACTTAATTTGATCTAAGGTAATTCAGAAAATTGGTTGCTTAAGTACACTTTGAATCCAAGAGCAAAATCTGGGTGGCAGAGAATAAATATAGTGGCTGGAATCAACTTACTACAGTAGGGGGAAAATCAGAATAGTAGCTTCTACAATCACGAAAGATCGGCAGAAAACAACTGAAGCCTTGGCTGGTTGGAAGTTAACTTACAGAGGAGGAAGGAAAATCCCAAACTGTGGCAGTTGAAACTCCTTCTTTTTCTGTAGTAGAGGCTTGCCACGAACACCCACGAACGGCGGAGAAACAGCCACCGACAGCGGAAGCAACTGCTTCATGGTGGCTGGGCAGTGAGGGGAGACAATCGGGCTTGATTGGAACCCCAGGCAGTACGGTGGCGGTGAGCTTTCACGGCCACCGGTTGAGCAGCGCGAGGGATGAAGTCTTGGTGGGAGCGCCGCGGAAGGGGAGAGACTTTGAGGGGAGGAGTATCTTTCTGTTTCACAGAGGGGGAGAAACTGTGCAGTTATAAGGAAAGGGGGAGAAGTTTTCGGGGTGGGGGAGAGAGAAAAGAAAAGAAAATTTAAAATTTATATATTTATTTATTAATTGGATATTACAATAAAAAAATTACCTTTTAATGTAGGATGATACTTGTCCAAGAACGACGACAGGACCAACTCGAGGCAACACAGAAATAGACACACACCCCAACATCGGAACTCGATTGATAATGCATTTAATTAAATTTAAAAAAATAATAAATAAAATAAGGATGTGGGCCACATCCTTTTTTTTGTTTTTCTTATTTTATTTTTTACTTTTTAATATTTATTAATTATTTTTTATATCATATATATTTTTTAAATTTTTTATACTATTTATTTATAATTTGTTGTTTATTATTTATTTATAAGTTAAAAAAATTAAAAAAAATTAAATTTTTTTAAAAAATATAACATGATAAATAATTAATTAATATAAAAAAATAAAATAAAATAAAACATAAAATAAAATAAAATAAATTAGAAAACTGCCCACCCTACCGCCAAGGTGGGCGGTAGGGAAGTGTTGCAGTTAAAATAAAGGCCCTTGCTATCCTACTACCCACATAAGTGGGCGGTAGGACATTTTAAAGATTTTTTTTAATATTTTTTTATTTTTTTTAAAAATTTTTATTTTTTAAAATTAGTTAATTATTTTTTATATGATGTATTTTTTTAAAAATTTTTTAAAATATTTTTATATTTGTTGTAAAATTTTTTAAGTGACAAATAAATAATAAAAAAAATTATGAATAAATAGTAAAAGAAATGTAAAAAAATTTAAGAAAAAATTAAAATTTTTTTAAAATATATATAAAATAAAAAATATTTAATTAATTTTTAAAAAAATTTTAAAAAACATTAAAAAATATATAAAAAAAAATGGGGGGACGTACTTAGTCCCCCCCCTAAAATAAATTGCTTCCTTGAAACTTGGCTGGACCGTGAAATCGTTTGGCACGTTTGCCCAAGCCTACTTTCCATCATTTTCGAGCACATTTGACAATGGCGGCCTCTGCAATTGTACGTCAGAACCTTAGATTCACTTCCTCCCCCAGACTCTGCTTCTCTCTTTCACCTTCCTCCACTCTTCAGTTCATTAGATTTCCCACTGCTTCGATTCCGGCGAAGCCCCTTACCAACCACACCCAACGCCTCACTCCGCGAACTGCTTCATTGATCTCACGCGCCGACGTTTCTCCTTCCTCTACCTCCGCCTCCGTCACTAATTCCACCACCTTTCACGGTCTCTGCTACGTCGTCGGTGACAATATCGACACTGACCAGATAATTCCCGCTGAGTATTTAACCCTAGTCCCTTCTAAACCCGAAGAGTATGAACAGCTTGGGTCATATGCTTTCATTGGGCTACCCTCTTCTTACGCCACTCGATTCATTGAGCCCGATAATACGAAAACCAAGTACTCGATTGTCATTGCTGGAGCCAACTTCGGTTGCGGCTCGTCGCGTGAGCACGCTCCGGTGGCACTAGGCGCTTCTGGGGTAACCGCTGTAGTGGCTGAGTCATACGCGCGAATATTTTTTCGGAATTCAGTGGCGACAGGTGAAGTTTACCCGTTCGAATCGGAGGTGAGAATATGCGAGGAGTGTAAGACAGGAGATGTTGTTACAGTTGAACTCGGTGAGAGCCGATTAATCAATCATACAACTGGAAAGGAGTACAAATTGAAGCCGATTGGCGATGCTGGGCCTGTCATTGAGGCTGGTGGGATTTTTGCATATGCAAGGAAGACCGGGATGATTCCCTCTCATTCGGCTTGAAGCGGAGGTAAGGAATTCCTCTTCCTTTTATTTATTTTTAAAAGATAAAGAAAGGTTAGTGGGCTGCTTCTGGATGTTTGCATATATCTATGCTTGTTTGAAGTAATGGCGTTTGAATTTTACTCTTATGTTAATGCAGCAGTGAGTTGCACAAGCATATAAATGGACGAAACTTGCATTAAATGATGATATGCTTAACTATTGAGTGCTGGTTGACTGATAACAGGGGGATTATTTCAGGCATATCTAAAATTATGATCGTTAAGGTATTATGGTTTTTCCTATGTTTCTTTGTGCATCTTTGCCTTGAGACTAGAATGGTGTTAGCTTAAGAAAGTTAACTTAAGAATATTGCAGCAACTATCCATTCAAATTTTGCGGCAAGCATATTGCTTAGAATTCCTGAAGAATAAATGTGTAGCTCTAATGATTCTAAATTGTTACATTTGTGGAGGGAAATTCCAAATTTCTGATTTTCTGCAAACTGGTGTAAAGAGACAGAGTCATGCGCTCTGTTAGACCCTCAGGAGGTTTTTATGGAGATGAATAATTGACTTGACTTGAGAAAGATATTAGAACATATTTGACTGTAGATAAGTTATTCAAAAATTCTTTTGTCAAATGAGGATAAATTTACAAATTGCAGCATTCCTCTGTGCTTTTTATGTAGATCAATCTTTGTCTGTTGGATAATTGGCATGTTATAATTGAGATTATGCAGACTAGGACTACAGGTAGTAAAATTGAAACCTCATTCAAAAGATTAACTTTGAACGTATTATAGATATTGTGATTTATTCACTTAGAGAATCTTAATTGGTTCCGTGTGTTATGTGCTGATGTCTACTACTGTAAGGACTTGGAACAAAGGAAGAGGACAATGACCATTAGAAATGAGCTATGATGTACTGAATGGAGGGCATAATCTCCATAAGATTACATTCCTAGAGAACCAAGATGCTATGGAATATCAGTCAACTGTTTAAAACTGACCAAATAACTAGGTATTAGCGCAACTACAAACTTTTGTTTGCTTAATTAGTTCATTTACTGCTAGCTAGCCTAGCTTCTAAAATAGCAGTTTTCGCTGCTAGCTCAATGTGTGACCTCTGAAATATTGTTGCCTGCTCCATTGATTGGAACAGCGCATGTGGCTAATTTGAAATTGGAAGTAAATTGTTTATCTGCTTTGTCTATGATTGGTTTGTTAGGCATCTTTATTGAGAAAATTTATTTGATCAATTACATTTTCCTGGATTTGAAACTTACAAGAACTTGACTTCCTTTGTTATAGATGTTTGTATTGGTATTTGTGAAATAGCATTTGTATACTTTCATGGAGTTTTTGGCAGTAAAGTGGTGAGATGTTATTAATTGTGGCCATGGTATGGCAGGTAGTCCTGAGATTATTCGGTATGTGTTTGATTTGTATGCTTGGTTGAGTTGTGTGAATAAGCTTAATAAACCATTGTGAAATGGATTTGAGTGGTTACTCTCTCTCTAGTTTCTATTCTTTAATTATTTTGCTCTGGTTAATGTTGAACTTAAGCTATCTTTATTGAGAAGACCTCGTCATTGTTGTTAGATTGTGAATGGTTCTGTTCATTGTTTATGAATTTGTTATGCGTCTGAAACCATTCATACCTGTGTATGTCTGGCATTGATGCCAGAAATATGCTTTTATACCCGTGAGCCTACTCTTTTTTGATACTGTGATTATGGGGATTCCTATGTGCCTTCCTGCTTGGCTTGGATGGAAATAGTGAATTTACCCATTATCTTGTACTGGAGATATTGTAGGTTGTGTATTGTTCTATGCTAAGCATCTTAGAAGCTGGGGGATGTTATCAGATGAATTTCTTTATTCTGAGTGTCATTTCTCTCATCTTGAAATCTGTTGTTATGCATGTGTATTAGTTACTAAATTTCTAGTTTTTCAGCTGATATATTTCCAGGGCAGCTCTGCTCCTAAAGTGCTGAAGTGCAGCTCAATTGTCATCTTTCTGCACCTGTTTTCACTGGATGTCTGAACACTTGATTGATATAATGTCTTTTCTGTGACTTGTCTCCATAATTATGTTGTCATTGTGTGATAAAATCCAATGGCTATTAGGATGTGGTTTCTTATATTATAGTTCAGGCAATAGTTTGTTGGTAACTATGTATGTCCTTGAGGCCTGAGGGAAGGGATTCCGAGCTTGAAACTTTAGTCCCTTTCTGCTTATCATTGTTATAGAAATAAGCAAACAAGTTACATGTATTTAGGCAAAGGAGGAGAAATGATATTTCAATACCTTTTTCTTCCACACCTTTTTTATACCTCTTTCACACCTCATTTTTTATTATAAATATAATATAAAAAAATAATAAATATGATTGATATATGATTGATAAATAATAATAAAATAATAAATATGAAAAAAAATATGAGAGAGATATGAGAATAACATTGTTGTTAAGCAAAGTATTATAAAAAAAAGCAAACCCACAGATTGACGGGTAGAAATTTCTTTCTCAACATACATTGCCAATTTTTTTTTTTCACATGGCACATAGGGTTAAACGGCTTAAATTTCATTTACATATACCGTTGTATGCATATTCAAGCTTGGATTTTGTGGCGTCTTTCCATTTAAACTTTCATTGCGACGTCCTATTTCAAGTTTCAACCCATCTTGAAGATGGAATGTTTTCCATATATTATTTTCTGACTCCATTTTGGAGGAGTGGCGCAGTTTGGAAAGGCCATTAGAAGGGCCACCTGATGGTAAGAACAACTAAAGGCACGAGCGCGAATTTAGATAATATTAAAAAATAAATGAAATTTCAAGTCATCGAAATTTCAATTTGTTTTCACCTTATAATGAACTCACAAACATGACATCTTACTACAAGTATAAATGATTAAGGACGCATAAATTCACAACTATATTTTATTTCTGAATTTGGATTACTATTTCATTAAGGCTCTGTTTATTCTGTAAAAAGATATTTAACAATTTTTTTAATATTTATTTAACTAGAAAAGAAAAATTAAAAAATAAGTAAGCAATCATTTCCAAACTACCACTATCTTACAATTACTTTTCATAACCATCGTTGCTACAATGACCATTTAATCAGGTCTACAATTGGCTCAAATTTAAGTGTAAATTTTAAAATTGAACTGAGTTTAAATTTGTATTTAAATTTATTCATTTTTTAAAATAAGTTTGAGCTCAGATAATAAATTTAAAAATAAGTTGAGCATAGGATTGGACAAGTTTATATTAGGTTAAACTTAAGATAAAATAAAAAGAATTAATATAATTTTTTATTTCTATAATTTCAATCTTTTTACTTTCGTCCCTATACCTAATTGCTTTCAATTTGTTATTTACACTTTTTATTCTTTCTCATTTGATTCCTACGTCCATGATTAATTTAACACTGTTTATGTAATATTGATGCGGCAAAAAATGGTCTATGCAGTATTCTTAATTATATTTTTTTCAATGTCACCAAACATCTTATCAACTCATCTTCTCCCTTTCTAGTTTCTTCCTTTCCTCCTAAGCCTCATCAACTCAAGTTGTCCTTAAGAAAGTAAAATTGATGCTCAGTTTACTCACTTGGAATGGTGGTCAACTGGTCCAAGAAACCCAAAAGGCCTTCATCTTCCAGAAGTAGAGAAGCGAAGAGAAGAAGCAGCCCCTCCTTAGCACTCAGGGACCAAACCACCACCACTTCATCTGGGTTCCAACCAAAATCATCTGTGTCTCCTTTCATGTTTACCAATTCTTTAAAGTCCCAAAGCTCAATGAAAGCATGCATAAGAATCAGCTTTACAGGAAGGTCTCTCTGTATATGCATTCTTTGGCTTCCATTAAAGACCCCGACTTCACCAATCTCATCACCGGTACAGGGAATAAGCATAACGACTTCGTTTTCTGTCTCGAAGCCAAACAAACCGTTCCAAAACGTTCATATTGAAAATCAGAAAAGCTAACAAGCGGCAAATTCTCCAGCACATCAACACAGTCGTTGATGAAATAGAGCAACAAGGGAAAAGTGGTTGCCAAGGCAAATCGGTTGAGGGAGAAGGTTAGAAAACGAGATGGATCAGTTGAGTAGGTTGAACCGAGAGAGGGACGAGATGAAAACTGGACTTGTTGCGGAGGCAAATCGGTTAATGGAGAAGGCTTAGAAGCTAATGAAAGGTAAAAAGTTTAATGGAAGAAAAATATGAAAAATAACGAACAGTTAGTGAAGTTGCAAATAAAAGAGATTTGGGTCAGAAGTTGTGTCGACGTCGGTTTTATGTAAGTTAAACAATTTTTAATTTTTTTGGACTAAGCAAACAAAGCTTAAATAAGAAATTATTTTATCACATTTAATCAAATGACAATATAATATAAGAGATCATAATTAAACAAAGTTAAAGGAATACATTAGAAAGTTTTATTATCTTATATAATTAAAGTAGGCTTTCAAAAAAAAAACTGAGGTAAATCAACAACAAATTTGGCTGACATTTAAAATATCTAATATTAAATTGGCTAGCTCGTCTCGTCTTCCTCTGGGACCAACGGCAGTTACGGCATCCACTCCAAAATGATCTACCTATACTTGCGTCCCCTCAAAGCTTTAGAATACCTTCCTTCTTCCTCCCGCTCTGCTTGTGGAGGTGACGATGGAGATGGCTCGTACCTGGGCGGCTTTCTTTTGAAATGTCGCTCATCGTCGCTAGAATCGTAATCTGCAGCACTACTCTTCTTTCCTCCGCCAGTCGACTTGTATTGGCCATAATACCCGTTCGATATTGGCTTGTGATGCGCCGAAGATAGTGAAGGGGAGAGCTTTCTCTTCTTAGTGGCTTCTTCGGCAGGGAAGCTGATGCGGGAGAAGACGCTAGACTTCAGATTGCAATCCGCTGCTGTGGTGGTGAAGGTCTTCGTCACTGGTTCAGGGGAGGGCTTCGATAAGGACTTTGACCACTGATGACGGTGACGATGGTGATCTCGGTCATGGTCATGGTCATGGTCAAGGTCACGTCCGCGATCGAGGTGATGCTCGGATTTTCTATTGGACGAAGGTGGAGGTTCCAACTCGCGGGGAAATCCATCGGGCAATAACCGCTCCGAACTTTGACGGTGGTGATGAGAACTGGACGAGAGAGGAATCGACTTCTGCATCCAAAATATTCCAAAGAAGTTAGAGGGATTTTGTATATTCCCTTTTTGTCCCTATAGCAATAAACCATAATGACCCTATCTACACATATACGCCAATTTAGTTTCTTGTTTTTTTTTTTTAAAAAAAAACTTAACAATATTAAATAGCAATTTAAACATGTGACTTGCCACATACCCGTCAAAAAGAAAAGGTTAAACTTAAACGCATTCCTTTTCATAGCGTTAATGCAAGCAATTAAAATTAAAACACTTGGATGAACATAATCCATTTTATTTAAAGCTTTTGACCCTTATTCTTGCTTTAATCATCTTATTTTGAAAATAAGTGTTCAATTCTCAGCCGAAAGAGCAAGAACAAGACCAACACGCCAACCCTACTCAACTAGTTTGCTTCGTCAGTTCAAAAGATGAATATCATTTATCCATTATTTTTTATTTTTTTATTTTTAATTATTAATATATTATATTTTTATTTAATTTAATTTATTAACTTCATTATTTTATAATATATATATATATATACACACAAATATCATTCCTCCTTTAAAATATGAAGTGAGTACGTGGTTTGGAGTTTTTTTTTTTAAAAAAAAAACAGGAAATGGTTTGGAGTTTTGTTAGGCAGAGTGAAAGTGGCCCAACTGTCTAAACACCATTTGTCCAACTTCCATCTGCTCCTTGAACGGAAAAAAAAAATTGTAAAACTCTGAAACAGTCAAACTTATATTCTTTTACAAAAAGTCACCGCAGGATAATAAACTGCTGAATTTTAATAAACCTCATGTCAAACCATTTCATGCAAATTCTATTAAATACACAAGAAGAAAATAACATAAATTACAAAAAAAAATATGTTAAATACTTTAAAGATAATGGCAACTAAGAATATTCAGCATCGAAATTCACATTTCAAATAAAAAAATTATTACAATATAAAATGTAATATTCAAACTTTAAAATTGGTAATAACTGTTTCAAAAAAAAATAAATTTAAAAGGATTTTATGCATCTTTCTCTTCATTCAATTACAAATCACCTATAGCCGCCTAACTCAAGTTTTTAAACTTTTTTTTGAATGTAAATTTTTTTAATTTAATTCTTTAATGTTAAATCGTCTTAATTTAATTCTTCAAATATACAAAATTTTCAATTTAGTCTATCTATTAAATATAATAGATATAACACAAACACAAAAGTTCACATAACAAATCAACAACTCGTCACATCCAACTCCATTTGTACCCCCATTAACTTTTTTGTTTGATAAATCTAATAAAAATATTAATATGAAACAAAACCAAATTAAAAGAATTTATATTTTTAAAAGATCAGAGTATTAATTCACTGTTTTTTTTTTTTTTTATGAATGGAGAGAAAAGTGAAAATTTAAACTCTCAATCCATCATCGCATCTTACCCATTACTCCACATATAACACTGCCATGGAGAACTATTTATTTCTACTTCGTCATTTAACATTTTCTTTAAATTCACTTTAAATAAACCATTTGATTTCACGTAGATCACAGAAATATGGTGAAATATAAAGGCGTCACTCCCTCTACATTCTCTTGATCACCCAGAGTATCAATTGATAAATGAATATTTATCAATATATTAAACCAAGACGATTAGTTGCCAAAAAAATTTGTAATTTAACGAGCAAACATTTGGTAGAAGAACCTAAAATAACAAATGTAACGTAAAAGTCTATAAAAAATGAGAGGAATATTATGACAATAAAAGGCACATACGGGTTTTGATTTCATTGAAGAAACATCTCCACTGCTCACTTCCGTACCAAGCTCAATATCTTTGGATAACCCCCTATACCATGATGAAGAAAATAAACTCATTAACAAGCCATAGAAACCAAATCTAAAGATAATGATGACAAGAAAAGAAAAATATCTGACACAATGAAATACTTTGCAAATAATTTACCAGGATTGACAACAATATACCGTTATCCATTATTCGTCGGAAATAAAAAGTAGAGGGTGACCAAAGTAAATTTTGACTGACATTAATATATAAACATAATTTCAATTGATCATTTAATTGTTTATGATATCTGTTATTCTACGAAAAACCATGTCTACAATTTCATTCCAGAAAGTATGACATCATTACAATTTAGGAGTACATGGCAAAAATATTTCCAGCTTAGGAACAATTAATCAAACAGTACTTCATCACTATACCAAAGATATGCAGGAAGGTTGAGTGTTTATACAGCAAGCAATAAGGATTCAAAAGCCACAGGATAAGTTCTTACCCACATACCGCAATTTTACACACTGGAAAACTAACTCAATTTGAAAGTGAATCAAACAGAAACAGTTCTAATTTCTCTTAACCATATAGGATCACAATTACATGGCTACCCAAGAGTAGTTTCATTTGTACCTTTCACGGTGTCTCTCACTTTCACACTTCCTCCTAAGATTAGCTTTCCTTGCTTCAAACTCCTCTCTACTCATAATTGGAGGTGGAGCATTCATACACAGACTAAATTCAGCAAAATCCCTACACAACCAAAATAGTATTTCATCAGTGGCTTATGTTAAGAGTATCTAAGCTATATTAGTAAGGGTATTTTAGGGTTTAAGAAATTAGGCTCTGATAACCATGTTGAAGGGAAAGAGAAATAATGGAAAAACATGTCTTTTCCTTTTCCTATTATATATACATGATCACCTGTCTAATAAGACATAGTTTTCCATTATTTCTCTTTCCCTTCTACAGCTTATAAAGAACACAAGTATCTACATATAAAACCAGATTAACATGCAAATGCAACCATGTCCATTAACATCCTCAGACCCCTGACCACCAACAAGACATATGCCCTGACATGTTTTTTGCATGTGCATGGGGGGGTTGGGAGTGCTAAATTGTGATTTTCAAACCACACTATTACATACCTCTGGGGTGGAACAGCAGGCGACATGTAACCCTGCATGGAAAAGGGGTCTTGAGGAAAAAGACCCCCACCAAAAGACATGTCTAAGGGGCCAAAGCTGTAACCCATCATTTGCATTGCACCATATGGTGGGGTAAATCCTTCCATGCCAGGTTGAAATCCATTCCAGTATGGATTATAGCCAGGAGGTGGGCCCATAGGCATCATATAATTCTGAGCTCCAAGGTCTTGTGGGGTTTTCCACTGCATGTCTGCAATACAAAACCAAAAACTTTGAAATGATTTACAGACAACATGAATAGACGTAAAATACTCCCTATTGTCCACTAAATATTCCAGGGTTGCCCAAAAACTAGATCCTTAAAGAAAGATTAAAGACAGAAATGTTGTAGACACAATAATAGATTAAGGGAGACAGGGCAGCTGATTTACCATTTGCAAGCAAGCGAACTTTCTTCTTTTTCTTTTTCTTTCCTGCAAAATTAAGAATCAAATGAAATTGGCCATATTTTTGCTGGTCTAACTGGCCCCCAAGAAAAAAGCTATGAGGACAATATAATATAGCACCAATCTACATTACCTGCCTCACAAGGAGCCGATTTTTGCTGCACTTCTTCCTCAACCTGCTGAGCACTCCCTTGTAAGGGTGGTTCCTTTACACTCATTGACTCATGAGTAGCTTCAGCCAAATCAACAGCTCTGTTGCTCCTTACTCTCTCTGATGTCTGCTGTGGGGCAGAAACAGCCTTTCTATCATTAGCTGCCTCCTGTATTTCTGCAGTTCCATCATTAGCAAGTGATACCTTTTGTTCTCCCTTAGACGCAGCAGATGAGGTTGGAGATGCAAGTTTAGGCTGAGGACAGGGAGCAGACTCCATATCTGAATAATTAAAATAAGGGAAATAGACAAATGTATATAAGGACAATTGAAAAAAAAATCAATGAAAGTCATAAACTTGAGTAACATCATAACAGTTCCAATAACCTTGAACTTGAAATGTGCTCCCAGAATTTTCAGCACTGGTTGTTCCTCCCACCATTATGCGATTAATTGTATCTCTTAGTGTCTTATTGGGCAAAAGATCATCTGCAAGAATATTTTTTGCGCCACAAACACACATGGACTTGGAGATAATGTAGTCCCTAATACCTGAATAGACTTGTAAGAATTATATTGTACAACTTTAAGATAACATTTTATACATGGTTCAGGGCAAGAAATGGCCAACAAGGCAATAAAACATCTAAGATATCATGCGATAGCATGGCAAATAAAGTAAAAACAAGAGAAACATAAGTATGATACTCAAATTCTGAAAACCACGAATATTGTAGGTACATGAAAATTTACATTTGTAACAGAAGCTTTTGAAACAACATTTGCTTGTTAATACAGCATCCTTCATCACGTCATTACACAAGGGGCAGCGGAGCTCAGGCGGTAGATCACTAGAAGAACGTGTTGACGGTAACCGTTCTATTTCTTTCTCAAAAGCAGCCCTGCTTGTAAGGAAAGGTGGGAATTAAATTCATGCCCACATGACAGAATGGATGAATCACATTCAAGATGTACTCACTCATTTGGCTTCAGGACAGCAACATCACCATTTGGTAAAGAATAGGAACCATATGGATTTGCCATCAGCATGGATCTTGGAATACCAGTAGGTGGCCTGACTCTTTTGATATCATAATTTGGATCACCGTTTGTAGGGCAGTGCTGAATAAAATGTCCTAAACAAAAGTAAAAAAGAAATGTATTCTAAGCACATTGACTTGGCTATCCAGTAAATTTTCTAGCAAAGGGGAAAGAAATTTCTGAAACATTAACGTACCAGGCACCTTGCATCTATGACATATATAGCCTTGTGGAGGTGTTTTCCGCTCCATTCCTAATCAAACTCAGTAAGTAAAGAAACATAAGTTCATCATGATTATTGTATAATTGTATTCAAAGAAGCAAGCCTTAAAAAAGAAGATTTGTAGATCAAGTTAAGTGAATCACCAAATCCTCGTCTGCTCACCATCTGTCCACCCATACCCCTCCCAAAGCCTCGACCAATGCCAAAGCCATCAGAACCTTGACTGCATGCCAAAGGAAGAAATTTAACATAAAATATCATAAATGTAAAAAAAAAATGTGACCTTTCCCAGCAAAAGAAAGGAGGAAACTCACTGCTGCCAATCCAAGGCCGGAGTATCAATCAAGGCCTTAATCTTGCTGTCTTCCTCAGCTTTATTTGTTGAAGGAGCATCTGTAACTAGGTTGCTTGATTGAACAGGCAGTACATTAGGAATTGCATACAAATTATCACCAAATTCATCCCAGTCGGAGTCTTCAGGCTGTCAAGCAGTATTAACTATTAAGCACTTAATTTCCAAAGGAATACAGCTGAAATGTTTATGCAACACAAAGCGGAAAGAAAGACAGACACTTACATATTTCATGGTAGAGACATCGACAGCAGGGAAACTAATCTTTTCAGGTTCAGTTTCCACCACCTTATTTTCCACCTTTGGCCTGCAAAAAGCAAACGACAGATTGCAACTCAATAAGACTCAGTATCTTGGTGAAAAATGCAGGGAAAAAGAAAAAAAACAAATGCAGTTTCCTTATGCAGCTTGTGCCTCTATGATTTGAACTATATAAACAAAATGATCAGGACTGCCTATATTGAATAACTTGAATACACAATGCAAGATCAATGGTGACAAATCCTGCAACAGTTAATGAGATTAAAGGTTTGAGGTAGTACTCTTGTTCAGTAACAATTGGTAAACGTGGCCGTCCGGGAACTCGACGAATTAACACTGAGGTACTTTTAGGAATCAACATTGCTTCATCAAGATATTCTGAAATTCCAAAGAGCCAGAGTAACTATAAAACACTGCAGAGGTAGTATTCATGAAACCAAATGTATGAACTACCATATTAGAATCCCGCAGAAGTTTGGCGCATTAGAAGCCTAACTAAATCTTAATATTATGGCAACAATCCATGCCTCTTACTTGTTAGCCATTTTCCCTTTTTTTTTCCCGTGGGGGGGTGACGGGATTAAATTCGTCCAAACCTATGTCGGTTTAAAGAAATGTACTGAATTGAAAGCCACAGTGCACTAATATTATTGCCCCAAATCCCCATTTCAAAACAATAGATTAATTGAAATCAGAACCAACCTTCATCGGTCTGGGCGTTGGTGACCACAAGGTCGAAATCAGTACCCCTGCCTAAATGCTTGGATTCAAAAATTTTTTCTTTCAATGTACCAACAGAGATGAAAGGACCGTCCATGGGAATTGAATCATAATCTTTTGCACTCTTAAATTTATAATACACCGCCATGGTATATTTCTCTTTCTATCTAAGAAAAATAACACCAAAATAATAACAAAAAAAACACGAAAATCAAAAGGCCTTTTAAAAAAAGGGGGCCTGATATTGAACTCCAAACAAATAAAATAGTACAATAATCAAGCTTTTTTTCTATTTTTTTTCTCCTCTTGTCAATTACTCAAATGAAGATCGAACTAGTCGAACCGACACAAGGTAAAGCTCTCCTACAATTATTCGCCTGCAACCCGATGGCCCAGTCTTCCTCTTTGTTACAAAATCCGAGCGCATTCAGAATCCAGATACTTTAGATTTCATCTCGCGTCGAATTTCAGAAGCCTCCTTAAGAACACAAATCAGCGATCCAAGGTCGTCAGCATCCACTGATCGGATAAAGTTAGACATATGTTAGACAGAAGCCCTCTCAAATTAGTAGCCGCAAGAAGAACCCGCAACAATTCGAGAAAGACCAGAATTTGTTTCTTCAGTAATCAACCCGATGAGACAGACGATTGGATATTCGGAGCGAACATCTTGTCGGTGGGGATGAAACCTTCAAAAAGAATCACGAACTCCTTCCGATACACACAAAATAAAAAAACCGAAGCCTTTCAGTTTCAGACAACGCCGGAGCAATCGTGAAGAGGTTAATTCGATAAATTCTTAAAGAGTTTCAAGACCTATAGCAGGTATAGACGTTAAGGTTCATGTGGATGATAAGATAAGGTCTAGGGTTAGGAAAGTTGCGAGGAAAGGCTTTGCGAGCCTGAATTGGGACGTTTAGACCTAGAGCATTCGTTTATTTGTGTCTTATAAAGAGTGGGCGTGACTTCTACTCGCTGTTTTAAGCGCGTTCGACTGCTCCCGCGCCGTCAAACTGGGGAATGCGACCAGTTCTATTTTGCTTCAGGCGGTAGGGGCACCGCTTTTCCCTTATTTTTCTTTCTTTTTTTTAACTTATCCCTTTTCGTGTTTATCACGGATTTGAATTTTGTACATTTTTTACTTAATTTTTAAATATTATTATAATTTAATTTAATTATTTTTATTGTTTAATTAAATATTAAAATTAATAATTTAATTAATATAAATTAATTATATAATTAAAACATTTATAAATTAATTATATAAAATAACATAAATATTTTTAAAATAAATAAAAATAAAAATTTTAATTAATCTTTATTTTTAATCTTTTTAATATCCTCAATTTATAATCTTACCTCAAATTTCTTATTTTCTCCGCATCACTTATACACACAAAAAAAAAAAATACCCTACTTTTCCTCTTCTTCCGTCAATCTCACCTCGCTGCCGGTTTTCGTGAAGTAATCCCAAGACTCCTCTCCATCTTCGGCATCACTGGGACAATCCTGATTATAAAGTTTAAAGTTCGAAATCCAAGGAGAAAGGGAGAGAGCATGACTTTCTTTTGAAAATTCCTGTTGGAGGAAGAAAGTGAAACCATGATTTGGATCAAGCAGCTAAGAAATTATCCTAAAACAGAGGGTTTTTAATAATAACAGAATTTTCAAATATTGGACAATATAATATTATTTTAATTACATAATTAATTTATATTAATTATAATTATAATATTCAATTATACAATAGAAATAATTAAATTAAATTATAATAATATAAAATATAATATATTACAATTAATAAATTAAAAAAATTATAATGATAACTAACTATTAAAATATAAATATAAAATTTTCTTAAAATTGTTGTGGCAGTATCTCCAAGGGGGGGGGGGGGGGTTTAACCACTCATGATTATTTAGTAAGTTTTATAATTTTTATTTATTTAATTTATAATTTTAATTTTAAGAAATAAGTTAAAAGAATATAAAAAAATTAAAAGATTTTTTTGACCGTTTTTTGTTTTTTGAATTATTGTATTATGAAATTTTTTAAAATTTCTTTTTACTTTTTTTTTTAATTTTTAAAATTCGTTTAACTTTTTTTTAAATTAAAAAATAAAAAAAATAAAAAATAAAAACATACTCTGAGAGTATGTATACAGTAGAATAAGAATCACCATTTGTTCAGAGATTTAGGTTTTTTTTTTTTATATATATAACATTTAATTTTAAATAATAGTGATAGTTATTTAGTAATTTTTTCATCAACGTTTTTTATTAATTTTAAACTTTATATATTATATTATATATAATATGAATAATCATATATTAACTTAGTTTTCATCAAATGACAAATAATTTTTATTTAAAATTATTAATTAATCTATTAGTATTAATAAGAATTGCTTACAATATTTTTATATAAATTTTATAAAATATTATGAGATATTACGTATATAAAAAAAATTCTCTATCTTGAATTAATATTTTAAACGCAAATTAAACCCTCAAACTATTTGAGATAATTTCAAAAATGAATGTTATATAAATCCAATTTACGAAACATTATAATAAGCTAAACAATTGTTGATACTAATTTTTTAAATCACTTTTTATATTTATTTATTCATCATTGATTAATAATAAAAAAATATTATAAATAAATTATAATAAAATATAAAAATAATATAAATGTAATGGTACGAGAATAACATTATTAAGCATGAAAAACTCATCAACGCTATTTTAAGGGGTAAATTATATAATTTAAAATTTTAAATGACTTTAAAATTGAGAGTTGGAAATCTCACTCTCATTAACTATTATTTATCGAAAAAAAAATTAATGGCATAAAAAACTGCATCACAAATGGAAAGTGACTGTCTACTTGCAAAAGAATGTTGCTAGGACCAGTCAAATTGGAAATAGGTTAGTACTAATATATTTTTGAAACAACTTCACCTCAATATGTTTTGATGCATTATATTTTATAATAATATCAAAAAAAATTATATCTCAAATAATTACAAAATGATACTTAAATATAATACTAAAAAAAATATAAAGCATCATTTAAAAATAAGATATTATTAAAAGTAACTAATAATTATTTTTTATTTATATTATAATCAGTTTATTATTAAAGTGTGGCAATCTAGTTTCAATTACTAAATAAATGATACAAGTCAAGTTATTACTACTTTTTACTAACTTGTTACTTTGTTAGACCAGATTGAAAAATATCCCAACATAACATAAATAGCAACCATGTTAGCCTCGTTTCTTACAAAAAAAATCCAATATAACATAATTGGATAGCAACCACGTCTTTCAAAGCAACTAGACACTAGTAATTCATGCTTCTCAAATGTAATCCATTTGAAAATTATCCCAATATAACATAACTGGATAGCAACCACGTCTTTCAAAGCAATCAGGCAACTACTAATTCATGCTTCTCAAACGTAAACCATTCGTTGCTTTGATTTTGCCAATACGAGGCTGTGACCGACAAGGAGACTATTTTTTAGCAATTCAAGGTGTTTAAGGCGTAGTACAAGATTTTTCCTTTGTAACAATTAACCTAAGTTCACCCATTAAGAAGTCAATAATAATTTATTAAATCTATTTAAGTTCAAACGTTTTAAATAGCCTACATTCTTTGGCTAAACATGAAATTTCATAAGCTGGAAAATTACATTATCCGGAACACCTTCTAACTATATATCAACCTTTTATGCTATAATGGGAAAACACAAGAAAAAAAATTTTAATAAAAAAAAGTTAATTTCATACATCTGTCAATAGTAATGAAGATACAATGACAACATATGCCAGAAAAAAGAAAATGGCTAACTGAATGAAGAACTTTGGATTTTCCCTCATGTTTGGAGATGTCACTGCCCTGAAAAGAACAAAATGTATTTAGTTAAAAAGTACTCAAAACCCACAAAAAAGTAAAAAAGAAAGACAGCAAGCAGAAAGCATAAAAGGCAAAATCAGGAGAAATTCTTAAGGTGGAAAATTTCTTAGGTTGATTCGGTTTGCAACAAAATTGATAGAACAAGCCAGTAATAAAGATATGCTTACATTTTTTAGTGGAACTCACCCTGATATATATATATATATATATATGTTTTATTATGAATGTCTTGATTTATTCATTTTTTAGTTTAAATGTATTTGTGTTTTTTTGCAGATACTTTAAATATAAATAATTTTTTAAAAAAAATAAAAATTTAGTATTTAAATATAGTTACGAAAAAATAATTTTACTAAAAAAACATGTCATATGTTTGAATGCAAAAATATAAAAGTATTTTTAAATATGTAAAATTATTAAAAATGACATAAAAATATTTTTAAAAAATTTTGTGAAATATTTTAGACATATATTTGTCTAAAAGGTTTTCTCCCTCTTCCATTGGATCCACTTTTTTCAGAAGTTACAAATCCTGACTTCTAAAAAAAAAAGGTGAAACTAATTTTTATTTTAAGCCGAAACAAACGATCATTTTTGCATAAGCTTTTTTTTTTTAATAAAAAAGATGCTTTTCCTTTCTAATAATCCCTCCCAAACAACCTCTAAATCTACTTATGAACTTCTCCTTAAATAAACATAATCTACACACACAAAAATAAATAAACCAACTCAATTATGAATAAACATTTAAATATGACAGGCACACATTTGAATAAAGACCAACTTTGACATACTTATATGTTTCTTTATAATTAACTTGCTGTACCTATTTAATTCATTAGTCCGTGACAATTGTTAAGATGTCATTACAAGATATGGGACTTGGAGTATCATATTAGTAGTATGGACTATTGGGGTGGGGTTTATATAGTCCTTAGACACCCTCTTTTTATAAGTTAACTTTTGAAAATAAGTTCTATGTTAGGATTCTTTAGAGTCTCATATCAATAATATAGGCTATTGGTGTAGGACTTATATAGCCTTAGGACTAGGCCAGTCAAAATAGGTTGAGCCCGCCGAGTTGGCTCTGCCCATAGTAAAAATGGGTCGGGTGGGCTTTAAAAAATTGACCCACCATTTTTGGCAGGGTGGGTCATGGCAGGTTAAGGCGGGGCAGTGGGAGGTGGCCCGCCTTTTTTTTAATATATACATATTAGTTTTATAAAATTCTACCAAATTATTCATTTTACTACATACATCTCATCATGAGAATTAATATATATTAAAAAATTATTATGTATTATGAAATTTTTAAGTAAAGTCAGTTTTCCTTCTTCCTCTTGTTGTTCTTTTTTGGTCTTTTTCTCTTTTCCTTCTTCTTGTAATCTTTCTTAATATAATAGGATTATAACTGCATTCACTTTCTTATTATATATATTGTATCAATCAATTTAAGCAAAGATCATAATTAATGTGGAGGAAACCATACTATGAATTACGTAACAATTTGAGAAAAGAAAATTATAAAACACATAATTTTATAAAATATTCATTTTAATAATTAAGTAATTAAAATAAAAAACTAATCTCAAAATCTCAAAATATATTTATGAGAATTAATATATATTAAAAAAAATTTATTAATTTATATTTTTTGATGGGTTGACAGGTTGGGGGCCTACCAACCCGCTTCCTTGGCGGGCCAACCCACTCCAACAGTCCTACTTGGGACCTTCCCTAAAAAACTAGTTTTTTGGAATGAGTTATAGCTAGGGTTCTATCACATTTATTCAAGTAATCCGATTTCAATTTTCCACTGTAGCACGTTACCTGGCAATTCGTTGAGACAGACGGTGAAAAGGTAAACTCTGTATGAAGACGATGCCCGGTCCTGTTAGAAGAGCAGTTACCGTATTGTCACCCTGCAATTTCAAGATCACAATAATTATTGGGTAAAATAAAAGGATGCATTAAAAATTAGGTATGGCATAGCGCTTCAGGAATCGGGTGGAAATAAGTAATGTAGTTTGCAGTGTGCATAAGGGTGGCTGCATGATCCTAGTTATTATAAATTTTTAACAACATAAGCAACTGCCAACTAGAGAGGATCTTGTCCTTTTAGTTTACTTAAACTCGAATTTTTTCCATCATAAGCACAAATAAAACAAACTCATGCTAAGTTCACAGTCAGAATGATAGCAGATTAGCAGGAATCTGAAGCATCCAATATTATCAGACTTTAACCTATGAATTTCTACAATAGCAAGCATGCATAATTCGTCAGCCCACAGAAAGATGAGTATTTGAAAATAACATTACTTGAGGGAAAAAGGGAAGGGAATCGTGAAAAGGCTTTAGATATAGGGGATACTTACCCCAAACACCGCCTTTCTCGGAGGACCATTATATTTTATTTGGATATTAACTGTATTCGTCACAGCAACAATGCAAGAAACATCGACAGCTAGAACTTCACCCACCTCAAGATTTTTCTGTACAACTAGCAACAAACAGAATGCAATAGAACCCCAAACATGAGAACTAATATAGTAAACAAAGCAAATGCAAAAATACTCCGAAGGTCGACATTAGTCAAGACTCAAGAATAATTTTAAGAAGTTTAAAGACCATTAATAGGGGGAACTTGAGATTCAATTCAAAATAAGCCAAGGGTTTTTAATATTTTAAGTATGCATATATCAGTTAAGAAAATATACCAGATCCACCAGCTATTATGAATGCAAGCCCTTGGCCAGATAGCTTCTGCCTTAGAAATCCCTATAGTAATATAAACTTGGTCTTAGAAAAAGGATAAGAAACATCAAATCTGACATATAATACATGCTAGATGGAGAATGCATGAGAGGGAGGTTAACTACTTCACACATGTCCTTCCCATAGCAAACCACTGTTACTAGAAAGAAACACAGTTTTCACAAAATTTCATAGTATGTCCTTTATTTTCCAATATTAATGTAATTACATAGTGAGTGCTTGCATGCACACCAACATAAGGTGTATGAAGTAGCGCAGGGATAGGAAACAACAATCCAAGGGATTTGTTGACTTGCAAACGCAAGATTTCTGAAGGTTTCTGGAAAAATTTCCAGAGGTGCACTGTTCACTGAACAGTAATCGTGAATACAGTCTGAAGAAAATTGTAGCACAAAAACTGACTGCCTTTCATTACTCGGCCAGCATACATACAGGTTCAGAAAATATCTTTAAGGGAAATTACATAAATACCCTTGAGACATCAGCCAATACTAACACCAAATACAAACAACAATAATACAACACAAACAGAGAACACATAAACACATTAATAAACACTCAAATTGTGGCCTAAACACCCTTTCTTTTTGAACTCTTCTGATTATCAACTTGATCAAGGAAATTTAATGCAACTTGTTCCACATCAGTGTAATAGTCTTACACCACCAAATAACTTTTCGTAAAACATGATTTTTACCAATCCAGCAATTGAACTAAATAAGCACTGAATATGTTAATAGAGCATGCCAAATCTTACATGAATCAGACGTCAGTGACAACTGTCAGACCAAACAGTTCACATATATCTTGAAAACTATCTTACACATTGATCTTAACTATAGTCAATGAATACATAATTTCCCATTAAAGCGCAACTTTTGGAGCATGATCTACGTGAGGAGGCTTTCCAATCTTAGGGTGGATTTTGTGAGAAGTACTATGAGAAGGTATTAGAAGGTGTAAAATTAAATTATTTTATACAAATGTCATTTGATTCCCCCCCCCCCCCAACACACACACAGTTGATTGCAAAATATGCAAAAAAAAAAAAATTAAATGTTTTTCTAAACACTTGTAAAGGTGTGTAAGTAATTAATTTAATTTTATACTAGTGCCATTTAATTTTCCTCAAACATACACATACACATTTACTTTTCAAAATTATACAAATGCAATTCAGTTTTACTTCCAGGTTGTAAAATGTATTCCTTTCTTAATGGGCCTTGTGGGAGAGCTTTTCTCCACCATAAGCTGCTTATTTTTTTTAAAAAAAAGTGATTATTTGTAAAATAGGTGTTTGGGTGGGATTTTAGGGAAGGTGATATGTTTAAAAAAAGCAGTCTCACCCACTTTTTTTGGAAGCCAAGATTTGTAACTTCTAAAAAAAACAGATCTAATGGAAGAGAGAGAAAAAATTTTGAAAAAATATACCCCAAAAATATTTCATAAATTCTCTAAAAAACACTTTTATATGTCATTTTCAGTAATTTTACATACTTAAAAGTATTTTTATATTTTTTCATCCAAACGCAAAACATTGACTTTTTTTAGTAAAATCGCTACTGCGTAACTAAATTCAAATACCAAATACCTACTTTTACTAAAACAATCACTTCTACTTAAAAGCATCTGCACAAGAGCACAAACCCATCCAAATTGCCCCCTAGTACATGTTACAAATACGTCAAGAGAAACATTGTTATCATCAGACAACCCATCTAAGAGAAACAACTTTGCATCAGTCACACCCATGATCCAGCATTGACTTTTCTCATGTCTATATAATATCGTTTGGAAAAAACAAGGAGTTACAAGACTACAATGCAAACATAGCAGCATACACACACAGACAAAAATATCTTAGGGTGCAAGAGTAATTGTCCTAACATGTCATACAATCATTTTCAAAAGAACCAACTAAGGTTTCTTGCCAGAATAAGTGATAGCAATTGAGTAATGTCACAACGTGACAGATTTTAAAAATTTTAAAATTTACTCGGACAAAATCAGGTGTTTACAAGTAATAAACACAGTAAATAAACTAGTAAAAAAATTTGACGTCGCATTATCTAACCTCAGCACCAGCAACAACATTACGCCCCCTCTGATCAATTGTATTACTGACTTTCACATCATTTACAGAGCAAAGAAATGCATCTGGCTACAGAAAACCCAAAAAGAGGTTACATAATATTCTAGTCCTCAAATATTTTTAAATATATATATAAAGTCAACAAAATTAAACCTATAAAAGTCAAATACTGAGTACCTAAAATGACTCCAAGAAAACATCATTTAAACATACCAATTAAACAACAAAAGCAAACAAATTTGTTATACCTGACATAAAATCTCTCCATTAAACATTGCCAAATCAATCTGTATTTAATAGAGTAACAGACAAATATAAGAGAATTTCAGTCTGTAGTATCCAATTATATGTTCCAGATTCAGATGATGAATTTGAAAACCTGAAATAAGGAGAAGAAATGCATTATTTAAATATTTTGGAGATGTTGGAAAGAACAAACCGGGAGAATTCTTGCAAGAGAAGGTGCAGCAATTCCAACAAATCCATCACTTGGTCCAGGATTGTGAAGAACAATGCTGGTTAAAGTCTTGCCAAATAACCACTGCCACATGCCTACTTCGTTTTCCGGAAGGTAGATATTTTCCATTTCAGTGGATCCAGACATAAAGCACATGGAACCTACAAATGGCAGTTGCACACTACATTAAAATATAGATAGATGTGATCCACATATTTCAAATCTGAACTATGTGTATACACAGGCACAAATGTGAGTTTTGGTGTAAATAAGTATCATAATGAGGGTTACATGATAAAACCAAAGAAATTATCTGAATTATTCCAAGCAAACTGAAAATCATTTCAGGTAAACTCATAATTAATGACACCTCCTCCTCTTTTAAGAATTAGGGTGGAGCCAGAAATGTCGCAAACTAAACTTACAGGCATGCTTGTGGAGCAATTAATCATGAAAAGGAATGTAAGGATTCAATAATAATCAACAAAATAATTTCAACCAAGGATTTTAAACAAATTCAAACACATATACTTAGTAAAGAAAAAATGAGAAAGATCATTACAAATAAGCAAATTAAATCAATTGGTCATCTTATCCCACGTTTGGTGTTCATGACCAGTATTTGACCGTGTTAAAAGTTAAACATCAGCACAAATACCTAATCCTCCAATGCAATATTCAGTATTGCTTAGACAACATCAAGCAAGTAATCAGTATTCACAATTCAACATGAGAAGGAAATAAAACTAAGTCTGCATCATCAGGAAAAAGTGTTAAGAAAGTAGAAAAGTTATGTATGCCCAATAATTTACCAGGCCTTGCAATAACTTTTTCTTGTGGCTTCAACATAATCTGTATTCAAGAACCAATACCATAATGACATTATAAGTTGTAAATAATAAAAAATAAAATAAAAAGTTGATATTTGAACATAAGGTGGTAATACATGTACCTGAACCACCTGAGCTTCCCCTCCCAAAATCTGAAAAGGCATAACTACATCTTGCGGACTCTAATCAGCATAAAATTCATCATGAGACTATAAAGGATATATGAAAAGAGCAAATGAACACTGCAGAGTGTTAATAATTTCTTCAATTATATTGTTAAAAGAAGTAGTTGTTACTTTGAGGAACCAATGAAGCATTATAAGGAGTAGCTCAACTTAATGCTTGCCAAAAAAAAAAAAAGAACCAATGAGAAAAAGTAACACAAAACATCTTGTTCAGAATTCAGATACAAGTTACAACTATATACACCAATTGCTTTTGAAGATATCTAAATCCAAATATCAAGAAAGCTTTCCCTTGATTGAAACAATGACTAATCAGCTTTCCCTTCCCTGCATTTCTTTTGCCTCTTATTAACTTCTCATGTGTCTCATAGTCTCCCTATCCCTAAGGGAAGTAGCTCCTGCTAAAGTCTCAGTAAGGCAGTGATTCCAGTGAAGACAAATGCACGCTTTTTCACTCAGGCGAATGCCTATAGACACATTGAAGGTTCTTCCATCTCTCTAGATTCATCTTTTTTTTTTTTCCCCTTATATTGTAAAAGGCCAAAATCACCAAAAGAGGAGGAAAAACAGAAATTGCATAATGCACATACCACGGGAAAACATCCAAGTTCCAGGACCAAGGGAGCAAATTATCATAATCCTAAGCGCATGCTAGATCTCGCTGATCATACAGTAAGCCACCTCACCAAATTAAACCCTAAACAGTATTCTATAGAACAAAACCTTAACAATGTATAAAGGAAAAAGGGATCAATCTACTGAAGGTGTCCAATTTCACAAATTATAAAGCTAGCTCAAAAGTCATTAATAGAACAAACGTATTAATTCAGAAATCAAATTTACGGAAGCTGTTGTAGATTAACATAAAGTAACGAATTGAAACTAGGAACTATTAAAAAAAAAAGAAAAAGTATTCATCCTCAAGGACAAGAAGTGATGCAAGTACCTGATAAACGTAAGGCTGAAAAGGTGTAGAAAAAAATGGTGCAGCCATTGCCGAAACAGAAGGATTGCTTCGAACTGAAAAGAGATAACAGTTTATAGTCGCTATAATTTTCTATAACTTGCTTTCGGAATTTGATGATGCCTCCATTTCCAGAATCAGATCGAGGTTCAGAAATCGTTTCCCTCAAAACCAAATTTCTTTCCCCCCTGATTTGAACCGATTCGTAATTGTAATTTGAGTTTTTGAACCCTGTGGAACGAAAAAAAAAATTGAGAATATGAATCTACCAATGTAACCTTTTGGTTGATAACCCCTTATAGATCTACGTTAGGACTGACGGACTTTACATAGATCGGTTAGAGGCCTGTAGTCATTTTGTATATCAGGTCAAATGACTAATAAAAGTATTTGACTATTTGCGATGTGAAATTGTTTGGAGGACACGTGGATTTCATTCTGACGTGGCTTATTTTTGTTGGCTGTCATGACCAACCACTACGTGTTCGGTTCAAAGAATTGTAGGTGCTGGCTGCTAATCGGTTGAGTAAGGTTTTTGTTTCGTCCCCAAAAAAAAAGCAGAGTTTTTCATTTTTTCTTCTTCCATAATTTATAATTAAAACAATATATATATATATATAGTTACAATATAGGAAGGGGTAAGGAATCGTTGTTTTCCCTTTCACGATACAGTTTCTCTAGTGTTTCTCATTTTTCTCATTTTGGAACTCGATCAATTGCATTTATGAGTATTAGTGTGTAGAAGTCACTATAATCTTTAATGCCTTTTGTTCTGCTCCTTTGAGGGTCCTTACACAGTGACTAAACATGAGGAACTGACCAGAAACGCCATAAAAGCTCTATGTAATGCTGATCTGTCTGGAAGAACTTTTGTTGCAGGAAGAGATGCTTCCCTGCCAGAGACTACTATAAGGGCACCCACAAGACCTGTTAGATTTGTTAGTGGGAACAGAGTATCGCTACGTCCAATCCTTGCCTTCTTTGCTGGAAGCATGCATGGTAGAGTGCGCCCCACTCTCCTTAAGTATTGGGTCTATCTAAAGTGAAGATGTTGCAGAAGCATTTCCTTTGGAATTCAAGACCAATAAGATATGATCTATTCCACATGATTTTGCATTCAATTTGGTTTAATAGGTTGAATCAGATTCAAATTCAGCAAATGTATATTTCATTTCGAATCTTGAGCATATTACATTTGTAATCTTGTTTGGATGAGCTGTGGAAAAGGGTTAAAGCTATTCATGATAGGGATAACTCCAGCATTATGCAGGACAGCCATCTGTTGCTTAATGGTTGGTTTCATCCATAAGAAACTTGAGTGATGTAAATTATCAGTTGAATCGAATACTTGATGTGAAGAATTACGAAGGTAGATGGGTGATTCCAAGCCAGGTAGTATAATTTATAGTTTTGGAGTATTTCTGGAATAACCTATTACAAAATTTATGTAGTTCTAAAAATAAAATCAATGAACATTTCTCAATTGAATAAAAGTGACTAATAACTTTTTTCCCTCAACTGAAATGTCACTCCGATGGATTATGACCAAGTGAATTTAAATATATTCACTTCTAAATTCTGATGGAATTTTAAAAAACAATGGTCACTCAGTAATAAAAGAAAGAGTTATGTTATTTTCAGATTTTTTGGGTAGCTGCAACAGTCTTATGCTAAGTTGTGTACTATAGGATCAGGATCTTACTAGGTAAAGGACTCAGTTCTTAAATCTAACATATTGCTATTGTTGTCTGTCCCTATCTACCTGCTTGTATATCCTATGATTAAAAATTAACTCGTGTATAGATCCAAGCTCTGTACTATAATAGTTTGTATAAAATCGCCATCATTACATTGCATTATCAACAAGACAACAACCATTAATTCAACATCACAAAACAAACATATATATCCAGTTTAAAAGCAAATTGGGAGAATTATATTTAGGAATTTCTGATAAAAATATTTATATTTTAAGAACAAGTACTTAATATTGTTCTAAAAGTGGTGAATATTGACTTAATTATTTTTAAACCGAATATTTGTTTTAAAAATACCATAAATTATAATTCTCCCCCACTTCTATCTCAAAATAGAGAACACGTAACACCAACTTTGCTCAGCGGTAAAAGAACTGATTTTTCAAAGAAGAAAGCTACTTAACTACAGCTACGCAATGGTGACCTGGTTTCTGTTATCCCAGGAACCTCATCAAGTTCTAGATACTTGTTCACCCAATCTAACCCGTAGGGTCCTTCAGCGGAGAAGTCGAAGAACTCATTAACATCAAAGTTAATATCTGAGTTCCCACTCTCGTCGGCGTCTTCATGCTCTGCTAGAGCACTGTCCCAGGTATTCTGGGGCGTAGTCTCTCGTGCCGTTGAAGTTTCTGGTTTTCTCTCTTTGTGATTAACTTTCTTGCACAAATGAGAATTCCAGTAGTTCTTAATTTCATTGTCTGTTCGTCCTGGAAGCCTCCCAGCAATCAAAGACCACCTAGACACAAATTTGTCGATTATCATATGTAATGCTATGCTCAGTCTGGCTTGCTCTTAATAAAATTCTAACTCAGTAAATGTGCGTTTCTACTAGTTCTGTATAATGAACCTGTTTCCCAGCAGTTTGTGAAGCCTAAGAATCAAATCCTCTTCTTCATCTGATATGTTGCCTCTCTTGATATTGGGTCTTAGATAGTTTAACCATCTCAGCCTGCAACTCTTTCCGCATCTATTTAGACCTGATAAAGCATTTAGAAAATGTTAAGGATCCAATTAGACAAGAAAAATGCAGTAGTTGCTTTGGGTTTCAAGTTATGATTTTTCCTTTGTTGATCTTGAAAAATATGTCGATAACCTGATTTGAGCGCAATAGTCTTCCACCTCTTTGCCCCGTGAATTTCAATGCATTGGGCTAGTTTTCGATCTTCCTCTGGGGTCCATGCTCCTCTGTTCAATAATTTCTTAGTCGATTCATCATTCTTGGGTGCCATGAGACTTAGACTTTTGCTAATGAGAGCATGAGACACAGTTTGCTTATGGGAAAGTGAGAGAGTAAGGGAGAGTATAAAATATGGTGGATTGGTGGTTACGGTGCTTCGCCATAGCCATAGGGGACTGAAAGGTCAGCGAGTCCACGCAGCTACCCTTCCTAAGCAGGATTACAAATTGGGACCGCTCAACTACCAGTAACTTACTGTTGTTAGTTAGAGAATGGGCAGTAGAAGAGATTCTTCTATTATCAAACTCTCTGGATTTGATTTAATTGGATGAAGGAGAATGGCTAGAAACTTGTCAGTCCTGAATATCCACATTTAACATGTTTGTTTTATGTCCATCTACTCACATTACTCATTAATTTAATATATCACAATAATGAAATTTTTAATCAAAAAATAAGATATTTGAATTTTGTTTTTTGGGCTAATGTCTAAGAGTCAATAAGAGTAGAGATAAGCATCTGGTCATTTTCTTCAAATTGTGGCGTTCCAAATTCTTCTCCCCCCTTTTCGATTCCTTATCCTGCTTCATATACAAAACTTTAATGCAATCCCCATACGTTTTGGATACAAACTCTCTCACTTCTCATTCAATAATTGGATACCGCGTTTGGTATCAAAAAAAATTTTTTTTTTTAAAGTTAACATTTCGAAATCTTTTTCTTAGGAATAAGATTTTAAAAAAGATAAAATATGTTTGATATACACTAAACTTTTTTAAAAATATATCATAATATTATGATACATTTTTAAAAAAGTTTTATTTCTATATTTAGTTTAGGTAACATTTTTCTAGGAATATAAGCAAAATTTTTAAAAATACCCTTTAATTAAATTAAAAAAAATTGATAAAATAACATATATATTTTTATAATTGCCAGATTATAAATACTTTTATGTTTTATCACTATAAATATTTTATAATAATTTTTATTTTTATATTAAACAATTTTAATAAAAATTTTATTAAATATAACAAGGTTCTATCATTATAAAATTTTTTTATTAAATTAAAAACTAATTTATATGGCATGGTTATTTTGGTGATTTCCAATCCCTATATTTTTTTCATTTCTTGGAACATTTCTTTCCCGTCAAAATAGATAAAAATGTTGTCTCTTAAAATCCTTCATAAAAATTATTTTCGAATAAGTTTTTTTTTTAAAATAATTTTTTATTATTTCTACCAAATAAAAAAATGCTTCTTTTCCATTCCACTCCCAAGTAATATCAAACACCACAGAAGGTCATAAACTTAGTCCTATCATCCTGCCGTCATCGTTCTCACCATTCTCTCACTAGAATTCCTCACCTCAACCACTTGCGGCATAATGTCAGTCAATGCTCTAACACACACGTCCTGCACCATTTTCACCACTCCTTCCATTGCCTTTGCTCCATTTTCAGGCAAGAAATGGAGAAGAGTTCCTTGTCCACCAGGCAGAAGGGGAATATCTGGCCTTCATGTATTTGGCTGTCGTTGCCGTTGTTAATGCAGAGGATAAGGAATCCAAAATAGGAGAGAAAAATATTCTTTTAAAAATTTTTTTTATTAAATGACATAGTTGAATTGTGACAATCCAAAAATTCAGACAACCACAACTTAAAAAACAAGATTAGATCTTTATCCGTAAAGGAAATAGATCATACAGTAAATTTCAATAAATCTTAATGACACATGTTGAATGACCAATATTAATGTACGAAAAAATAAAAACAAATGCTTTGAACTACATATAAACAAATTTTTTTTGTTAAATCATAACCTAACACACATTAAACAACTACAATTTAATTGGACTTTGAAATTATACGGAATCAAAATCCATCCGTAAGAGTAAAGGTGTTTTAGGATGACAATACTAGAAATCATCCAGTAAAAATTAAAAATAACTACCAATGCATTTTCATTTTTACCCTTCCATTTCCTTCATCGTCAGATAATAATTTCACAAGCTATCACATATTACTTTCACTGATTATGTGCTGAGGTTATCGCAAGTATACAGCAATAATTGCAAGATGACCATCCCTCATGCAACCACACTCCAATTGAGCAGAATGCTGGAAAGACATTTTCGTGTTACGGGTTATTATATCGCTTGTAATTACAACAGCAGAAACAATATGCACAATACCTTGGCGGGAAAAAATTTTCTCTCCATACTTTCTACACTTCTCTATATACTCTGTATATTCAATTTATATTCTTCCCTACCAGCATTAGAATGCTCGAACAAGTTTCTTTAATATGCTAAAAGCAGCGTATAAAATCAAAACCATTACAACCTTCTTTGAGGCCAACATCCTCAGGTTCACCCTCAGACCGTACTTTCGCATTATCCCCAGGGAGGCAGCACCCAGGAAGAGAAGCCATGAACCAATGGTACAGAAAAATACCTTCATGGCTTCTGAAGGTCCACATACATGGGCGACATCAGTCGTTACCTCCACAAATGACCAGGTAGGGCCCATTTGACTGCTCTCTGCTTGATTCAATCCAAGACTCTCATTCAACCAAGCAGACAACCTAACAAGGAGTTTTGCAAGCCATGCAATCTCATCATTGGATATGGGTCGTCTCATCCAGTCACCTTTGTATTTAACATCTGAAAATGCATGGTTGCCAGCTCTTCTAGGCTTGAATATCTCATCATGGGGTTGTTGATGCTGCCTCGGTTCTGGTGAGGTTGAAGATGACTTAATAGTGTGCCCATCAAATAAGCACCCCAACCTTGCCTTCAATGAATCTATGCACTGGAGGTTGGGGATAAGATTATCACCAGATAGTGCTTGCAACTCAGCTTCCGCACGCAATATAAACAACTGCATTGACAAACAAGAAGATGAGAAACCTATACCATATCATCATGAGCATTAGAGGAAGAAATACAAATTTATACGGACAACAGAATAACAATGAAAACCTGAAGAAGCTGTTGTCCACCATCCTCCCCATCAGCAAAAAGTCGCAAATCTTTGTTCCAATTCTCATGCAAGAATGAGCCATCAGCATCAGTCTCACATAAACCATCCTCCCAGTCCTACAACAACCAGTATTTAAAGAAATAAATTTAGGTCAATCCTTGTACTTCATGCTCACAGAGCAATTTCTATTATGCCCAAACTGTCTATGAACCAAAACTGATCAATTAGTGAAAATATTCAGGACATGAGACACAAAATTTAAAATACAAAAAAAAAAGAATGGGTAATTCATATGAAACAAAGAATTAACTTTAAGGGTGGAGAATATAATGGAATGTACATATAAACACCATTAAATTGAAAGATAAATGTAATTAAAAACTTAAGCAAGAGAGAGGAATGAACCTACCTGCAACTGTTCACGTATAACAGGAACATATCTGTATAAATTACTCAGCATTGATTTGCTTGATCCAGCCTGGCTGGAATGGAAAAGGGTATCCACATTCTTTAAAAGGTCAATGAGCTCTTTTGATGATGTCAGCGTGTCTAAGACCTGACAAAACATGTTAAAAAGTATAATTTTCCATTCAGCCAAACATCAAAAGGTTGCTACGAGTAACACTGAAGATTGAATCAAGCTTCAAGCTTTAAAACCACAAGAACTTTATTACATAATAGCAATAACTAAATGAGACATTACAAAGTTTTAAACAAAAAAAATAATTCAATTTTTTTAACAATCAGATCTACAGACTGTTTCCAAAAAATAAAAGGACAGGTCCAACAGGAATGCCCAAGTTGAATGATTCATGGATAGGAAAGGAAATACTAGCGAGCAAGATGTTTCAATGAAGATAAAACCTAAAAATGAGAAGAAAAAAACTGTAAGGATAAGAAACATAGTTCTACTATGATAACATTAATCAAATCCATCATACTTTCTACAAATATCTTTTGTATTAGAACAGAATTTGCTATAAATATCCTTTTAGTCAAATAAGCAACCAATGCAGAAATCAAATATTAAATTCAGAAAAATGTCCATTTTCAGTCTATAAGATTTCAGCTCAACTAAAAAAAAGTTGGTAATTAACCCTTTAAATATATGGATAAGTAGGCAATATTATGTATCTAAAACCACAATCCTTAGTCAGCAGGTAATTAGTGCACCACTTGCTTCAGGTGGCAGATGGATGCCGCTAGAAATCCTTGTAAAAATATACATGTAGTTGTGGGAGGGTGTAAAAAATGGAGATATTCAATGACACCTCAAAACAATATCAACAGATCTAATTGGAATTGATTTGCAGTTTGACTGAAAAAGAGTCATGAACTTTAAACCGGAGTTACAGGAAGCACATATCCAAGTAACATCCTTTTAGAAGAATGAGCCCCCCCCCCCCCCCCCCCGGGGGGCAACATGGCTAGGTTTCTCTATCCATATAATTTCCATTAAACACACACACATACACACATAGACATCTATTACACTCAACAGCGACTTTTTAAAGCTTAAAACATTCCCAAGTTTTTCACACTCTTTGTGTACTCATGGGCTAATCTTGACTTGCTTCAAACTGTAATCATCATTCCAGGGTAGTCAAAATATACACATTACATTCAATGTCCATTTTTTAAATCCAAGAATATATTTATGAAATGAAGTAGATTTTGGAGAAATAGTTGGAATAGAATAAAGTGATTCATGTACGACATATAGCAGTCTTTTATATATGTCAGGAACTCTCACCCTTCTAAGAAGTCCCAAAAATCTTAAAAACTCCAACCCCCTCGATCCCAAATTTTGCAAACTAAAGCTTAAGTTACCTAAATTGTTAAAAAAATGAATATAACAGGAAAAGAACGTGATTATGAAACACACCTTCAGCACCATCTGGACTATTATCTCCACATCACTATGAAGGAACCTGTGCGCAAATCCAATAAAATGCATAACCAGCGAACTGTAGTATAGGTAGCTAGACAGAACATAATCCTGCCAACCAGGTGTATACACACCTCTTGCAGGCAGAAAGTCTTCCTTTCTTTCATTTGGTGAAGATCCATTGGTAATTACATCAAGTTCTGAAAAATCATCCCACTTTATCATCCAAGGTTCCATATAATTAATCCAAACATGAAACACCTGAGATGCATTCTTAATGGAAGTTGCCACGGGGCAAAACAAAAACGTCCTCAACAAAAACCTATACAGAGGTCTCTGCATCCATGGATTCCAATATCCCAGTGAATGCACGGAAGGGAACTTTGATATTACATCCTTTGACTTCATGCTATCCAGTGAACTTGTAGTCCTCCAACTAGGACTCCCACAATATTCAGCATTATCAGGACCTTCAAGGGCTGCAACAGTACTCCAATTCAAGTACCTCACAAATAATTTAACCACCTCACCCAGCCCAGGCGTTGGAGGTGTCTCTCCCAAGACTGACCGAAATGGAAATGAAACTCCAGAAGAGTTGGACACATTCACAGGTAAAGGAGAAAAGTCATTATCCACCAACCAAAAATGTATGAAAGTATTTACCAAAAACTCTGCCCGCATCATAGCTGTGCCATCATAACCCGAAGAATAATGAAGTAGGGAACTGCGGTATGGTTGGTAGGCATTTAGATCATATGTAGGCACAAATGCACGAAGATAAGCATAAAGGAGACGTATGTATAGATTACACTCCATTTTTTGTTCCACCCCACGCTTAGCGTTCGAAAAACCCGGAATAGATGATGTCCAGTTCTCTAATATAAACCTTCGAGCTCTCTTGACCGAAACATGATCAGAATTCTCACTATTCCCTTTACAAACAGGATAGTAAGCAAACCAAAACAAGTAATACTCGAAGACGTTGAGCTGGATTTGATAGGAAGTACCGTTGATGGAGTCTTGTTTTACTTTACCTTTGAATAAGGGACACAAATCCGATAAAACCCTGGAATCCTTGTCACTGGAGAGCAGGAAACGGGTCCACTCGGGCAATCGTTCAGCGGGAAAGACGTATTTGACGAGGGAGAGGCGATCGACAGCGAAGATAGAGTTGACGAGAGTGCTATTGGGGGAGAGGAGGGAGAAAACCCTATTGGCTAAATCGGAATCGTTGGAAGCAATGACGGTATCGATCCAGCCATTGGATGAATTAGGAGGTCTAGGGCAAGTGTTGGCGTCGTCGAAGCCAAAGAGCTTGCAGATTAGGGTAGGGAAGGCGATAGAGAAAAAATGGCGAGATTGGTCGGGGGAGTGAGATTGGAGGAAGAAATCGATGGAGGCGCAAGTAGAGAAGATTTGAGAAGGGGAGGTAGCGGCAACAATAGTGGAAGCTAGGTCCTGGGATTTGGAGGGAGAATCGAGGGCGTAAGAGTGAGGGAGCATGGTGAGAGGATGAGGAGGGAGGTTTCAGGGGAATTAGGGTTTTAATGCGGAAATGGTGGTGACGGAAGGAAAGGGGTTTATAACTTTATATGGATTGAAAAAGTTTTTAAAACGAGAGAGGAGGCAAATGGCGCCCTTTTAAGGGGGAAAGAAGGAGGGTGTGTACGTGGCGACATAATAGAGCTCTTAGATGGTGGGGTCTACGGAGAGGGCCTCGTTTGACGTTTCACTCACGGAAAGCCGGAGAGGGACTCGCAGGATTTAGGAATGCTCTGGAGCGGATACGCGTTTACGTCGTCAAAAGTACCAAAAACATAAAATATGAGAAAATGGATGATACGTTCCTTATGCCCAATCCCAATTCCCAAGTCCCCACCCCACTCACAAATAACAATGCAAGGCGTTCCAACCCGGTACTTGTGTAAGGATCCGATTGGCCACGGTAGTCCACACTGCCCGAACGGTAGATGGTGGAAGATTATAATTTCAGTAAGGTAATGATATTTTCCTACCTCATATTCCCATACATACTCCTATATTTAAATTTTATTTTTGCTTAAGTGATAATCACATCAGATAAACTCTATTCCCCAAATCCCATAATGTTGTTGGAGTCTCCATTTTGTAGTGTTGCTATACTTCCTTGCTTTTGGATGTTGTCAGTTATTCTTATTGTCGAAGTAATACTTTTTCTCATTTAATCATAAAAACGACCCAACAAAACAGGACAACAATAAAAACAAAAGAAGCAAAATAGGATATTTTGAGAACAATAAACATCTATTGAATCCTAACTTTTCAATGGTGTTAACGGTGGCACGAAATGACAAAGGAAACCTTATTGCTGGTGGCCCAACAAAACAGAACAAGGAAAGATGGAAGGCAGAGGCTTCACGTTTGATGTGTGAAGGCAGAGGCGTTGCGTTCAATGATTAAAAGAGGTGTCGTCGGCAAAGGCAATGGGTCATCTAGTCTCCGAGCTGTAGGTCGTGAAAAGAAGAATAGAGAATATAAAGAGAGAAATGAGAGAGCCGAGAGTTATTTATGGAAGAGTGAAGGGAAAAATGAGAAGTTTGTCTGATGTGCTGCCATCTAAGCAAAAATAAAATTAAAATATAAGAGTGTGGAAAGGATGTGAAAATATCATTTTTGTTATAATTTTTTGGATACCTTTTTCTCAACAGTTTGTTTTTGAAGGTAAATTCTATCTAATGTGATTATAACAACCTGTACTGTTTTTTTTTTCAAATAATTAATTGTATGTAATTCTCAAGAGACGTTTGTTTAATTCTACGTTATACTATTGTAATTGAAGAGATACTATTGTAATTGAAGTTTTAGTTATACCCAGTGGCCACTCAATTATAAGCCTTACTAACAATAATATTACTATTTGCTTAGAGGGGAACAGAAAGGAAGAAAAATAAAATCATAGGTCAATCTCAATGGCCACAAATATTCAGAGAAAACTAGCCCTACCAGAGCCACATTTTCCACTTACTCCACTCCACAAAGTTTAGAACAAACTCACCCTATTGGAGAAAACTCTTCAGATCGAGAGTTCTAGCAGTTTCACAACGAAAGACACCTTCTAATAGGGCCTCAAGGAAAGCCCATGGCCCAACGAATACATGCGCTGTGTAGCCCTGTTACCTGATTTCCACAAAATTGACATCTTAAAATAACTGAAATTTTGGTAACATTTTTTTTAATATCTTAATTACACAATTTTTTAATATGAAAACATATCCGAATTTTTTTTAAATTTATAAAAATAATATAACTTAATTTAATTATTTATATATTTAAAATATTTTTTGAAGATCTTTACAGTTTGAGTAAGTTATAGTTTTTTAATATTTAAAAAAAATTGTACACATTGTTAAAAAGAAACTTTTATCCTACCTTCATGATATGTGGTTGTAGAATAAGTTATTGAATTTTTTTAATTATTTTTAATAGTTATTATTTTAATTATTTTAATTTTTTAATATTAATACATTATTATTTATATTATATATTTTAAAAAAATTTTAAAAATTTTAAAATTTTTTTACTTATACATAAATAATATTAAAAAAAATTATAAATAAATAGTATAAATTTTTTTAAAAAAATTAAAAAAATTTTAAAAAATTATATGATATAGACAATAATTTAAAAATAAAAAAATAAAAATTTGGAGTGTCTAAGCTCCCCTACCACCTCAAAATAGGATTATAGGTGAGTGTTTCTCTAAAATAGACAGTAGAATTGTATAATTAAAATATTTAAAAATAATAATTTACTTAAAAAAAAAAAGTAACTTTAACCGAATGGAGAGGATGCGACAAGACAATTGCAGATGAGAATTTTGGTCTTTTTGAATTAAGATCTTTTCTGCATCTCAAGATTTGAATCATTCAAACAGTCCTAATTTTTATAAAATAATTTTTCTTAAATACAAAAATTATCTCAGACTAAGATCCGGGAGCTACAACAGCGGCATCATAAATTGTGGTGCCCATACCGTCGTTTAGCCAATGGTGGCTTGCCATAATGGAAACGTCTCACAAAGAAAAAAAAATTATAAATCTCTCACAAGTAATTTTATATCAACAGTGTGGTCTATCAGTCAATAATTGAATAAAGAAATAAATTATTAATTGGCTAATTTTTTAAAGGTCTCAAGATTTCTCACAAATATTCTTCACAAAATAAAAGTAATAATATGAAGAGTTCAAATTAGCATTTTGATATATTTTTTCAGAAAAATAGTATTAATTAAAATAAATTTATCTAATTTATTTAGTTTGTAAGTCAACATGAGTTGGTTCATAATCATGTAGAGATTTTTTTAAACATTTATAAAGCTTGGAAGCTAACTCATTTAATTACAAACTCAGCGTGAAATTTGAGTTTAACTTTATTCTCTTATTTAAAAAAAAAAAAAAAACAATCCTAATTCAAATGAAGGACAATGCTAAATGTATATGGAAAAAAAATGAATGCTGATGTTACAAATGAATTTTTTTATAATACTTACAAATTGTTTATATGGTAAAATTTTGACTTTATGATTAACCTATAAGAAAATACATGAAAAGAGTATTGTTTTAAATAAATAATTTATGAATTTTGTAAGTTATTATTTATATGCGTAAAAAATATATGCCAAAAACTAATGGTGTTTATAAAAACATGTTGTACCATTATGTGAGAAATGGATCCGGTTTTCTTTTTTATGATTCTTTTTTGTTTGTCTTGTTTATTAATTTTGAAACGATTAAAATATATATAAATAAATAAATTATAATTATTTAAAAATAAATATATAATTAAATTAGAAAAGTATTAGTCGACCTAGGATACTGCCCCAGTCCCCATCATTGTAGCAACTTGTCAATTAATCTTCGGTAGCATTTCATCGTTCATTTACTGCACTATCTCTGAATTCTGTGTATAGCTAGCTAGTTTCTTGCTAGTCTCCGTGGCCGTGTTCTACTGAAATGATGATTGATGGCCACTGCGCCCTTCAGTCTACATACTTTCACTTTCATCGAAAGAGATGTACGTAACATATTAGCGAGTGCCCAATATGCCCTTGCTGTTATGCTTTGATAATACCTATGCGTTTCTGTCACTGTCTGTCTTTTATGCTTTGAAGTTTGAAGATCGATCATTCTATACAGGGGATCACTATTCTATAAAATAAGGCAAATGAGGCATCTATTTATGAATGTTAAAAAAACATGGTATAGGAAAGGTTGGATGTAGGTAGGGTGTGGGCATGGCACCTAGATCCCAGCCGAAATGGGATTTTTTTTTTTGTAAATTTGAATGATTTAGATTTTATTTTATTTTATTTTTTAAATAAATATTTTTATCTTTTTGTGTGAAAAATTTCACTCAAAAAAATTAGAATTTGCACACGTGGGCATGGGCGGCCTGCGGGGTAGTGAATAATGCACAACCAAGTATGTACAAAGGGAAAATTATTGTAAGGAGTAAGGACACGTCACACTTGTGTTTGTGAACTTACATACATGATACATGATAGAGGTACAAAATGTGCTTTGTAATCATATCTAACCAAATCTATTTTGTTATATCCAGCAAATTATTATGTTTTGTGATATTCAAGAATAAGGAGGGGGAAGACACAAATTAAGACAGCATCGTTGGCCCAATGGTCGTTAGTGTGAAAGGTTTTATATTCACAGTTGGATTTCTATATATCTAACTAGGTAATGTCAGACAAATCTCAATTAAATATAAGTTCCAGCTTAGACATAATTAAAGATGTGTCTAATTTCCTTAATTGTATCATTAGACACAAATAATTTGCTTTCAGTGGGTAACAACAGTCAAATTCAATGAATATGCATATGCTTTTATTGGCAAAATTGGGGTTAATCGGATCTGGACTGTTGCTATAAAATGAATGTAGCCCATCTCCCACCATTCATCCCAAGAATCTTCTTATCTTTCGTATAATTAATTTTTGAATTGTTAATATTAAAATTTACATAAAGTAATAAATTTTAATCATTTAAAATTAAATAAGTAGTTGAGGTAAAAAAAAATTTTAATTTTTTTAAAAAACAAAGGTTGAAATTATTGCTGACCTCAGACCATTTCGTATTTTGGTTGTCAATATCTCAAGTTACTGTGCACGTGTTGTTATGAGCTGTATGGGCCAATCTCCACAAAATGTCAAAACCTGTCATCTATACGGATATACCTTCGTGCTTCACATTTGTTTCATTGTCGTGATTAAATAAAATTAATAATTGCATTAATACGACAATGATGGTGACCTTGTTTTGACAAATCCTTTTTACTAACTTTTCACTCAGTTATTAGTTTCTCGTTTCATTGTCTTATTTCTCAACCAATGGAAATATGGCGGACGGATGTCATTAAAGTCATTTTAAATGACATGAACCTCCTCTTGAATCAATTCAGACAGTACATTTTTTAATAAATAGTTAAAATTAAAAAAAAATATTTTAAAAAATAGTATGAAAAATCATTACAGTCATAAAAAATGAACAATCCTCACTTAATTGATCATATGAGGGATAAATCTCCATTCAAAAATATATTTTTATTAAATATTTCACTTAAATACTAAATATATTTAAAAATATGATGATAATATTTGTAATAGTGGTCGTTCGTAAAAAATTGATAATAATAATTAAAAATAAAAAAATGTGTAAAAAAATTTAAAAACTCATGTAAAATCTTGATCATTTTTATAAAAAATAAATAATCCTAATTTAACAAGACGCAAGATAACCAAATCCGAAGACAAATAGCATTAAACACACCCCATGAAAATGTATAAGCAAAATAAAATGACAGTAACATCAAAATCCAAGAAAAACACGTCAATAGGCTAAACATCCAAAACTTATTAACGAAATTTATATCTTGATAGATCAGTTATTGTATTCATAATATCTTAGATATTTATTTATTGTTATGTATACTTGTACAAAAAATTGAATTTAAAATTCATATATATATATATATCATTCCGTGTATGGGGAGAACAGAGAAAATCACAAATTCACTACGCACAATATCTCAGTAATTGCGTCCAAAGATTTCTATCATAATAGCGGGAAAAGAAGTGTAAAGAAAAAAAAAAAGAATCAACAAGAGAGATTTAAGAATTAAGAACAGAACAAATAAAAACCTCATACATGACAAGATCAACATTCGATCTATTTAAAAAACAGGCAGATCTGGTAAAATAAAATCCTGTAGTACCAAAAACTGATAAGATCTTCGCCAAAATTAAAAAGAAGAGCTGCTTATATAGACCCAACTCCTCTGAAAGGAAGATAATATAAATTATTGCGCTAAATTACAGCCACACTTATTTTTTTAAAATTAATTAATTATTTTTTATATCATTTATTTTTTAAAAAAAATTTAAATTTTTTTTATATTTCTTATACTATTTATTTATAATTTTTTTACAATTTATTTATATGTTAAACAATTTTATAAAAATTCTTATAAAATTTTATAAAAATAATTAATTACTTTAAAAAAAATTATGCGACAGATTTAAGTGTGTTCACGCGCGCAAAAGTTCAATTTCCATGCACGTGTGGTTTTATTTTTCAAAACAAAATTGGCAATGCAGGTGTCAAGGCATGGGAAGAAGAAAAATTATTAGTTTTGATTCTTTTGAATGTTTGTAAGATATTTATGAAAAATAATATTTCTTATACTAATATGACTTTGTTTTATTAGTTTAATTTCTAAATCAATATTAAAAAATGTCACTTAGATATGACCTGATAATTTTTTGATTGGTTATTTAACATTTAATATTAACTTTTGATATAAGAATTAAGATGATCAAACTTGCCGCTTTTATCGAAACTACTTCCATCCACTCAAGTGATTGACCATAACTATATGACTTTATTATCCTATAAATGGTTGATATTTAACGAGGTGAGAAAGGAAAATATAAGGGACGATTTTTATTTTTTTATTTTTAAAAATAATTTTATGAAATAAAAAATTTATTTAGATAAAAATATTTTTTATCATAATTTTTAAAAAATAGATGATAAAAATAAACTAAAATATAAAAAAATTATTTTTATTTTTTTATTTTTTAGTTACTATTTTTAAAAAATATTTTTAAAAAATAACTTATGAAAACAATTATTCAAACAAAATTTTTAATTCTTACAAAATAAAAAAATAAATTAATTTTTAAAAACAGAAACAAACATGACCATATTGTCCTCTATATGTCTTCCTTCTTTATGTGCAGGCAGCACCAATGTCTATCTTTTAATTATGATGCACTTCCTTGACCAGTGGTCTTCAAGATTAATCAGAAGACAGGAAAAAATATAACTAATTTAAAAAGAAATTATTAGCCTCGCTGAATTTGATGCTCCAACTGGATTTTGGCAAATATATATATATATATATACACAGATTATCACAATCACAAGAAGGTAGGAGATTTTATTGATATATTACAGATTATGACAAATCACAAGCAGAAGAAGGTAGGGGATTTTAATTTGTCGATGAGTTGTAGGCACCCAGGGTGACACATAGGATTTGTAGGAGTACCCTAAACAAAAAGGAAGAAAGGTGAAAAGGAGGGAGAAGGAGGAGGAATTAGGCTATATATATATAATATCTAATAATAAAACTCCCATAGAACACCCTCTTCCTGCCGGACAGCTGACTCTAATTGTTCAGCTCCGCCCAACTGCCACGGCCACGAGTAATGAAACTCATCAACACTATGGTTCAAGTCGAGTAGGAGATCAGGGAGGTCGAAAAATGTATCATCCTCATCAGTTAACGTTGAATTTGATGATCCTTGTGGGCAGTGGGAGGATATGGCTTGGCCCAGACTGGATTCGGCTTCCACTTCATGGCTTCTTTCGGAATTGAATGTAGCTGCCTTTGCGGCTGCGACCTGGATGTCCTTAGGGGATTTGCTGGCTGGCCGTGGAAGCTCTGCGGCTAAGTCAGGGAAATTGAGGAAAGCTGAGCTGCCTTTGATTGTAAGAGCCGCTACGTCATGAGCTCGAGCCGCCATCTCCGGCGTAGAGAAAGTGCCGAGCCAAATTCTTGATTTCTTGTATGGCTCTCTTACCTCACATGCCCACGTGACGGAATCTCTCAGCCTCACTCCCCTATACAACGGATGCCGAGTTTAGCGAAATTTCTTCCTCCCTTGACGTTTCTTTGGATGACTGGAAGCTAACTTGACTTCTCCATCAGAGAAGTTGGCGGGGCAGCCGCCATATGCAGTGCCATCTGAGGCC
>JASKGM010000009.1:15393278-15408461 GCA_034509205.1 Ceratonia siliqua | reverse complement strand
TTTTTTTTATATCTCTGTTACTATTCATCCATAATTTTTTTTACTATTCATTTGTAACTTAAAAAATTATGTAAAAAATACAAAAACATTTTTAAAAATTTTGAAAAAAATTTATGATATAAAACTTAATTAATTGATTTTAAAAAGTAAAAAAATCAAAAAAAATCAAAAAAAATATTAAAAAAAATTGAAAACTCCCCTACCGCCCACTAATATGGGCGGTAGAGGAGTATTGACCTTGTCACTTTCATATTTGCACACGGTATTTAGCGTGTCACTCTTTTTCTCTTCTTTTAAAATTTAATTCACTAACATAGAGTTATGAATTACTAATTATATTTCATTTAATCAGTATGTTTAAATGAGATATAATTGATAATTTATAATATTATAATTTTAAAATTTAAAATTATTAGTTGTAATTATTGTTGAAAAAATTTCAGTAAACTGGCTAGTTATAATTATTTTAAAATTAAAATTAAAAATATTAGTTATAATCATGAGATATCAAACCTTAATTGCACCCCTTAATTGAATGATGAAATTTTTGTTATTAAATTGCACCATCTCCCAATATAAAGGAAAGAATAGAAATTTAAAGTGTCATAATTGATAACATATATGCATATTTAAACAGAGAAACAACAATAATTAATATTAAAACTTATTGATAATTAAAAGTTAAACAATTATGTAAGAAACTATATTATTTAAAAAAAATCTCTACTTGGGTTTGAATTAATTTAGAAATTTTTTTTAAAATTTAAAATTTGTAGCTCATAAGATATCAAACATTAATTGCACTCCTTAATTATATGATAAAAATTTGATGATTAAATTGCATCGCTCTCCTAATGCAAAGGAATTAATAGAAATCTAAAGCACCATAATTGGTAGCATCCATGCATATGTGAATGTAAAAAAAATTAATATTAAAAATTATGATAATTGAAAGTCAAACAATTATGTAAGTATTTATAATATTTTAGAAAAAATAATATTTATTTGGGTTTGAATTATTTTAAAAAAATCTTTTCAAATTTGAAATTCAGGGCTTATAAAATATCTAACTTTAATTGCATCACTTAATTAAATAATGAAATTATGATGATTAAATCACACCCCTCTCCTAGCATAAGAGAAGGAATAGAAATTTAAAGCGCCATAATTAGTAGCAATCATGCATATTTAAATGAAAAAATAATAATCATTAATATTAAAAATTATTGATAATTGAAAGTCAAACAATTATGTAAGTAATTATATTATTTTAAAAAAAATAATTTTCATTTGGGTTTGAATTATTTTAAAAAAATATTTTCAAATTTGAAATTCGCAGCTCATAAGATATCAAACTTTAATTGCATTATTTAATTATATGATGAAATTTTGGTGATTAAATTACACCCTTCTACCAACATAAAAAAAGGAATATAAATCTAAAGCGCTATAGTTGGTAGCATCCATGCATATTTGAATGTAGAAAGAATAATAATTATTAAAAATTATTGATAATTAAAAGCAAACAATTATATTGTTATTGATAATTGAAAGTCAAACAATTATATTGTTATTGATAATTGAAAGTCAAACAATTATGTAAGTAATTATATTATTTTAGAAAAAATAATCTTTGTTTAGGTTTGAATTATTTAAAAAAATCTTTTCAAATTTGAGATTTGCAACCATATGATATCAAACCTTAATTGCACAATTTAATTATATGATGAAATTTTGGTGATTAAATTGCATCTCCCTCTCTCTCTCTCTCTCAACGAAAGGGAAGGAATAGAAATCTAAAGCATCATAATTGATAGCATCCATGCATATTTGAATATAAAAAGAACAATAATTAATATTAAAAATTAAATAATTATGTAAGTAATTATATTATTTTAGAAAAAATAATCTTTATTTGGGTTTTAATTACATTTAAAAAAAAATCGTTTCAAAATTGAAATTCGCAGCTCATAAGATATCAAACTTTAATTGCATCCTTTAATTATATGATGAAATTATGGTAATTAAATTGCACACATCGCCCAACGTAAAAGAAAAAATAGAAATCTAAAGCGCCATACTTAAAGTATTATGATTAAACTTTATTTGAATGGAGGGATAACTAATATTTGTTAGTCTCTCATGCCTGCACATATTATCCTGTAGTGCTTACGCATGTCACTCTCTTACTCTTATTCTAAAATTTAATTCTTTTTAATTCTATAATTCAATAATCTAAAATTATGAATTATGAATTATCTCATTTAACTAGTTTGTTTAAATAAGATATAATTGATTATAATTGATAATTCATAATGTTATAGTTTTAAAACAATTATAATTATTGTTAAAAAATTTCATTAAACAGACTAGTTATAATTATTTTAAAATTAAAAATAAAATTATTAATTATAATTAAGAGATATCAAACTTTAATTGCACCTCTTAATTATATGATGAAAATTTTAATGATTAAATTGTATCACTCTCCCAACGTAAAGAAAGGAAAAGAAATCTAAAATGCCATAATTAGTAGCATACATGCATATATGAATGGACAAATAACAATAATAATTATTAAAAATTATTAATTAAAAATAAACTAATTATGTAAGTAATTATATTATTTGAGAAAAAAGAATCTTTATTTGGGTTTGAATTATTTAAACAAATATTTTGAAATTTGAAATTGGCAACTCATAAAATATCAAACATTAATTGCACCTCTTAATTATATGATTAAATTTCAGTGATTAAATTGCCGTAAGGGAATGAATAGAAATCTAAAGTGCTATAATTAGTAGCATCCATGTATATTTTGAATGTAGAAAGAACAATAATTAATATTAAAAATTATTGATAATTGAAAGTCAAATAATTATTGACATTTGTCACTTTCTCATGCTTTCACATGTCACCCTATGATACTTACACGTGTCACTATCTTTATCTTCTTCCAAAATTTTATTATTATTTTAATTATATTTAATTAAATAAACTAAAATTATGAATTACAAATTATATTTTATTTAATCAGTTTGTTTAAATGAGATATAATTGGCAATTCATATTGTTATAATTTTAAATTTTATAATTATTAGTTATAGTTATTGCTAAAAAATTTCATTAAACAAACTGGTTATAATTATTTTAAAATTAACATTATTAGTTATAATCATCAGATATCAAACCTTAATTGTACTCCTTACTTAAATGATGAAATTTTGGTGATTAAATTGCAACTTTCTCTCAACGTAAGGGAAGAAATAGAAATTTAAAGCGTCATAATTGGTAACATCCATGCATATTTGAATGGAGAAAGAACAATAATTAATATTAAAACTTATTGATAATTGAAAATTAAATAATTATGTAAGTAATTATATTATTTTATAAAAAATAATTTTTATTTGGGTTTGAATTAATTTAGAAAAATCTTTTAAAATTTGAAATTCGCAGCTCATAAGATATTAAACCTTATTTGCATACCTTAATTATATGATGAAATTTTGGTGATTAAATTACACCCATCTCCCAATGTAAGAAAATGAATAGAAATCTAAAGCTTGATAATTGATAGTATCCATGCAAATTTGAATTTAGAAAGAACAATAATTAATATTAAAAATTATTGATAATTGAAAGTGAAACAATTATGTAAGTAATTATATTATTTTAGAAAAAAAATCTTTATTTGGCTTTGTGTTATTTTAAAAAATTATTTTTAAATTTGAAATTCATAACTCATAAAATATCAAATATTAATTACACCCCTTAATTATATGATAAAATTTTTGTAATAAAATTACACGTTTCTCCCATTGTAAGGGAAGGAATAAAAATTTAAAGCATCATAATTAGAGTATTGTGATTAAACTTTAGGGAAGCACTAATTAATTAAACTTAGGGAGTGCTTAATTAGAGTATTGTGATTAATTTTTTATATATTTTTTAATTTTTGATATTAATTAATTATTTATTATGTCATATATTTTTTGAGAATTTTTAAAATATTTTTGATATTTTTAAAATTTTTTAACTTATAAATGAATAGTAAAAAAATTATGGATGAATAGTATAAAATACAAAATAAAAATATTTTAAAAATTTTTAAAAATATATATGACATAAAAAATAATTAATTAATATTAAAAAAAAGGTGTGGTTGTAGCTTGACCACACCCTAAACTTTATTTAAATGGAAAATGAACAATAATTGAAAGTCAAACAATTATGTATTTAATACGCAAGAAGTCCCATTCTCTTTCAAAATAGAAATTATAATCATACTTTCCTTATTCTCTCAATCTCTAAAGTGGTTGGAAGATGAATTTGGATTGATTTGAATACTTTCACGGTTATAAAAGGGTGCTGAGGAGGAGCCAATGGGGAGGAATTAGAGTGTTATGTTTCTGCATCCATAGCAAGGTAACCTTTCACATTTTCACAAATTTATCGGTGTTTTGTTTAGGAAAATTTTCTCTAATTTTTCACCATGGCAGCTATATTCTAACCCCACTAATTCTTCATTGTAATTATAATTTGATTTATGAAAATTTGATATCTTGGTATATGCTTTCTAAGAACAATTTTAATTTTAATTTTATACTATTTATATTTATTTATTTTTGTTTTTGTAATTTGTTTGTTTGCAAAAAAAACTCTCTAAGGTTAGTTTCTCACTATTTGATTCTTTAAATTTTTTTATTATTTAGCAAAACTATGGAACATTATGTCAATTTTTCATTTTTTAATATCCTAAAGAAAATGCTCTGCATTTATTTTGATAGAAGAGAGTAGCAATTTTTCTTTTTCTTTTTATGAAAGATTGTGTTGCCATCAATAAAATTAAAAGTTTAACTTTATCAATAAACAAAAGAAAATTAAATTTAGTATTATAGTGTATAAGAAATAAATAATAATAATAAAATTTACATTCATATATACCTACTAATCAATATTGTGCTCAATTTTCTTACTTCTAAGAAAGTTTTGGACATATACTCTACTCTTATGTCAAAAATCAGTTCCTGTTCTTTTGCTAAGATTCACTCAGTTTTATCATTTATGCACTTCGTTTTTATATACCTCTTATGCTTCGCATGATTAAACGTTGATAATTGGTAGTATTATAATAGTTTTTAATAATTAAGAATTATGAATTTAAATTTAATCAAAATTAATAAAAAATTTAATTTTATTCTTACAGTATTTAAATTTTTTTTGACAAATTATAAAATATCTAAATCTATTTTACTAAAGACAACGTAATTATTAAATGTAGTTATATGATATATATCGTTTTAGTGAAATGATTATATAATTATTGTTTGATATGCATAAGATCAATGTGTATCTACGGTGTTGGAAGATTTAGAAACATTTGTATTTGCAATCTTTTGTAGTTAGGTACACATATATGTTATATTTTAATAATGTTAAAATGATTAATTTTTATTTTGTTTTATTGATTTCTTTTTGTTAATAACAATTGTTAATTGATACAGCCAAACATTGTCTGATTTTTCATAAAGAGGATAACGCAAAGGATGGAAACAAGAGAAACCAAATTGTGGTTCAGTTAGAAGATATTGAGTGTGTTTTTTACTTCTCTTTTTTATTTTTTTTATTTGGTCAACAGTTAATTTAATTGTCATATTATGAATTGTTTTTGTTTATAACTTTTCAGTTGGTAATATATGCCTTTAAGCACTTGCTATTCAACTTTTAAAAAATGTTCTTATTAATAACATATTGTGTTTCCAACATTCTTTACCATTATTTTTTGCAATATTTGATAGGTTTTTGTCACTAACACATTCTAGCATTACCTCTCTTTTGTCATGAGCATTATTAAATTCATATATGAGAGATACTATTGCGTAATACATTTATTTTCAGGTAATTTTTAGTTCCATTCATTTACCTAACATTTTAAATTTGGGGAAGGTGCTACTAAATAAAGAACTTTTGCATAATTTTCTTCTATGGTATGTAGTCCAAAAATAAAAACAATTGATTTTGTTTATGTATATGAATTGATCATTGAAAGGCATAATAACTCGATACTTGTGTCCATGGCTTATTACATATTTTGAGTTTAGATAATAATGAAATAATTGAATTATGAAGAGACTAAAGCAAAAAGGAGGAGAGAGGAGGAACTGTTTTTAAATAGTCTTGTTCTCATGACAATTCACATTGTAATTATATTGTTCGCTTATAAAATATACCACTACATTACTCATTAATTTGTATAATTTTTTGATTAAAACTTTCAATTAATTCAATTATTATTATTTGAATATATAAAAGATGATTAAAAAATTTTAAAAATGAATTGATTATTATTTTACTTTATTATTATTTTTATGTTTGTTTCTATTGTCAATACATCTATGCATTGCACAAGTTCTCCACTAATAATAAAATAAAAAATTCATTTTCAAGTTTTTATAAGGAAATCATGTATTATCAGTGTAAATAATTAATTATCGACATAAATTCTCCAAGATTGCCGGATGAAATCGTGTGACAAAAACCTTCATAGAGTTTGTGTCAAAAGAGATAAAGTGTGAGTGGGCTATTCAACAGAATATTGCGTAAGAATTTCTCTATAAAAGGAGACCCACAATTAATATGCTCCTGTGACGTCTACCTCCAATTGCCAGACATAGGCAAGTGGGGACTAATTCAAACGCCTTTGAAACTTGTTTGTTAGACAGTTTGGTACTGGCGTGGAAGTTGGAATATGTTAATGAACCCACTGAGTCACCTGGTTTTTCTTTAAAAAACAAATCAGATATAATCGCATATATCTTTAAATGTGATAGATGGCTTGAGTTCGCGTTCCATTGTTAAGTGATTGCTTGCCTTTTCATCTTCGGCAATGCTCGTCATGTGCTTTCCCTTATTGTGCCAAATTTTGAGATATGCGCAACATCACACAAGACCCGTTTCCGTTTTGTTTGATTTTCCAGGCTCGTGTCACTCAGCTTGTTCCCCCTCGGTTTATTAAATGAGACCGAGTCGAGCATTACCCAAAACAACTACTGATTTGCTTGCGGTATAGGAAACACAACTTACTAGATTGTCATACTGCACAATCAACTTTACATAACCCTGAGATGACAAATAACTGAACAAAGTTTACACCCAAGTAATTCCTAGATGCTACTCCCTACCAGTAAAGAAACAAGCTAAGTTAAACACTGTCAAATGGAAGAATTATTAAGGTTATTTCACAACCCGATATATGATTAATAAGACAAGACCACCATTATGAACCCTGTATCGATAGATAATGCTCACAGTATTGAGCTACCCTACAGTCTCCAACCAGGCAGAACGGCGCCCTTAAACTGCATGGATCGCACTGCCATTCATGTCCGAGCTACCACATGCTGGAGTTGCATGAAAAGCTGACTGTCTAGAGGGTCCTTCAAGGAGTTTTAGTGACAGAGAGGAGGGGCCAGAGTCACCAATAGAATCTCCTAAACTCAGTTTTGACATACCAACCAGTTCATCAACATTGATTGGGCTCTTAGTATGTACTGCAGTTGGCTTCAGCACTTCATGTGTCTCCTCCTTATTATTGGGCTCTGGAACGTATCCTGACCAATAGGGCAGAGGAAAAGGGAAGAACGGAGAAAAGTATGCAGGATATACCACTGGGTACGATGATTGTGAGCCATCTGGCTTTAAAGAGGCAGACTCTCCATCATTTGAGTTAGTGGAATCCATGGATTCGCACTCTTCATCAAGGACTGGAGGAGTAGGCAAGGGGTTATTGCCTTCTGTTTCAGCCTTTGGCTGATTAGCAGACAATAAGTCTTGTGGTACCATTGGTGTGTCGGTTGACTGCGAAACCAAGATAAAAAAACAAGTCTAGAAAGATGAGAAGGCACAAAACAGGGTGAGGAATATAAGTTAGTTTTAATTGTCAATCTTAAAAAAGCATTACATGAGAAAATGCAGCACTGATCTCTTAGCCACCCTAGAATATAATAATTATGTAAATAATCTAAACAAACATATCTTTACTTCATGTAAAGTGAGTCCATTAGAAGCTCAAATTGTCAACCCCTCTGCAGGAGAAAGGAAATGGACAATATTAACAAATTACAAATGACCAATACCATCAATGTATTGTTCAAGTGCTATTTTCTTCGTTATAGGAGGTTGAGCAGGCCATGCAATATCTTCAAAGAAAGAAATACATTCAGATAATCTTATCAACGGACATAAAATAGATTATGTGGCATCAATTTCATTATATGCATTTTGAATTAAAAGACACATATATCTGTGCATAGCATTAGCAAACATGGGCACTAAGTTACTAACCTCATCTGCAGCAATATCAAACAAACTGGAACGTCTCTTTCGCCTAGACACATTGCTTTGCCTGATGAAGTATTTCTGGGCATGGCTGGCTACTTGAGTAGGTGTCCTTGTTATAACATAATTTCGTGCAATTCCCCGCCAATCACCTTTTCCAAGCTTCTGCAATCCAAGTAAAAACATTCTATGTTCCTCCTCGGTCCATGGAACACCTGCATATAAGAAATCAGTGACTCAACATAAAAAATACATAAAAAAATTCTGTTTCTGGCCATATATGAATCAAACATTGAAAGATCTTCAGCTTATGCTTACACGCCATGGGAACTAAGTATAATGTGAAACAAAACTACTGGAAAATGGAATACTCTTTACTATAACTTTATGACCCTTCAGCTTATGCATACACACCATGTCAGCACCTGCAGTGAACCTGAATTTCGTAAAATCTCCCATTTACGTCACAATCAAGATTCAAGATTCAAGAACAAGGCTGTAAGATGAAATTACAAAATCAGATTGGTGATTGGTGCATCCATAATTTACCATTGAACCTTTAGAGGAGTAATGTGACTCAACAACAAATAGGTAAAAACACTTTAACGGTTCAAAACCTTCTTATAAGATTTTTGTTTTGTGGGGGTTGGAGAGGGGGCGTAGGTAGACTGTCCTTACTCTGCAGAATGCAACACATACACCTGTATTACTGAATCTGAGCCCTCGCTTTCTGCTATGCGGGATGAGATGTTATTCATTAATTGATGGTCAAAATTGGATACGAGTATGATTTTCACCTTTTCTTTTTATTCATAACATGCATGCTAAATCAATATAGAATAGCATTCAAGCTTTGTTAAAGTTATACAAACCTCTTAACTATGTACTATCTGTCTTGTTCCATAAACCAAATCATTCAAAATCATTTTAGCACTTCCCATATGGCTCAAATATAACCATCCAACATGCACTGCATACTTCCATAATTAGGATGTACTTCCAGAGTAAATAAACAAAAGTCAAATAGAAATTAAGTGCAATTTTTTTTCTTCTTTTGCTTGGTATAAGAAAGCCTGCAGTTTCTCCCTCAAGAAGAGCTTTTCATTTGTTCAGATTAGCAAAAACATGGAATCTTGGACGGCCTCCTTATTGATAAAGATGATGATTGGAACCTTCCCATGAGCTGTAAGAGCTGTTGCTATATAAGGAACGTGACTACTTTTTTTACCACAAAGAACATGACTCGAGGTGGGTCAATATCTATCAGTTTCATTCGCCAACATCCAATATTATTCAATATCAAAATCACACAACCGTGCATGTTGTACAAGCATTCCAAACAATTCCCACATAAAAAGACAATCTCCAATAGAGTTAGCCTATATCTTTCTGGATTGGCCAAAACAGAAAAACAAAAACCTATATCTTTCTGTTGTAATAATCCTCAAAGTGATATCAGCATGACGAATTGACTTATATACAGTTAAGCGAGCAGAAAAAACTAAGCAAGTAGTATCATAATAGTGAATGTAGATTAACAAAATAAAATCACATAATTAAGCCAAGATTTTTTTTGGTTATATATTATTTGATATATGCCATGATTCCAGCATAAATTTGCCAAAGAATATAAATAAGAGTCCAAATATATGCATGCGAAAACAATAATCAAAGTAAAAAATAAAAGTTTTTAAAAGATAATAATAATAATAAAGAATCCAACCCTTTTTTCTTTCACGGGAACTTGACGATGACCCAGGAACAAAGTCCTCAGAAGCGTAACCGTCGGCTGCCGCACCGTGATCAGGCGTCTCACCGGGAGAACTAGGATTGTGAGAGCCGGCGTGATGGGCACCCGAACTCGACCCAGCATAGTGGCTAAGATTGCCCATACTGGCACTTTTCCTGATCGACCCATCAGTCAATCGTACTCCAAAAAGTTTGACTCCACGGTTGGGGCAGGTCCTGGAGTTGTGGCCATTGTGGCTGCAATGGGAGCATCGCCGAGTCATGTCGTTTGAAAGGTGATATCAGATCGAAGAGGATAAGAATAACTTTTGAGCTTCTATTAGGATGAAAGAAAAGCGGGTGCAGTGGATCCGAATCACATGATCCAAGACAGAAAGGGGTTTAGGTTGTCGGAGACTGAATTGGTTTGGATTTTTGTTGTTAGCTCTCCCTCGGCTTCGCAGATGGGAGAGAGAGAGGGAGGAGGCGAGCACCCGAACACTATCCATATATCCCGACGCAGATTTAGGGGAATGATAACCTACCTCCCGCTCATATTAGAACCATGGTCCTTGAACACTGACCGAATACTAAGTGGGTGCTAGTTGACGTGGCAGACTCGCAGAATGGTGTGTGCCGTGCCTTCGATCCTCAACTCTGCTAACATCGAAACAGAGGATTAAAAACCTTTTTTTTTTTCTTCTTGTCTCTCGTAATTTGACTTATTATATATATATATATATTTTTATTTCTAACGCAAGACTGAGTATTTGTAATTTTTTAAAAAATTAAATAATTGTTGTAACTAAACATTTGTAAATTTTAAGAAGATAAAATAAGTGAATTAACTGATTATATTATATATTTTTTAATTTTATAATTACATATATTTTTTAAAATTAATTATAGAAAAATTACAGTTTTTGTATTTTTATTTTCTGTAATATCAATATCATTGGGGGATTTTTTTATTAAAAAAGAAAGAAAGAAACAGGAAGCATCTAGCAGTAATATTAGGATTTATGATAATATTCTCGTCCAATATTTCAAGTGATAAAAAAGGCAGTAGTAATTTGAAAGAAATTGAAAATAAATTTTGATGAATGACATAGATAAGGTACCTATATTGTAAAGAAAATCTATTTTCCTTGGTACCAAATAAAATTGTAAAGAAAATAAGGATGCCTATATATCCATGATCCATCTTTGACCTTATCCATGTGGATAACTACTTATGCCCAATGGCAAAAAGAGGATCGACTAACATAAAATAAACCTTAAGCTCCATCTTATCACAAGTAATCACCACATCATTTGAATGTATTCGATTCATTAGCGGCAAATGCTAATATATATTTTTTATTATTTTCTATGTACAAAGAGAACGATATACAAGTATGAATCAGTAAGATAAATAACAGTAATATAGCTAAAATCATATTAATGTTAGTTTATTTTCTAAAATTTATGATTTATTAATTAAGTTGAGGTCTAACCTATTCCTTAATTTCCTTTTATTGGCCAATATCAAGATTTTTGCTAATATATAAAAGAAAATTACTTTCCTTCGATGCTAGAAATTGTAGAACGGGAAATGTTAGATACAAGAATATCATTGAAGTTCCCACCGAAGAGAAGATAAATAAAAATAATTTTAACCGGGAATTTCAATTTATTTAATTTTACAATTGTCCGTTAGCATAAATATTGTGTAATAAATATTTATTTATTAATTTTTTATTCAACTTCCTTGCGGTAACTGTAAGAAATTGCAGAATAGATCTAGTGGGGATCCTCCACGTGGAATGTTTGGAAGGAGGACGCTTGGGTATATTCTAGCGAATAAAGGATATGTTTTCGAACAAAAGAGTATTATAAAAGCTTACCCACCTTATCTCAATTTTGATCATCAAATCAGCTCCTCAATAATTCATTAATTCTCCTCCTCTTTATTCCCAAAAGCACCACTAAGGGTTCAGAACTTAAGAGAAAAGGTTTCCACATATTAAGAGGCGGAGTATTATTCTAGATATACAAACAGCCACAGATCACTTATGCAAATGACATTAAAGCAGAAAGCCACACTAAAAAACATAGTCTTATGAACCGGGATCCCGTGTACGGGCTCCGTGAACTGGAGCCCTTGCAACTGCACGAAATCCTCTTCCGAGTCTTATAGGGAGGCCTGTGGAGTTCACATATTTGTATTTGCAGGCCCATAAATACAGACATTAAAGCAGAAAGCCACACTGGAAAACTGTACACAAGAAAGCAGAGTCTTATAGGGAGGCCTGTGAACTTCACATATTTGTATTTGCAGGCCCACATACAGATTTAGCACTCTAAGAATCATATGTAACCCTGAAGCGCTCATTCAGGTAGTCCTCACTGCGGATTGGAGGGAATCTGCATTCAACAACCCCAAAAGTAAATATCAGAGATTTGGGGTAACCTCTATTGGCTTCGTCTGTGTATTTTCCTTTTCTATTTTCATAGATATATATACCTGGCGGGAAATGATTCACTGCAGCAACTTTCAAGGCATTCCACCAGAGTGTCCGGGTGTGGGTCTAAGAAGAAAGCCACCTGCATAATTGCAATGTCTTAATAATGTGGATTATAAGAGAAAACTTATTTGCAGCCCTTGAAACAAAAGGTCCTCATCATCAAAGAAAGATATATAATGGAACAAACAACGATAACAAAATAAAGCAACCGAGGAAGTAGCTAGTGATTACAGAATAGCGTTCTTTTCCTGTTGGCATAACCCTGTGCAATGTTGACCTACAAGAATAATGACACAAGTTGAGATTGAGAATGGCATATATATTGTACACTGAGACTGAGAACTTGATTAGTTTGTAATTATATGAAAGTTAAATTCAAACATGTTTAACAGCTCCTATATATTGGTAAAAGAAACAAAAGGAATAGCTCTGAGTTGATGGGATGAATGGATTACCGGTACAAATAATTTGTCCACCTCTCCATCATGTCCCCAATGTTCACAATAAAGGCCCTGCAGATCCAAACTGAAAACAATTAATACTGGGAAAGCAGACCAGATCATCTACGTAATATAAATTCATTTTTTTATTTGAATATATTAAGTGATGCAAATCAACTTAAAACTCAAAACTAGTATTATTTTCTATTTAAAGTTTCCTGGTCATGGACTCACCCCTCTACGTGAGACACATCCTCCCAGACTTGTGGTTGCTTGAACTTCTCCTTGCATATCTTTAAATATGAAATCTTAGACTAAAATCTTTGAATACAGATTAGTATTAAAATACAAAGAATTAACTAAGGAAGATGGGGAACCTGAAGTCCTTCAACACCATCAGTCACTAGGAGAGTGATCATGCCATAATCCGTATGAGCAGAGGCACCACATATCTCCCCATCAGGGACAAATTCACCTAATAAAGTTGGCATAAATTAAACAGGCAGAAAGAATTGAGAATATTATATTAAACAGACTTTAATTGACACCAGAATCGCAGTTTCTTTTATTCATATCTAGTTTTCAAAGATAAGTATGCGTAAAAATAAACCAGCGCTTTAAATATACCAGAAAGATCATTAAACCTTATCCATTTTGCATCTAAAGTTTCAAGTTGGCATCTAGGCTACAGACCATTTTCAATTTCTGTATAGTTCACAGCATTCAAATCAATAATTGAAAAGAAAGAACATAAGTTCCCTGTTCTGCTACATAGTGCTCAGGAAGAAATAACAACAAATTGAATGATATAACACACGTATATATGTATCTGGTGCTATGTGCCAACTAAAATGTCCAAAGAAGCCAATTAATGCTACTAAACCTGGATCTGGATAGTGCAAAAGGCGAAGAGAAGCTGCTGGTTTGTTCAAGGCCCCAGTCTTCTCGAAGAAATCTTCGTCCAGATTCAAGGACAAGGCGATTAAAGATAGCAGCTCTTTTCCAGCCCCACTGCGGCAGAAAACAAAAATATTTAAATTCTGAACTTTATGACAACAAAGAAAGCGTGTGTATGCTCAACTCATCATACATAATTTCTAGCACAGAAAGATATAGACAGAGGGGTATTAAAACTTACAAGAGTTTCCAGTATATGGATTCCATTGTAGATCTCCAATTTGGAAGTACTTCTGGAGTGCGTTAGAAAATTATATCGAATAAAGCTCAAGGAAATTCAAACCATGTGCTGATGTGCATGTGTTATAGTGTACGCGCACCCACAAACTTTTCATAATTCATAAAACGAATATAAATTAGGATATATAGGCATACCTTTTGAAGGCCATTGATTCCGGTGATCACTAATAGTATCTGCTGAAGGACCGATATCGTAGTTCTCTTTTGAATCACCTAATTGTAAGGTACATGGAAATTATCAGAAATCCGCCTTCTTTCTACAAAATGAAGCAATGGGTAAAAGGACGCTTTGATCTGATATCATTCACCTCAACCGTTGTTTCACTACAAAAGCCTAAAAGAAAAGTACAAGTTATGGGCAAACAGCAGCTCACCCAGTGTTCCTAGCCTTCATGAACTATATGATCCATTCGAGAAACCACGTAGCATTTTTTATGAAGGAATCGAGAGCTCCGTCTCTCTCAAAAAATCTCTCTTTTTCCTTACCTTCTCTCACTAAGATCTCTCTCTTTATTCCTAAGGCGCAATCCCCTTTCCACTAAAAAAAACCCAGGAAAAGGGTAACACGACGCATGCAAGGCGTTATCCAACTCAACATCACAACGGCACCACCTATCAAACTCACTACGATCATATAAGGACGTAACAACTCATGTAAGCAAAGGATAAACTTTCTCATGTAATCAGGACGGGTTTAGATGTAACGTACGGGAGAACTGTGCGCGAGGGAGAGCCATTTTGATGGGAAAAAAAGATGACCAACCAAAAAAAAGGGTCTATGTAACAAATTAAAACAATTTATTTATTTATTATTATTATTATAACAAATTAATAAGTATAAGATTGGAGAAGTGGCATTAGGACCTAACACTGTCGGTACAAGCTAGCCCTCTTTCAGTCTCAAGACAAATACGTCAGACTCAAACTTATATGCTTTTTTATCATGTTTATATTTGAACGTCATAACTTGA
>JASKGM010000009.1:15355576-15393178 GCA_034509205.1 Ceratonia siliqua | reverse complement strand
CCCCCCCCCCCCCCCCCCCCCCCCAAAAAACCAATTTTTGGGCATATGGCAAAACCTTTGCTAATGAAACCAATAACTGTCAATCGAAAGATCAAAATTATGAGAATAATTAAGTCATATAGAAAGCAGAAAATTCCTCCAACTCCTACAGTATAATGCTAAGATGAATAAACCACTTCTTTATTTGAAAGCTAAAGCAATCAAAATAACCTACAGTACCCACCCAATTTGCTGAATCATGAGTTGCTTAAGATGAAACTGTGGCAGAGAATGAAATAAGTTACCAAATCAAGCTCGATAAGATTAGTAAAATCAGATGAAGCTAACATGGGTACTAATCTCAAGTCTAAATTGAAGCTACCGTAACTTATTTTGACATAGTTGCCACCATGGAGACAACTTCAAACAAATGAACCTCTATTTGGCACATTATAGCTGCAGGTACCGTTTAGAAGCAAGGATAAAAACAAATGACGCACTAGAAACAAGTAAGCAAATGGGATGTAACAGGTAACTTACTTTCAGTCAGTGCTACAATTTTAGGGAGCAAGTAGGAACTGACCAATCAGCTTAGGATTAATCAGGAAAGAGCATGATAGCAAATCAACATAGAACCTGATATGCCAACCATTTTAAGCACTATTTCCTATTTTCATCGTCATCCAGTATTCTCTTATGGTATATTACTTTCAAAACTTGACTACAAGAAACCACAACGACAGCCTTACTGTGTGATGATATATTCCCATCAAAAAGAAATTTCCATTATGTTATAGATTATAACAACTTTCTATCCAATATGCAAATATTGGATACTCTGTTTTTCTCTTTACTTTTTCTTTTCAATATTCCAATATTGCATCATAAAATATCATTTACTAATGCTATAAGTGTAAATTAATTCTCTTATAACAAAGCTAACTTTCCTGACATTATAATATATTCTATAATAAACGTAAAGATAAATAAAAAGCAGAAAGTCCAAGATTTTAAATTTGGAGCAAAGGAAGTATAAGGGTTATACAGACAACCAGTATTATGAAAACCTCATTACCTTCTATACCCGAATGAAATATTCCAAGCCCAAACACGTAAAAATAATTGTTCATAGGTGTAAGATCATATACATTGAGATACACCATAGCACGATTAATTTTCGCACCATCCTGCTCCCTTTCCGAGCTCGAGCTCAAGGGGAACAACCACATTGTGAGAAATTTCCTCCTTTCCCTCTCCACTGTTCTCCAATGATATCCCCGTAATCACAACCCCATCTTGTCTTCGAAGAAAAGCCTATAAAATTATCAAAATAAAAACGTTGGCATGTCAAGCTCCGATTTTCAAAGATATAGATACATGAAAGGGGAAAAAAATCAAAACTTTAATATGGTTGGTACAAAAATATATAATGATAAAAGTAATTGGGAAATTTTTTTTTTAAAAAAAAAAAAGCTTGAAATCGTTGGATCGCAGAAGAAGCTTGAGGTGAAAGCAAGTGGACCTGAACTAAGAAAGATCAGGTTAGGTTCAAAGCTTCTCTGATTTTTTTCCCAAAATTCTCTGGTGAAAATGAATGAACTTAATGAATATAAAGTTCACAATGAAAACAGTGGGCATAAAGATGGATCGCAGAAGAAGCCCTAAAAAACCAAAACGAAGAGTGGGATCAAACATTAAGCAATCAAATTAGGTACAATCATTCGCGAAAGAGAGAGGAACTCACGAGGGGGCAGTGCTTGAAAATTCAAAAAGAATGTGGGGTAAAGTTCGAAATAGAATGTGAGGTGCCCCGTGCCCCAACCAGAAGCGAAAATCAGAGACGTTGTAAGTTCGGGGCAGTCGCCGCCATAATTCCTGAAATGCCAACTGTTTTGTGAAGAGCAATTCATCTTTACTCATTACAATATTTTTATAAATGCTTTAATTTATCCTCCAAGCCTTATCAACGAAAGTTCGGTGACGACAAAGGATTTTTATTTATTTAATATTCATATATTTTTTAAATTAATTTGTGTCAATTATAATTAATTTTATTTCTTAAGATGCACTCTCTATATAAATATGTTACAATTAAAAAAATTAAGTAATTGCTCAATGTTATTGTTTAAATAATGCATTACATTCTCATATAATGGTAGTTCACATAATTACATTAAATTTCAAAAATTATAACTTCAATTTTAATATAAGGCAACACTATTTTAATATCTTTAGTGTGCATTGTTATTTTTTATTTTTTATCTTTATTTTTTTATTTTTTTAAATTAATTAATTATTTTTTATGTTATATATTTTTTTAAAATTTTCTTATATTTTTCATTCATAATTTTTTTATATTATTTATTTATAATTTAAAAAAAATATAATATAAAAAATAATTAATTAATTTAAAAAAATAAAGACAAAAAAAAATATCAAAATCTAAGTTACAACTCCAAAATAAGTTTGTAACTTAAACTTATCATTTAATATTTAACACAATAACATATAATACTACAGTATTATTCTATTTTCTCTTGTCCCATCACCATCAAGATGTCCCTTTGGGTTCCTCCTCTTCAGGTGAGATTTCTTCTATATTAGATATTGTATTATTCATCTAAAAATATTCTGCATGAACAATTGAACACTATCATAAATTGTTTTTGTTGTTTTTTCTTTTATGGGTGTTGAGTTGTTCCACCAAAAGTAACAACTAACCAAGTGATGGAGATATACATTAAGTCATCACTATTGATTTGGCAAAGCTGGGGTGCAAAATTGAGAAGGCAAAAGGAGTGTAAACTATATGTTATACATGAAAAGACAAATCATATGGAATGGAAACAAAATGAATGGAATTGGAAATTATTGACACTTGATTTGTCGGGTTGGATCTCTGAAATCTCACATGGCATTGTCTTGTGTGGTTGGGAGCAGAGGCCTAAGTTATTGGTCATTTGACACTTTTTTCACCGGCAATGTGATGCAATTGTAATAAGAGTTAAGACCGTGATGTGATTGGTTTCGAGAGGACAGCCACAGGATTCAGTCTGGCTTCCATACCTGTAAGAGTTACGTGTAAAATACTCTGTTAATTGTAAGCACCATTCTTGTCAACTATAGGGTCTTTTTTCTGTTGGCATAGGACTATTTACCACACAATATATTCATGGGAAACATCTTGTAATCCCTCTCAAAATACCAGTTTCGGTTTGCCATACTCATGTTCTCACCTTTCATGAGTTTATCTCTAACATGTTTAAATCTGCTAACACGTTTCTTTTTCTTTTCCGATATAATCAGATAAAACTTCAATACTTTCCGCATGTGGATGCGCCTCTAATTGAATAAGGGATCAACAGTAAAAGGGCATTATGTGTAATGGCAGCAAATTTTCTAAAGGAATTTTTTTTTTTACTTATTAACGACATATTTACATTGAACGTGTCAGGATGGAAAGAGATTAAGAAAAGGAAGAACATTATCTCCTATTGAGTAATCCAGACCCATGGAGAGAAAAAAGAAGGACATATACATTGAGAATATAATTGTGATTACATATTACATGTCAAATTGGACATCTGTAGTGTTAGCCCAGGTTTGAACGTGTTGCTGAGATTTGTGGTGCTACTGCAAGAGCTTTAATTGCCAATACAGTTGATATCTTCGCTGTCCATGACATTATAATAAAGGGAAGATGTCTTCCCATCAAACATGGAAACCATCTGATGAACAGATAGGCCACAATAACGCTTCCTCAGCCGAGCAAGGCAGATATCAATTATCCTTTTGAACATGGAATCTTCTTGGATAAGTGGTTGCTCTACAAACTCAACTAAAGGCATCCACTGCGCAACATCACACAAGAGTTATTCGAAATCTAGAAGTCAAGTCCATTTCTCTAATATCATATCACTCGAACTGCTAGATGTAACAATATTAGTATTACCATAGTGCCTTACAAGCAATGCCACCAATTTTATCTTTGTTTGGCAAAGCAATAGTTTCTTGGGTCAATATCCACAAGTTTCTGAACACAATAAGAAAGAATATCTAACCTTTGCATCTTCAATTTCAAGATCATCAACAATGATCTTAGTTGACAGGGGCTTTAGCATGCAGATGAAGAACAAATCTGACTTCTCGAATGCCACATTATGTGCATGTCTGAAAGTGATGATCACCTTCATCAGACCTTGATGATTAACAATAATACAAAGTGCTGCAGTAATAGAATTAATAACTAAACTATGTTGCACTCTTCATTAACAGTGCCAGGATACGAAACAAACAGGCCCTCTCACCATACTGGACTCTGTTTGTAACTAGTTAATACAATTCCTTTTCAATTTAGATCACATCATAATTAGATAGTGAAAAATTATGTTAATCAAATCTAGTATTTACACAGAATCAGCGATTAATATATCAACTTAATTACATGGTTGAATTCTTGCCTGAATGCTATGACTTCAACAAACTCAGTATCAATCTGCAACATAAATTAGAAAGTATCAAAAGAAAGCCCTGGCTAAACCCAATTATACTTTATGATCCAACTACAACCTCATCAAGAAATTCAATATAGAGTTACACCAAAGGAATAGTTCAATTTACATAATTCTTACCCCAGTTTCTTCCTTCACTTCTCTTATGGCTCCCGTATATAACTCCTCCGCCTGACAATAATTCAGGCAAGCATTAAAGAATTAAAGCGGGAATATGAAAATAAAAGTGAAAGCACAACTTGACACCATCTTTATGTTGGTTTTCTATTTCGTTTCCAGAGCATTTAACAAAATTAGGTGAAGCAACAAAATCAAATACCTCAAGAATAAATCCAGTTGGAATCTTCCAGAGACCGAGAGTTGCAGGAGAACAATGTTTCTCTTGCACTACAAGCACCTATACAAATTCATAACAGGAAATTAATATAAAATCTAGTGGTTGCATGAATCAAATTAGCCAAGAACTGCTTTGAGATTGCTGATAACTGATAAGGCCTTCCCTGTTATAAGAAATCTAGAACATTGAGTAACATGAGAGGTTTCCTTGCAAACCTTTGTAAAGTGCAGAAAAACGAGATTTTTTAATGGACGTCAATGAGGATGAACTTCTTCATGTTAGCAGTGGAAGCAACATACCTCATTGTTGTGATTGACGACAAATCCCCCAATTCCTACTTGATGTGATGCATTAGCTGGAAGCATGCAAGGTCCTTCAGGAATCCAGTATGTTAACATCAAATATCCTGGCTCTGCATGGTGGTATTGAAAGCCTTCCTGAGACCAAAATGAGTTTCCTCATAGGTTCAATATCTCTTTAATGAGTAAAATTTAGAGGCAGAACTAAATAAAGACAGAACAGGAGGTGATCATACAAGTGTTTTCGTGTGTATTTGTTTAGTTATTTTGTGAACTTTGTACTTAGCGCTTATGAGACAGACTGAGATCTCTCATGTGTATAGCTTTTCCTTTATTTATATATTGGTAACATATTACATTTAAGAATATAAATTACCTTCACAGCAACGGGAACAAGGTCGGATTGCTCTACGGGCAACTTAAGCCAAATTCCCTTCTTTCCCTGCAATTATCAGATAGCTGTATGTAATGTTTTCTGCAAGATGATGCCTTCATGAAGCAACAAATGCTATCACATAGGTTATATTATGGAAGCTCTCATTTTCCACAAAATGATAATTGTGCTTTTCTTACACTGAGCCAATAAAAAACTAATTTCAAAGGATTAACACTTTTAAAACATGGTTGTACTGTGTAAAGTGTTAATATATGTCTTCCCAAGTAAAAACCTGACTTTCTCGCTGCCTATGTAATACATAATTGTAAAAGTACATTGGAGAAGAATATGACATTTAGATATCTACCAGATGCGCGGCACAAGACTAATTTCTAAGTAAACTAGTTTATCCAGGGGATGATCAGAAAATGGGTAGAGGGTTTACCATCTTTTTCCAATGAGAAAGAGAGAGATGCAAAATAGTCGCAAAGGCAGATGGGTTGGCTGGCAACCTGTCTGGATTAATGACAACTCCCCCATACTCGTCATCAAAGGCATCAAGTATTCTCATATTTCTGAAATACAGGCTCGAAGTTGTGCCGTTTGTACCATTAACACGATGGAAACTGGTTTCTGTTGCAAGATTATCTGGGCCAACTGCCCTGATAGCTTTATCCGCCAAATATTTATGATCTGAAGTACCCGAGCATTGAGTCCTGAGAAATAACCCTGGAATCGAAGATGAGAGATTACTAAATCAGTGCTTTGATTCGGCCTAAATCAAATAAAAACGACAACTTTCTCCGTGTTCTTTCTAGTAGAAACAAAAAAAATGGGCACCGATTTTCAGTGAAATGCCAGCATTAGATATGTCCTAACGTAATTTAACCAAGGCTTATATATTATCAGCAGCAGAGTTAACAAAACTTATTTGGGTATTCAATTTAACTAACAAAAAGCTCAAACTTTCTGATACAAGAAAGATATTATATGAAGCACGCTCTGTTTCATCTGTGTACACGAAAAGAAAAATGCAACAAAAAATGAAAGGCTTTCGAGAATCTATGTGGTTTTATAAGGAGATGAAGTTCTGCTAAGTCATTTAGTTTTACCTCTGCGGCTCTTGAACTGTGTAGAGAATTTAACACCAACTTTATGCCTGAAACTGGAGAGCAGAGTGGAGTAAGTTCTTCCCACTTGAACAATCTCAGATGTGGACACAGACTTGGAATCAAAATATTTGAGCTCCATCGATGTCAGAACCCAAATCTCAGCTAACACACACACTGGTAGTCACAACTCCAGAATCCAACGAAATCAAAATTCGAATATAAATGCATTTGAGGTGAATGTATATGAGAATCTCCACTAAAATCTAAAATCCCATAGCAGGTATCGCTCTATGACAAAAGAGGAATTATGGGATTCATCGTCATTCGGAGTGAACCAAAGCTCACATGATTGAGTAGGAAGCTTTATAATGGAAGTGGGTACAAAAAAAGCGACCAGATTTAGCATAATCCTACAGTGGGACAGCCAGTAGATCCCAACTTCTAGCTAATTTGTTATCCAGGAAATCAATATTTAAGCAGTTGGGCGACCCTTAAACTAGTGGTGGATAATTGGTGGTGTGTGATTAGGACAAATATCAATGAAAAAGAGAGTTCTGTATTCGTAGATAAATGGAGAAAACGAGGAAAGTATGAGTGGAGTATGTGGCCGGGAAAGTGAGCAGAGAAGCCCACCGCCTTGTAAAGAGCGTGGAGACTGGAGGTGATAAATAAATCAAAAGGGTAACGAAAGTTGAAAGATGTAGCGAGGGAGCATTTTTGCAGAAGCAAAACATTGTTAGAATGTGAATATCAACATACCCTATGAATAAATAAATGCTTAAAAGTTAGTGACTTTCTGTTGTGTGCCGCATAGAATATGGGGTATATACCAGTTTCTTCCTGGTTGTTTGCAGCAATCAAATTAAATAAATATTAAATAATAAAGATAGCAGTAGGATGGGGTTTGAATTTCGTCCTTATCACCTCCAATTTGAATGGAAAGAAAGTGACACATGTTCATTTTTATAAAGTACAAAATTATTTAACAAATAATTTCAACAAGAATTGGTGATTTAATATCAAATTAAAACTTTTCCTTATTAGGCATTATTTTCCAAAAAAAGAAATTGAATTAAACATTTGCAGAACTATAGTTACAAGGGAGAAGCATGTTAATGGATATTAATCACAGCATTACATGTATCTTAAAGAGTAGGTATAGTAGCACTGGAAATGATATTATTAATTATTTGCATCCTAATCACTATCGTGATCCTCATGCACAGGAAAGGCGCGTGCAGGCCAAATGGTAGAATTGAGAGATTTAATTAAGGAGAGATTGCGTGGACACTGGACAGCATAGCCATTATCCGCACGTGATTTTTGGACCTCTTTTGCAAACAACTCCTTCCACCAGCCACCTGACCAAACAACAAAATTTCGTCTGATTCTTTATTTATTTTTTTAAAATTTTTGGAAAATTAATTTATTTAAAATATAGAAATAAATAAATTTCGTAAAATGTTAAAATAAAATTATTAAAAAATAAAGGAGGGAACTTGATTACCTATTTTTGGAGTTACTGTGGTATGGGCACAGCAGTGAATTGAGGTGCACTTTCACACACGATTATTCCTCTGAGAATCAGATTTTAGTAATTTCCGTTACACTGATGAAATAGATCGTTGTCGTTTTCTTCTGATATTTTTCAAATATTTTTTCCATAAATAATTATGGTCGTTGTCGTGGAGAATTTGTGAAATCCAGTTGTCTTGAGGGAAAGACTTTGGACAAGATAAAGAATATCATATATTGTTATATAAGATATATCTATTTAGCCTTTTAAAAATTATTTATATTAATATTTGATTTTGATTTTGATACAATTAAATTTTAAATTAATCTAAATTTAGTCTTTAAAGGCTATAAATTTTTAATGGTTCAAAATTAATTTTTAAAAGGCTAAAATAGTAATCTATTATTGTTTCCTTATGATTTTGTTTCAAATTTTATGATATTATAACATTACAAATGAGACACAGAGTCTTGAGAATTATAGAAATCTTAGCAAAGTATTACAGATAATATCAATCATAATAAACAAGTTTATAATTTTAAAATAATAATTAACATTTATAATCACCTAACCAAATGAACAACCAAAGAATAGACAAGAAGAACATTTGTAGTCTTTCGTAGAGAGGCAAGACACCTCCCATCTCAACTGCATCTCTCTATCATGAATTAGCCTTCAAACATCATCTTTCAAACAGCTCTCTTTATCAAAATGTAAAGAATATTGATGATATGATATAAGAATATTAATTAATAAATTTTTTATTGAAAGGAGTAGACAAGAGAATGACAGATATAACTTTTAAAAAAATTCCATTAAAAAATTAGAAAGAAAAGGGGAGGCGAGGGCTGCCACCCAGCTCGTGGTTTTCGCTTTTCACACGCTGGTATTGGGGGAAGGGGAACTCCCTCCCACTCAAGATTACAGGGCCTCCAAATTCGTTTTCCAAAATTTGCTTTCCAGACGGGGTTTCGGATTCACCTTTTATAGGATGATCCAAACGATGGGCCCATAACTGGGCTTCAAAGGAATAATAGGTCAAGCCCAATTTATGATATTTTTTGGATAATTTTGTGTTATCTATTAGCTTTAATTACTTTTTCCTTTTTATATAAATGGCCATTGGAAGAATTGAATTAAGCAATTTGTAATATCTACTAGCTGTAGGCCTTTTTTTATTTTTTAATTGTTGATATCTTTTCTTTCTTTGACCACAAAAAAAAAATGGCCATATCTTTTACGAATTCTTCAAGCCCTTATTATATATGATACTTAGATGTTGTTTGGTATGCTGTATGGTATAAAGTGGTAGTTTTAGTAGTGTTGACAATAGTGTTAGTAGCAATAACAGCGATGGCCGATAATAGTGGTCAATGTCATAACAATAATAGTAATAGGCGACAACAAAGTAATAATATTAATGATGATGATAGGAATGATAGGAATTGGTGGTAGCAACAATGGTGGGGGATAGAAACTAATGATATAATAATATATTAATAAATGACGATAAAAATATTTTTTTAACAATTTTTTATTAAAACTTTATACAATTTGTTTATCAAAGTAAATTTTTAAAATGTATATATTTTATAAAATATATTTTAATTAAAATATTAACATACTAAATACCAATTCTTTTGTTGTGGAGTAAGAGAGATTATTGCAATATAATATATTGTGATTGAGTTATACCAAAGTGAATTAATGAGTGTATATATATATATTATTGGTTAAAAGTTGGAGCCTCTAATTAATTACTTAAAAGTTTTTACTTGTGAAATTATTAAATAATAGAATGAGGGGAGTTTTGGTTGGGTTATAGAATAAAAAATGTTAAGATAGAGGTTTAGAGATTTATATGTTATATATTAAGTAGAGATTTGGTGGAAAATTGATGTAGAAAGAGATGGGAGGCGCATTTAAGAGCTAGGCGGTGTAGCAGGGGGAGACTTGTAGTAGTCAAATTTCAATAGTCATATCTTATCTTATGAATATTCTATCATTTTAGACCTCCAACAAAGTCATATATACTCAAATATATATGATCATTACCATATACAATATTATTTTCTTAATTGATTTGAATTTGAAACTGCAAATTAGTTCTGGTTTGTTTGAATTAATTTAAAAAGAAGGAAGGCGTTTTTTAATTATTTGTTTGGAAGGGTTTAATTTTGTGAATTGTGTGATGTCTTACCTTACCTTACCTAGCTACTAACTAATTCATATAATTAATCTAAAGGGGCCTTTGACATTTTCTTTTGTTTTGGTTATTTAATCAACGTCATGCAAACGTACGCGGAGTTAAGAGGAGCCATGATTCCTGTCATACCTGACCTAGCTATTAATTAATTCATATAATGAGGAGCTGTGATATATCTAACTAAAACATATAACCATGACTTTGACCTATATTATATGAGGAAGAATAAGACCCAGCAAATATGACATTAAATATTTCAATATATATTATATATATGCATTCATTATTAATTTGACCTAGCTAGCTAATTTGACTGACTATCTATCATGAGCTAGCAATGAGTAGTAACAAGTTTAAAACCAGCTTGTACATTTTGCATGCATGCTTAACCAGTACTTATAATTACTTCAATAATAGAATAATTATAAGAAGAGGTAAGTGGTTTATGATATATCAACAGATATATGCACTATATATATAGAGTCAATTCACTGCCAATTAATCTGGTGTTGGTATAGTAAGTCAGCAAGAGATTATGAACACGTGAAGTTAGCTAGCTAGCAGTGAGCTCCTTTAATTGGTCATTTTGACCAACCATTTGTCATTCTATGATCAGTTCCAATAATGCTCATTGACTACCTCATCCTCATAAATAGGACAGTCAAACCCATGAAAGTCATTTCAAACCATGCATGTGCTCCCCTTTGAATTTTGAATATCACCCTCACAACAACACTGCTCACAAGTCACACCTCACGCTATAATTAATTATTATAATAATAAAACACACAATCATTTCAAACTAATTAAACTATACACAAATTACAATTCAACCAAACAAATACTAGTAAATTCCTTAAATTATTTATATAAATATAGCATTACTCTCAAATCCACTGAAGGCCTCAATCTATGCATCATGATGAGGAAGCAATTAAAAGATCCTGGGTATTTTCTAAGTTATTGAATCAAAGTACGTTAAATAAGATTATGAATGCTAGCTCCCACCTCTAATTTGTTATCCTTCCTATATATGTTCTCTTTCACCAAAGTGCTTAATTGTGAAAGCACCAAACTAGCCAAATCATATATTATTCTTAAAGGATAATTTTATTCAGGTACATTTAAATATACTGAATTTTAAAACATTACTTTCATGAGAATTTTTTGTGTGTGTCTAAAATTATGTTAGAAACTGTAGAGAAACAAAATAAAATCCCACAAAACATAATTACTTGAATATATTGTTTTCAAATATATTAAAAAATAATTTATTCTATTTTTTATCACAAACCAAAAAAAAAACAAAGTACTTCTGTCACTGTTATTACCAGTACAATAGTAGTGTTGATTATCTTCCTTAAATACAATATTTCAAAATTTCAAAATCAAATAAAACATTGTAAACTATGAGTCTATCAAGTGCATGGGTGTATAGAAAATAAAGGAGGAATTTTAAATTTTTGAATGATAAGCTAATTACAATTTTTTTAAGACTGAGACTAAAATTATTGCAGGGACGTATATTTGAATATAAACAAGTCAGACAATTCGGTTAATATATAATATTTATCATTATAAAGCAATTTGAAAGACAAGCTAGGATGGGTTGATAAATTCTTAGCCGCAACGCAACTCACATATAAAACAATTTAGATGAGACATTATTATATCAATAAGCAAGATATATGTTGACCAATTTGATACATTACAATAATTTCTCTAAGTGATAAAGGCAAATTCTAAACAATTCTTTCATATTAAAAATATAGTGTTATAAGAGAAATTCATACACATATAATAATATGTGATTCGTATAATATTCAATAAATACAAATGATTATGTGAGTATTTTAAATGTAATAAAATTAATAATGGATAATAAAATTTAGATATGACTCATTATATTTGTTTAAAATACATACATAATTTATATTTATTAAAAATCATACAGATGACATAATATAATATAATGTATGTGGTTAAGAAATTTTCAATGTTATCCTACTTAATTAGCATTGTTATTGATTATTATTAACAACAATAAACGGTTTGTGACATTAGTTTGAGAAATTGTCATGGATTATCTGTAATTCATTTTTTGTTTAATATTGGTTTGAGAAATTAAAGTGCCATGGATGTGCTATGACATTTGAAATGGATGTGTTTGTTGAAGTTAGGGTTAATCAAATTTGTAATACAATTAAACAGACACAATAATCTGATTAAACGAAATAAATTAAATCATCTCCATTCTCGGAAAATATCACAAGTGTACACTACTCATCTCTTTAGAGTGAAAATAAAAACGAAATAAGCTGTCCTAAATTTCATACAACCATAAGCCGTGGAAAACCCAAAGGAAGCTGCGGCGATAACGGCGATAACGGCGGCACACTAAATATTCCGTTTAAATCGTTGTCCCAGAACCCCGTCCAACTAGACGGCGTTAACGGAATGTCCCTTAAGCATTTCACCTCAGATTCAGTCGTTTTCACCTTCTTCACCACTGCCTTAACTTCCACTTCTGCCGCCTCCTCCGCATCTTCACGGCGGCGTTTTGTCTCGCCGGCGCTGACCACCGAGCTGGATGTGCTAACTTCCAGGGGGAAGTTTAGGATGGCTTTGGCGCCGCGAAGCTTAAACGCAGCTCGGTCGTAGGCTTTGGCTGCTTCGATAGCTGTATCGAATGTTCCCAGCCACACCCTGGATCCACGCTTGTTCGGGTCACGGATCTCGGAAGCGTACTTGCCCCACGGCCTCTGTCGGACCCCTCTGTAGTGCTTTTTCTCTCCAGGGTTTGAATTATTCTGCACGAACATCTCTGGAACCTCCTGTTGCTGATCCGGTTTTCCAAATTGGATCCACTCGGTTTTCTTCGGAAGCGAGATTTGCAACGACGGTTTCCGATTGGATGGAGCCTTTTTCTCCGAGGATTGAGATCTTGGCTCGAATTCCAACACATAACTGTTGGACTGGGAGCCAGGATTTGATGTTGCCTGTGAGTTTGATTCGAATTTGGAATAATTGCTGTCAAATTGTGAAGTTTCGATTTGGGACTTCGGCGTTGAGAGGTCAATTACTTGGGGTTTGGACTCGTATTCAAATAGATTAATCTGATCTTCTGTTGAATGTATGGAATTGGTTGGGAAGTCGAGGAGTTCAGCAAAGTAATCGGACACCGTGATGGAAGAGTCAGAACTCGAAGATCGGGAACAGAGAGATTGAGATTGAGAGCTTGAAATTGCTGGTTTGGCCTCATCATCAAACCAAAGGTCTTGGGTAACATCGGCCGCTGAGCTGCTAAGGTCAGATGAGTAGGTTCCCACTGGAGACAGTTCACCTAGAAGATGCAATTTTATGTGTTTGAGGACCGAAACTTCAACTGGGTTCGCCATGACTGACCTAGATGAAAATCTTTTTTTATGTAATCAGTTTTCTGAAGAAGAAGAAGAAGAAGAAGAAGCAGAGAAGTTTTTGAATTTTTCAGATGGAAGAAGGATTGTGTGTCCAAGTTGAGTGGATCAGAGAGTAGAAAAGGGCTATATATAGGCGTGAATTTTTGAACGTTTAGACGACTTTCAACTGAGCTGCTGTGAGGGAGGGAGGAAGCTTCGTCTTCCCTGATCAATTATTCTCATAGCTTTTGTTTTGTGCGGTGAGGAACAGCAAAGTGACCTTGATCAACTTCTTTTGCACCGTTGGATTTGCAGTGAGTTGAAGTCAAATGCAGCATCTACGTCGTGGCGTTTGAGGTAACTGCTCATTAGGTTCTTTCTTTCAGTTGTCGTTTTGTGTAGACGCTTTTTTGTCTTTGGCTCTGTGTTTCGAAGTGGTTTCTTAAAAGGTGATCGTCGTGGGAATAAGAAATATATTTATAATTACATAAACGGCATGAAGATAAAATTGTGGAATTATTATATTAATTACTAATCAGATCTCTTCTCAAATCGTGGAGTGAAAGACGATGAAACAAAGGCCTGAAGATTTGGTCCCTTGGTTAACAAGACCGTAACTTGTACGATTGGAGCTTTATGTTTTTGGTATTAATATATAATTGTTTGGCCGTATGATTGAAGCGCTTAAAAGGTTGCCAGAAATCTAAACTTTGCCTCTAACGTGAAACTAAAGAATTAGTTTAATTGTTTAATACTTGTCATTTATGTATCGTGAAATGTTCGTTACTTTCTAATTTTCGTAGTTCAGTGTAGACACGGTTTTCCTCTGTGGTTGAGCTAATAACTTGTTAGAGACTAATATATAAACGCAGAGAAGAAATAGAAGTTCTAGAAAGGTCAACCTTTTTACTTCCTTTTTCTTTTTGTTTTCTGATCTTCTTAGAATGGTGATTACTAAAAATTCTAGTTTGGCTTAACCTTGTAATACGAAGCATGAAGAAAATGTCTTTAACCAGTTCTTCTAGGCCAAAATAAATTTAAAAAAATCTCAGGACTATAAGGAAAGATGGCCATGCAAAGAGTGAGCACCATCTCATATATCTGAAAGCCTCATCCTCATACATGAACATTGCTGCAAAAACTTGAAAGAGCTCAAGGGATTTACTTAATTTACTAGTTTAGACCTAGAAATTTTGATATAAACAAAAACTTCTTGTTGAAGGATTCTAAATTCTATTTGTAAATACTTAGGACCCCTTAAATTAAGCCTGCACCGGCTCCACCGCCGATGATTAGTGGGTTAAACTGACCTCGTCATCCAATTGTCTATTCCATTTGGCCAGGTATCATAAGGGATTTGCCTTTTCTATTGATTCCTCTCTGGGATTGAGTTAGATGCTCTTGGTGTTTGCCGGCACTACTATCATCCCTTAACCATCTTTAAAAGCTTCCATCCATGTACAAATTAATTATTCATATATAACAATTGGTAGAAAATTGCCTTTAATGGAAAAAAAATCACTTTGTATTGCCCTCAGGGAAGATAATGAATTATACAAAATAATACTTGACATTGAATGAGAGATAATTTTCTTCCTTTCCTAACCCGAGTTTACTCCCCAACTTGATTCTTAATGGAGCTTTGTGAAATAGGGTCTAATAAATTGAATATGTGAAAGGAGGATATGAATTACAGAATTAGTCAATGGTTGCAGGTTTATTACTTGCCAAGTCTTTTGTCTTCGGGCATGTTTCAACCACTTCTTATTTTCCTATTCTAGTTTATTCGTTTTGAAATTCTGTTCCTAATAATGAAGTGGAATAAATGTATAACTAAGTCTATGTTCTTACCAAGTCATAAGCATGATTAAAGAGCGCTTATAACCATGTCAAATGAACATCGAGGCTGCCGGACCGTTAGATTGGCTTCATAACATAAATATGATATCTACTAAGTCTGACATTATCCTTAAAACCTGTAGCTGACGAAACTTGTCAGACATAGTCTTGTACTTGTAGGATGGCCAAAGCCTTGTACATGAAAAGTTGCGACAATTTCAACTGCTGAAGATGTCGCTGAATTTCTATTGTGGGACATAAAACTTGTTACACAAATACTATAGGTTTACGCGGCGATTTTTTAAAATTTGATATAGAAAATCATTGTATTATACCATATATGTGTAGTGCGGTGCGGGTTTAACTGCGAATTTAATTATAAACTTAAAAAATAAAAAATTTTGATACATAATCAATAAAATAACCTTAATTTAATAATTTAATAAAATAATATCTACAATTGATTTTAAACAGAAGTATAACACAACATTTTTTTCTTAAAAAAAGTTTCATATTAAAAAAAATGAGAAATGTAACAATGAATTCAATCAAAGGACAAACTAAATGGAAAAATGAACACAAAGTTTCAAGTTTTTAGAATGAACATTATAACAATAGCTAACACTAATAGCAATTTGGTGAGACGAATCAAAATCAATAACCAATTATACACTATACATCAAATGCAGAGAAAGAAATAAAAAGAAGCAAGAAAAAAATTTATTTTGGTAAAATGAAAAAAAAAGTAAATTTTATCTTCAACCAAGTCTTCTTGATAATTTTCATAAAATATTCTTTTTGGGTTCTCTATAAAGTTATAAACAATTAGAAGTAAAGTAAGGTTTATATTAATGTGCAGTGCGGTGCGGTTAAACCCGCAGTTTGAACTTTTCAAACCGCTAACCGCACCGTACATTGCGGTTAATTTATATTTTAAATCGCACCGCACTACTTGAACTATGGTGCGATGCGGTTAATGCAATTAAAACCGCACTACTGTTCACCCTTAACAAATACAGTCTAAAATTTCAAACACATATTGGAATATTGAGGATGGAAAATATTCCAATATGTCATGGTAAGAAAAATGAATGAAAATAGATTATTTCAACATTATCTTATATGACATCAGTATCATGTGCGGACTTCTTTCATTTCCACACCCACATCTACTAATTTCACAACATCATCTATATTTGACTCATTGGGCTAGGATGCCACCCAATATGTCATGTTGTGATTATTCCTTATTTTTTGACCGGGTCTTTTTTTTTTCCTAACCATCGTGGTCACCCAAATTAAATGGACAACCCTAATTTATGAAATATGACCGGATCCATTTTTATTTTTTTACAACGATGATATTATACTTGTGCAAAAGAACTAATCTCTTGTAACACACTTCAACTGTCTCTAGTAGCCAGAGCCTTAGAATTTACATCATGATCTCTGGCTCTGATGTCTTTCCATCATCCCTGGACAATGCACAATATAGGGCGGGAAAGAATGTGTCTTGCCCTTTTGGGAAGAGAAAGATTTTGAGATAAGTGACTAGCGGGTGATCAAAATCTTGGCTTTTTTATGGTGCTCAAATTATAGTTATGAGAGAAAAAAATTTGATCGATGGTAGACATTTAAAGAGATTGACGAACAAGTAAGGGTTTTTTTTGGGGGGCCAAAATCAACTTCCAGAAAAATGAAACTAACACACACCCACTCTCACAAAAGAACTTGGGTAAGTTAAGGTGTCATTTTTAGGCTTTTTATGGTGCTCAACTAAGGGGGCGTTTGGTACCAGGATTTTTTCAAGTTTTCTGGGAATCACTAATTGGGAAACTTAGTTTCCCATGTTTGGTACAAAGATTAAAAATTTTTTTTCAAGAAATTAAGATTCCTGGGAGCAGTTTTTGGACAAGATTTCCATAAAATTTTTCCCATGAAGAGGGGTGGCATTCTTAGTTTCCCACTCAATGAGAAAATTTTTTAGAATTCAAAAAGACTCATTTACCGTCCCCAAATAACCCTAAATAAGCACACCTTCGTCCTGTTGCTGTTTATAATATCGCCGTTTCCCATCGTTCAGTCTTGTCCTCTGTTGCTCATCGGAGTTTCTGCTGGTCCTCGGCATTTCTGCTACTACTCGTGTACATTTTCTTTGATTTAGGTATGTTTCCTTTGCTCTACGGTCTTCAATTTCTTTAATTTATTCATTGCCTCTGCCTTTCGATCCTTCTTTGATTTATTTACTTTGGTGCTCCAATTTCAAATGGGAATTGGGTTTCAGTTCGTATAGTCCCAGCTGAGCTGAAGGAGTAGCAGAAGAAGTTTAGTAAAAGAAGAACCAGGTTAGTTTCTACTTTTTCCTTGCAGTCCCAGTTGTCATATTTGTTTAAACAACTTGGTCGATTGGATTTGGTTTTGGTAAGCTAATGGAAGAGCTAATAAATTGAGCCAGCAAAAGTTTTCCACCTTCATTTAGTTAAGGGGCTGTTTGTTTGGTATTATCAGAGAATGCATTTTCTCCTTCTCCTACAGGAAGAATGATTTTTTTTAAGGAGAAGTTGTTTTATGTTTGGATGCAATAATTTAGAAGGGCTTTTGAAGTAGGGTGAACAATTTTAAAAATGAATGTTTCTCTCTTTTCTAATTTTTCTCCTTATCAGGAAAAGCTAAAAATTTTAGCTTCTCCTTATAGGAGATTTTTTTCCATTTTCATTAACTTATCTGTTTTCTATAAGTCAAAACAAACAGGTATATTTTTATCAGAATGCATTATTTTTTGAAAAAAAGTAACTTATTCTCAAAATATGCCCAAACAAACAAGGCATAAGTCTACTGTTTTTAAGGATTGAATATGGTGTACTTTTGAAGGTTAATTTGCAGTTTAATGTGAGTATTGGTGAAGATTCAAACAAAATGGGCTTTTCTTCAGTAGTTGCAGAATCATGGAATTCCTATGTTTAATATATTTTCTGTCTGGTGTAGTTGCAGAAGAATCACAAAGCTCTTTCTGTTATGTGTTTGGTTACATATATTATTTGGGAGAGCTATTCTTTTATAAGAATATCAGCATTTGGTGTCTTATTAGTTGTTCGAGAAGGGGTTGTCTCCTTCTTTATGCTTCTTTTTGGTATTTTGTTTCACAGAAGGGATTACAAGAAATTAATACAAATGATGGAATCATTGTTAGGAAATAAGAACCCGAACCCACACAAACTTGCCTTTAAATAATTCACCTAAACAAATCTAAACTAAATGCTAAATTCTTCTGATTAACATAGTCAAGGGTAAACATATACAGAGTCATGTAGGCTGTGAGAATATTCTAAATTCTATGCATTTAATTAATTATAGAAAACACATGGATTATACTGGTTTGATATGCTAATTTCCATTGTATAGTACTAAAAAAGATGTAATGCCAACAGAAGAATACCCATATGGCTTTCTCTTGAATTTCTATATAGAATGAATATGTCTTTATTTAAACTATCAATGAAAAGCTGTGAAACTACATGGCTGGATATGCTAATTTCAATTTTCTTTTTTATATATATTTTTTGTTCTTCATTTTCCATTGTTTCCATTAACATTTTAATTTTTTTTGGTAAGCAAATGGGCCTCCTTTGAGCAATAAGTTGTTCTTGTAAAATGGACGAATGAACTACTGGATGTTATGAGTCTATGAGCAATAAGTCCACAATAAAACTATAGAATACCCCAGTGACACTAACAATTGAAAATTTTAGTGATAAATGACAACAGTATCCTCCACAGAAGCAACAATATACTAGTATAACATAATCGCAACTTAATTTATAAAATCAGTAGGATTTTTACAGAGGCAATGCTTTATCTTAGAACATATATATAAAGTTAAGTTGGTATACTTTATTGTAGAACTTAACTAAAAAAGCAAGTATGGAATAAGGATTTATTTTTAAGATTTGAAGTTGCTTCTTTGGTTTCTAAACGTTAATGTCCTTTATAATTTTTATAGGCATTCAACTAGACAATACCCTAGTGACACTAATAAGACTTGGGCTTTTCTGCTTCTTATTCAGCAAATGATTTTGAGTTAGCCTTCAATTCAAGTACCACCAGCTTCAGGCTCTACACTCTAATACAGTAATCCTATGGATTTTAATTTATAAAATGTGTTTCCATGTCTAGTAAACGACTTCATGCTCAACAAATTTTTGTTACACAGGACTTCATGCTTAACAGAGTTTCTTTTTTGTTACTTAGGACTTCTACACTCTAATACAATATTCTACTTCCCATGCAGCAAAATATGTTTCTTATAATAAGAGTTTCTTTTTAGTTACACAGGACTTCATGCTTAACAGATTTGTGGTTTCTTTATATCTGCAAAACACATTAGTCTTCAATTATAATATTCTACAAACTCATTCAGCTTTGTTAGTCATTTTTACTGTATGGAAAAGTCTCAAAGAGTGGGTTTCTTACATTCAGTTTTGCTAGTAATTTTTATTGTTATCTGGTTAATAAGTAGATTTTAGTTACATTCATATAGTTCTTTACCAACTTTTAATACTAGTAAATGGATTTTTTTTGTTAGATTATGACAAGGTTACACCATAGAAGGAGGCAGAAGCTCATCGTTGTACTATTTTTACAATTGGAGATGTTGTTAATGTGTCTTATGTTACGTCTTTTATTAAGGAGGAGAAATAGGAGGAGGGTAACATGGGATTGTCAGATTAGGGGTGTAATAAGGGAAGTCAGTTTTCATATGATAATTTATATCAATGACAAAGCATGTATCGATAATACAATGATGGATATGAGGTGCTTTTATAAATTGTGTGAATTACTGAAAACTATCAGGAGGTTTAAACCAACTAAGCACATGAGTATAGGAGAACTTGTTGTAATTTTTTTGCATATTTTGGCTCATGATATTAAAAATAGAATAATTAAGAGACAATTCATGAGGTCAGGTAAAACCATAAGTAAGCAATTCAACAAGGTATTGCATGCTTTGTTGCGATGTCATGCAGTTTTACTCAAACAACCTGAGCCAGTCCTTGAAAATTCAACTGATGAGAAATGGAAATGGTTCAAGGTAATGATAGATGTCTTGTAAGTTCATGTAATGTTTTTTTTTAATTAACAAATAATAGCTAATGACTAATTTTTTTTTTGTTCAATATAATTGTTTAGGAGCATTAAATGGGACATACATAAAGGTAAATGTCTTAGAAGTCGATAAGCCTAGATATCGATCAAGGAAGGGTGAAATAGCAACAAATGTATTAGGAGTTTGTTCCCAAGATTTACAATTTATCTATGTCTTGCCTGGATGGGAGGGATCAACTGCAGATTCTAAAGTCCTCAGAGATGCTGTAAACACTAGATTTTGTCTAGGCAAAAATAAAAAATAATAAATAAAAAAGGCTAATTAAATTAAAAAACAGCAAAACAAAAAACAAAAAACAAAAAACAAAAAAAATGAGAAAAGCCCAAAAACCCATTTTTTTGGCAGCCCACTTGACCAAACAAAATTAATCCAGCCCAATCTCCCCCTCAAGCCCAATATTCCCTTCAGGCCCAGACTCAATTACCCCAACCCGGGTAATCGGGCCCATTCCTCTATTCACCCGTTACCAACGCAAACCCGTAACCCCCTGATTCGTGTCCCTCTCACACATCCCCTTTCTTCTCTCTGCATCACGTACCCCTTACCCGTGACATTTCATTCTTCTTTCCCTTTCCCTCTGCTTCACGACGCGCATCCGCAGGCTTTGTCTCACCGTTTTGGGCAATCTCTACCATGCCAGCTCCCACGCCTCTGCTGCACTGCTGGTCCGCAACGCCTCTGCAACCAGCCATCTGCACTTTCACGCAAATCAACTATTTGTTGCTCCACGGGATTTGCCCTTTGGTGCCGGGATACTGTCCCCTCGGTTGGCTATAAGAAGAGGGGGAGCTTGACGGTTTAAAAAAAAGCAAAGAGGAAGAAAAGAAGAGAGAAACCCCAAAATCAGAGGAGGGAGGAACACGAATCAAGGGGAAAAACCCGAGAGAATCGAAGAGGAGGGGATCGCGATTCACGGAAGGAGATTGACGGAGAGAGTGGAGGAGCGAATCCGAAATCAGCAGAGACCCCAAAATCAGAGGGGGGCCATTGAAAGAAATCAGTGGAACAAAGGAGACCTAGGTTGAAAACGAAGGAAGGGAGAGGAGCTCACTTGAACAACTTTGCTCAAAAGGGATCCTTTAATATTGGATCATTCTTAGAGGTAGGAAATTCCCTTTCTAATTACTGGTATTCAGTTTCGGGTTTGATTGTTGGCTCTGTAAAGTTAGGATTTGGAAAATTTATTTTCAATTTCAGTGGGTAGATATCCTGGATTCCAAAAGACTGATTGTATATACTTGTTTCTGATTCCCTGGCCGTGAACACTTGTAATTGTTAATGGTAGTTTACTTGTCTTGTTTTTGAAATACCTGTTTTTGTGGATCACTTCTGCCTCCATTGCTATGAACATTTTACATTGTTCAGTAAGTTGAAATGATTTCATGTTAGTTTCCTGTCTAATTCAGAGTGGTTTCTCCTAGTCCGCTAGCATTAAGGAGAGGTTCTGATTCAGGATCTTGATTAAGGTTCATTTTGCGCATTTGGTTTGAAAATCAGCTGCATAACAGTTTGATAATGTAGTCTGTTTGGTGATGGTTTGAATGTGCTGGAATGTGCTGGGTCCAAATCAGGGATTTTACCAATTCTGTTTGAGTGGATTTAACATGAAAATACTATGCTTAAACCAATGATAATGATTTGCAAGTATGTGGTTTACAGTTTTTTTTAGTCCCCTAATAAGCCATGTTTTGGGGTTTACTTTATTATTAAACTGTAAGGATGGTTTTTTTTCTTTGGCTTTAGCTTCCACCCGTGAAGCATAAAGCAATTTCAAAAACTTCATGTTGGTCTAGTGTGCATGTGACATAAAATCCTGATTAATCTAGTACTGGACTATTAGTCTTGCTTCCCCTTCGTTATGAAAAGTCTCCAGATAAGATGCTTGCTTGTGGTACTCTACTGTTTTAGCCCATCCATCACAGCAAACTTATACTATGAATCCGTATGGTTCTGAGGAATTCAAAGGGTTATAGTCAGGTTGTGGTTTAGGGATTAATTTGAGAAAATTGTGCTATTATGTCAATTTAAACTTTGAAGGTATATTACTAAAACTTTCAGGCAAAGAGGGTCACAGTGATTAGGCTTGAAAATACTTTGTTCAATTTAAGATAGGCATTAGTTTCTGAAAAATATTTTGGTCTGTTTTGTTCGGCTAATATATAGTTCAACATGATTTATTTTATTTATTTATTTTTTTTATAGTAAATAGAGCTACAACTTGCATATGTCTTGGGGTTTCGAGAACCCCCTAATCAAATTCCCTAAAAGACTCAACAAAAAAAAAGGGGTTCAAAGACTCAATTAACATGTTGCACTCAAAAATGGGTTCAAGGCCCACACCCTTCTTTGGTAAATTATTAGTGTTTTAAGGCCCAATTGGTCCAAAATGGGTTCAAGGCCCACTTTCATTTTAATTGGGTAAAGAAGGCCCATTTAAGTGTTTCAAAAAAAGGTTTCAAGGGACCCAGTTTAGAATTTTCTAGAATAATAAATGTTGAATTTATGAAAGCACAATTCTCTCCCAAATGGCTCTAAAAGTTCAGGTAATTCAAATAACTATATTTTGACCCTTAATCTTTCAAGAATTATATTTTGATCCCATTATTTATATAAATTATATTTGGCCCCTATATTTATAAAAATTACATCTTGCCGCAATGACCTAATTTTCAAAAGAACTTTCAGTAGAAGTTTATCTTCTCTGAAGATCAGTTTTTTTTTTATGGGCTTTCAGTGGAATCTTATTTCTCCCAAAGTCTCAACTCTCCTAAGCATTCAGTGGAGATTATTTCTCCCCTATGTCCTAGTTTCCTTAGACTTTCAGTGAAATTTTATTTTCCTAAAGTCTCAGTTTTCACAGGCTTTTAGTAGAGATACTTTCTCTCCAAGGTCTTAATTCACTGTCTAAGGCTTTAGGTGGAATTTAATTTCCCCTAAATGTCCTAATCTCTTTTAATTAATTAATCAATTTAATCAATCAATTTCGAACTACGTTGACCTTGATCTATTTTAGGGGTACGTAGGCACTTACTTGGTAAGGCAGGTCTAGTTATTTATTTATTTTTTCATTTTTTGTCCATTAGTATTTTATTAATAAAAGTTGGGTAATTATAATACAGTAAAATTATTAAGCACAAACAATTTAGGGTAACCATCCTTAGAGATGGACGTCGTGGGGTGCCTAACACCTTCCCCACACGTAATTAGACTTCCGAACCATTCCTCTGGTTTCAAGGGCCAGTTTTTCTTCTTTTTTTTAAGGATCACAATTATCCTTCCAATTAATTGGTGGCAACTCATATTTTCTCTGCGTTTTCCCTTACGCGCTTCAAAGTCATAAAATGATAGCTATTTCACCGGCCGTCACGTTGTGACAGATGCTATACATCGACGGAATGGTTTGAGGGTGCCTAAAGGTACTTTATTACATTTAGGAGTGTCTAATTTGATTTTGGTTGAATTTCATAGTCGTTTATATCAATTTTGTGTGCTGATTTTTATGTTTTAGGTTATTATTACTTGTGGGATACTGGTTATATGAATGGGGAATGATTCCTTGCCTTATAGAGGACAAAGATACCATCTTAGTAAGTGGAGGCAAAGCGCACTACCTAGAACACCACAAGAATTGTTCAACAAGAAACACTTTTCTGCTAGAAATGTCATCGAAAGGTGTTTTGGTCTATTGAAGGGACATTAGGCAATTGTGAGATCTAAGTCATTCTATCTTATTAAAACACAATGTAGGATAAATACTGCCTATTGCTTGCTTCATAATCACATAAGAAGAGAGATGGCAGTGGACCCTCTAGAGGATTAAATATTAGACGTGGAGGAAAATGAAGATTCTATGCAAGGTAATATGATAACTCATATAGAGACACCTGATGCTTGGACAGATTAGAGGGATGAGCTTGCTAAGCATATGTTCAATAGATGGAGGGGACAAGTTTAATTAACTTGTTAATCTCAAGTTGTAATGGGGTGGATATCGACATTTTTAATTACCTATTTTATTTTTCAAGTTGTAATGTTTGGATATTGGCTATTTCGTTTGGTTGTATTAGTTTTGATATTGACATTTTTAGTTACCTCTTTTATTTTACAAGTTGTAATGTTTGGATATTGGCTATTTAGTTTGGTTGTATTGGTTTTGGGATTGACATTTTATTTTGGACAATTTATTTGCATATTTTAATTGCTTAACCTTATGTTATTTGGTTTCGTATCTTTTTAGCATTATTAAATGGCGGCCAGTAGCCAAAGCAAACATACAAACCATACATTGCAAGTTGATGAAGATGCACTACTTGTTCAATGTATGGTTGAAGCTGGCCCAACCTAGAGAGGCGACAATGGTTTCAAAATTGGATTTGCAAAGCATATGGAGAAAATGATGCATGGAAAGATGCCTTCCTACACTTTGCGAGCTAGTCCTTACATTGGATCAAGGATTAAGCAATTAAAGAAGCACTATACTATAATTTGTGAAATGATAGGGCCTAGAGGCGGCAGCGAATTTGGCTGGAACAACAAAACAAGATGATTATTGTTGAAAAAGAAAATTTCAAAGATTGGGTAAAGGTAATAGCGAGACATTAGTGTTGTGCTATATTTAAATTAAATTTCTTCTTGATTTAGTTTTAAAGTTATTTTATTTTACAGTCTCATCCTAATGCTAAATGGCTTTACAATAAGCCATTCCCTTACTTTGATGCATTGGGGCCAGTGTTTGGCAAGGACGTAGCAATTGAAAAAAAATGCAGAGGATGCTGCAGATGCTCTAGAACAATTGGACAAAGAAGCTGAAGCTGAAGCCCAAGCTCAAGCTGAAATCCCTTTAAATGAAGATGACCAGGTAAATTCCATTGCTGAAACTCAATCAACACCAATGAATAACATTACGGGCCAATATAGTGGGTCGATCGCTAGTCAAAAGGGTAAGAAAAGACAAAGGTCTGAAGGGGAGTTGATGAAATTATATCTAATAGCATAACTTCATTTGGTGAGCATATGAAAGACATAGCCGTTAGTTTTAAGGATGATACTGGTCCATGCAAAAAAACAGCAATAATTTATTACTAGCTATGCAAGATACCAGGCCTCACTAATATGGAACAGATTCGCGTGGCTATGATATTATGCAAGGATGACCCTTTAGCATATTTGTTTCTAGGATTGACAGATCCTGAAGCCAAACGCCTGCTAGTGTCACAAATATATCTTGAAAATCCGAATTCCTAGACTATTTTCTAAGTAGTTGATCAAAACACTATGACTTGATATGATGGAATAGTTACTATTTTTTTCATTTCATTTTAGAACTGCTAAAGAATCCGTAAACTATGGTTGGAAACTGATTCATTTGAATTATTAGTTTGATTTGTTAATGGTTGAGTGCTTTCTTACCACTGCTTATACTATTTTCTATAGTTTGCTTTTTCTAATAGCACTGAAAATATTGAATTTGTTGCTAGATGTTTCCCCCATTTATAACTGAATCCAGGTATAGCAGTAAGGATGTGGATTTGTGACTAGAAATGCTTTAGAAATAAAAAGGATGATTCTGACCATGAGGGAAATTAAGGGATGAGGATTATGTTATCTGTCCATGAGGGATAATGTCTATATGCCTTGAGTTACGTTGTTAGCATGGACTGATAGTCAATGTTTTTTAATTGAGTAATGCTGCTCTTACAACCATTTTGGTTACAACAAATTACTAGATGTCTTCACCCTTTATAACCGAATCCTCTATAGCAGTAAGGATGTGGATTTGTGGCTAGAAATGCTTTATCCATAAAAGGATGATTCTGACCACGAATAGTTAATGAAGTCATTCTGACATTTAAAATGTTGAAACCAAATTAATCTGATTGGGATTGCTTTTACTAATAAAGCTCGAAAAATAGTAATATTAGCCATTAAATTTGGGAATATTTTTTCATTGTACATCAATTAGCCACCAATAATTGTGTAATTTATCCCTTATATTACTAATTTAAAAAAATTTTCATAATTTTTTCATGTAAATTATACATATCTTACTTAAAATATAAATTCTTACAATTTATTCATTTTTTAGTTTATAAATTATATTATTTTTAGCATATAATAGTAATTTATTCATTTTTTTAACAATATCTATATAGGGATATTTTTGTCAATATTACCTACTTTCCTAGGAAAACAGCATCTGTACCAAAACGTGGAAATGTAAGATTCCTAGGAATAAGTGTTCATTATCTCAAGGAATTTATAAGACCAACCAAATACATTTTTTACATTATTCAAAAGAAAATTTTTAGGAACCATAACTCCTAAAAATCATATTTCTTAAAAAAAAAATATTTCTGATATTAAACGTCCCTAATGATAATATCAAAGAAGTGGAGGGTGAAGATTTAGAGATTGGTAAAGTTTGTTTAGTAAATGTGTCTTTTTTAGCTGTTATGGTAGTTCGCTCTTTTTGTTCTGTGTTAATGTTTCTCCTTTTACTATAATTTATTCATTCCATTCCTCTACAGCAAACCCTTTTTTTGATCAATGCCTTTAGACTCAGTATAAGAGTTTAGTTAGGTAATTTGACAGATAGCGAAGCATAAACTCGGAAACATTGAATATGTTGAATCTCGGAGAGAACGCATAATATTTCCCTTTTTGTTAAAGTTTCAAATGGCCGACAATATATTGATCGAAGAACTAAGTTGTTGAAATTAAGGTGATAAAGTTTTGATAGAGACAAATTGCAACTAGTTTGAATTGAAAGACTTACGAAAGCGTAGGTTTTAAAAGTCTTTGTATTTTCATATCATTCTGGTGTTATTATTCAATCATTCAACAAGTAGGAACTGAAACAGAAATAGAAATGGTAATAGGAGATGAGAGAGAGCGTATAAGAGCGCAGGTTCGAAGCAGCAGCGTACATGTGCACGTGAGTAATTTGAAATTTGCAAAATTCAAACTGTAGGGCCCAGCCCTCCGATGTCTAGGGAATAGGGCCCGCGTGTAAGTGAGACTGAAATTGGGAAAAAGACGGGTCGACATTGCGGTGTTCGTCATTGCTTTCCAAATATGGTAACCCCAACAGGAATTTTTTTCCAAGTCAAACTCAAATGTCATTCAAAGCCCTTGTTATGTGTGCCAGTATTATTAATTTGTAAAATCCAAACTTAATTCATAATGATTCCGAATACTATTTTAATTTAAATATTTTATTTATTTTAAATTATTTATTATTTAAAATAATAATATACAAATTAAGTAAATTATTAAATTATTTTAATTATAATGATATATAATGATATTAAATTAAATTATTTTTATTAAAATTAATTTATTTTATTAAAGATAATAATAAATAAAAAATAAATATTTTATTGATAATATAAAATAATAAATAATTTAAAACAAAAAAAATATATTGTATTACGCTATACCCGTATTCAGAATAAATCCAAATATATGTGGCATCCAATTTAGAAAAAAGATTAATATTGATTTGAGCTACTTTCTTGATCCAAATAATCACGTCTCTAAAAGTAGAAATTAATGGACTCTGACTCATCATAAACCCCATAGTAATTATAATGTTTTTTGTGGAAAGCAGAGAGGAGGGATGGACGAACTGACGATTATGACTTTACCATAGACTTATCCAAACACCAATCCCTGTCTATATTGTATAAATATCTCCATATGACCTAATCACTTTCTTGTCCTTCCTCCTCTCACTACCCCATCCCTCCAAACTCTATTAATGAATTCAACTTTACTTCTTTTAATATTTCAAATTTGACTAAAATATATAAATTAAGAAATAAATTATTTTTTAATATTTCATACACATCATATTTTAAAAAATTTTATAAATTTTTTTTAACATCATTATAAGACAGCAAAATAATAAATTTTATATGGATAAATTCTCATCCCACTTGATTATTTTATTTAAATTATTTAAGTAACGCTTAACTAAAAACCATATAAGCTAACCAAAACGTAATTCGTGCATTTTTTTCATTCTACCTATGATATCTACAAATTAATCAAATAAAAAATAAACTTTATATATATAATACAAAACTAATTATATTTTAAAATAATATTTTATACATTTTTATATCTCAAATAATTTTAAAATAACAATGACAAAATAATTTTTATCGTACACTATTAACATATGTCTTATGAAAGAAACAAAATATTAAAAAAGAAATAAAAGAAAAATTAGAGCTAGCAAAGTCGGCGATTACAGGTGAAGAAAGAAAAGAAAAAAGAAGAGGAGCATAGAAGAAAGTAAGCTGGGAGCACCAAGCACCTGGAAGACGAATGACGTCATAAATACTATTATATTAATAAGCACGTGATCAATTTCTTACCCCTCTGCCCTCTCCCACGCCACAGAAGCTTCCCAGAAACTAAGCACCACATGGCCCCCCAATGAAACCAATATCATAATCTTAATTAAATTCCTAAACCACAAAATAAATTCACAAAGAAAGAAAAAGAAAAAGAAAAGAAGAGAAAAATATCCAAGTTGACGAATCCACTCCCCTCTACGGCTAATTGGCTATATATGCCCCCATCCGGTCTTTGCCTTCCAACTTCCAATATTCAAATCCAATACAAACCCACAACACCGGAGACGCCATGTACCAACAGACCACCTACCACTCCGATTTAGCCCTTTTGGACTCCATTCACCGCCACTTGCTCGGTGATTCCGAACCTGCTCCCCTCACTAATTCCGGTAGCACTCCCATGTACTCTCGGAGCTCCGGTTTCGGCAGCCTCTACCCATGCTTGAGTGATCATTGGGGCCAATTGCCACTCAATGAGGACGATTCCGAGGACATGGTACTCAACGGTGTACTCATCGATGCCCTCAACGTTGGATGGGTCCCATCCCTCGATGTTGGCTCACCGGAAAACGTGAAATCGGAGCCAGATGTTTTTCCGGTGGTGGCCCAGACAGTGATTCCGCAAGAGAAGGCGAAGGGGAAGCATTACCGAGGCGTACGTCGACGGCCGTGGGGGAAGTTCGCGGCGGAGATCCGTGATCCGGCTAAGAAAGGGGCTCGGGTTTGGCTGGGAACATTTGAAACGGCTGAGGAGGCCGCGTTGGCTTACGATAGAGCCGCATACAGGATGCGTGGGTCGCGAGCTATAGTGAATTTCCCGCTACGGGTGAACTCGGGTGAAGGTGAGCCAGTGAGAGTGAGAAGAAAGCGGTCTTCTCCGGAGCGAAAGAAGAAGGAGGTGGATTGAAATGAGGGCAAAAGGAGAAATGAAGTGGAATGGAGCAGAAATGGGGAGCGGCTATTGGTCAGCTAAAATCCCCATTATGTAAATTATGGGGGAATGGGATTTGGGTCCCTCCCACTTCTCACACTTGGGATCGGAATATGATTCTGTACGGAATCTAGTTGAAATAAATTGTTTGGATGGGGCGTGGGGTACCATAGTTACAATACTCGCACCCATGTCTTGTGATCCAACAAATGCAGAGAGATAGAGAGAAAGAAGAGAGGGTTTGGTTTGGTTTGGTTTGGTTTGGTTATGGAAATATAAAATTTTGTTATTTATGAATGGGATTAGCATTTTTGGGAATTAAAAATGAAAGAGATAGAGGATGAAGATGAAAGATATTGGTAATGTTATGTTGTTTTAATAAATAAGAGACACTTATGTTAGCATGTTTCAATGTTGTTGTTTAAGACCCAACGCTGAATTGGACAAGAATAAGAATAAAAGCATGACTAGAAAGTTTTGTTGTTAGCCCACCAGACCTTCGCTCCTCCTTGGCCCAATCTAAGAATAAAGTAAATATAGGATCAGTTGTTCCTGATACTATCGGCCTACTACGCCTGAGGCGGTGCATTAGGAGCACGCGCGTATTCAAAAGAAGACAAGTCGTGTTTATTTAATGTGTATTAAATAATCACAATGTGCGTCGATCATATAAGATTCGGATCTATTAGCCAGCCTTCTCAATGTTCTCATATATAATATGAAATACTTTGTTAAATAGAGACATTATTATTTTGGTTTTTTTTCCTCTTGAATTAAATTTTTAATGTGAATTTTGTTACTAAAATAATCTTAATGTTAAGTCACATTAACATATTTATTAACAGAAAGATTGTTTTATTAATAGAATACACATTACAATATTAAATTGAGAAAAAATATTTTTAAAATTAAAATAATAATTTATTCCGAATATAATATAACAATGCATTAAGCATCAGGAGAAATTGACCACTTTATTGAGTCAATTACTTGTTGTCTTGGAATTCTTTTTTAAACTCGTTTTTCCAACTTGACTAGCCTACCCGTAAGCATCCATGGCACCTAAACTTATATTATTCAATTCTGGTGAAGCAATCTATTACTAATTTACTATTATATCAAATAATTATACAAATTTCAACACTTTAAAATTGAATGAAATATATATAATAATAATAATAATAATAATAATAGTAATTAGAGGTGGCATGGCATCTAAGTCAACACAAGTCATTGTCACACTTTCTCTACCTTAACACGCAAATTCAGATAACGAACACTACATTCAACCAATATCTCATGTCTCAATGCCAATTACCATCCATGGCTATACCCAGCCTCCTCTCCCTATTCCTTCCCCTTCTCTTGCTTATTCCACCTAACTTGGCTTCGGCAAACGTAACTTTGGGCTCAACCCTCTCCACCAATGATAAAAATCCCCTATGGCTTTCATCTTCTGGCGAATTTGCTTTCGGATTTCGCCAAATCAACAATACAAACACCTTCTTGCTTGCCATCTGGTACTACAATATACCTGACAAAACCATTGTCTGGTCTTCAAGTAATTCTGATCCCGCACCAACGGGATCGCATCTTCGGCTCGCACCAACTGGTCTCACACTCACTAATCCTCAAGGTGAAGCTATATGGACAGCAAAACCACTGGGAGATGTCTCTTACGCAGCTATGCTTGACACTGGCAATTTTGTTCTGGCAAGCACCAATTCTACTTATTTGTGGGAAAGTTTCAAGAATCCCACTGACACACTGTTGCCTGCCCAAAGCTTGCAACCAAACGGTACGCTGTATTCTCGATTCACGGAGACTAATTACACAAAGGGAAGGTTTGAGCTTTATTTTGACAATAACAATCTTTTGCTAAGTCCCATCGGCTGGCCAACTGAATCTCGTTACACCAATTACTTTAGTGTCAATACAAGTCCTGCAAGCAATGCTAGCGAGTTCGCTTCACAGTTAGTCTTCGATCAATCAGCGGATATTTATGTAGAGACAAGAAATGGAGATAGAATCCCACTTCCATGGCACAATTATGTCTCTGATGTTAACAGCTTTTACTACAGAGCTACACTTGACTTTTATGGAGTTTTTACGCAGTATGCTCATCCAAGGGGATCCAATGGCGACCAAGGTTGGTCAGCTGTCAGGTATGTTCCTGATAACATTTGCACTGCCATATTTAGCGATTTGGGTGGCAATTCTTGTGGTTACAATAGCCTCTGTTCCTGGGAAAATGCGAGGCCTACTTGCAAATGCCCAGATGGGTATTCGCTGGTAGATCCAAATAACCAATTTGGAGGATGCCAACCTGATTTCTCCCTAGGTTGTGGAGCAGACGATGCAGCATCACAAGACAGGCCCGAAGAGGTATATGATATTAAGTTTCTACAAAACGTGGATTGGCCTTTGAGTGATTATGAAAGGTTGTCCAATTATACTCTAGATGATTGTGAAAAATCTTGTTCGTATGATTGTAATTGCGCTGTTGCCATTCTTGACAATAAAAAGACTTGTTGGAAGAAAAGACTACCCCTTTCTAATGGAAGAGCAAACACGGATGGCGGTCACACGGCCCTCATCAAAACAAGAATTCGCCCACTGGTAGTGGACAGTAACCTTGTTCCTGCTGCGAAAAACGAAGATCGTGTTAAGACCACTCTTTTAGGCTCACTTATTGGTTCCCTTGTACTTAATACTGTCCTTGCAGCCACGGTTATTTTGATTGTTCTCTTAAAGCCGAAAAAGACTGCCCAAGTTTCTAGTCTTCTAGAAACAAATCTGCACTCGTTTACCTATGAAGCACTGAAAGAGGCAACACGGGGGTTCAATGAAGAAGTAGGGAGGGGTTCCTTTGGCATTGTGTACAAAGGCACCTTAAAATCAGGGCCTAATAACGTTGTGGCCGTTAAGAGGTTGGACAGATTGGCTCAAGAACGAGAGAAGGAATTTCGGACAGAGTTGAGTGCCATTGGTAAAACATGCCATAAAAATTTGGTTCGGTTGATTGGTTTTTGTGACGAGGGAGTTCATCGACTTCTGGTTTACGAGTTCATGAGCAATGGTACTCTAGCAGACATCCTCTTTGGACAACCCAAACCCATTTGGAATTTAAGGGTTAGATTTGCTTTGGGGATTGCAAGAGGGCTGTTGTACTTACACGAAGAGTGTGAGATTCCCATCATTCATTGTGATATAAAACCTCAAAATATACTCATAGATCAACATTTCATGGCCAAAATCTCTGACTTTGGGTTGGCCAAGTTGTTGTTATCTAATCAGAGCCGAACCAATACCATGATCAGAGGAACTAGAGGATATGTGGCACCCGAATGGTTCAAGAATGTGCCTGTGACGGCCAAAGTGGATGTTTATAGCTTTGGTGTTATGTTGTTGGAGATCATTTGTTGCAGAAGAAGTGTGTTGATGGATATTGGGGAGGAAGAAGAAAAGGCAATACTAACAGATTGGGCTTATGATTGCTATATGGAAAGGAGAATAGACGCTCTGGTAGAGAACGAGAGGGAGGCTATGGCTGATAAACACAGGCTGCAGAAGTGGGTGATGATAGCAATGTGGTGCATTCAAGAGCATCATGAAATGAGGCCTAAAATGACGACGGTCATGCAAATGTTAGAAGGCCTTGTTGACGTCCCAAATCCGCCATCGCCTTCCTCCTTCACTACAACTGCTTGAAAAGGGAAAGGGAAGCCCATGGCAGCGAATTCTATTCTCCCGGATTCAAACACCTCTGTTTTTCCCAACATTTGGGTTCTTTATTTTTAATTTTTTTTTATAAATTGATTTTCAGTCTTTATGATATCAGTGATGTTCACCGAACCTGTGACCTAATTTAGAATATTTTTTTAGTTCGCTTCACGAAAGGAAACATCAACTATTTTTATTATCATTGCATAAGTATTAGCAGTAGTAAACTAATTTAACACAAAAAACCAAAAAAGAAATAGTAATCTTGGCAATAATTTTGTTTGAACGGTACTACCTTGATATTCCCATGGACCTGAAAACATACTAGTTTATTTATTTATTCATTTTTTTTAAATGCTCTCTATGTTGAGTAATTGGTTAATATACACGAAAACAAATTTGATAACAATCTGGCCTGGTAAATTGGATTTTAAAAATCCATTTATGCCGTTCATGCTAGATCATTCTATATGAAAACAAAGTTTTGCCATACGCACAAGCAGTAAAAAGTTACACAAATGCCAGCAGATAACACCACAGACTAGCTTGGAAATTATTTCAACAAGACCTCAATGGACCTAACCTGACAGCCTTAATATCCATCCCCGGATTTCTTTGAAATGGCAATGACATTGAAGTTGAGGGAGTTAGGATTTTTCTGGATCACGCTCTGTATGACTTTGGCTGCATCCTGTTGTATAATAAGCGCTTATTAGTAATTAATAATAACTCAGTATTTCACACGCCAATGGTAAGAGCCAAATGTAATGAAGGCAAATATGCAAGATGAGGGGCAGCAAAGCAAGCCAAGTGAGACATTATCGGATGACTAATGTGGCACCGACCCAGGGCAGAAAATGCCGAGATCGTGACTAATGATGAAATAGGCTTAAGATCCGGCACAACCCATCCAATTTTCATAGGAAGGTAGCGCTGGCATGTGCAAAAGGCATATGTGATTGCGGCATATGCAATACACAAGTAGGTGCAGGGAGCATTAAAGAAGAGATGCTCCTCTTGTAAGGTTCAGGAAGGTTCTCCAGGCTAACTTGCCAGATTCAAGTTTATGGTTGTGTGCGCGCAACCAAAATCACATCCTTTTCTAAACACAAGACTTTCAGGAACAAAAGGAATATAATGCTCTTAATATGCAAAAGATATTTACCCTCAACAAAGTACTTGGTGAGGATGGACCGTGAGATATAGGTCCTGCCTTACTTCCGTCAAGCTCATAAAGTTCACCTGCATATGACACAATTTGCACATAATTATTCAGATGAAATGCAGGCCAAGAACAAAAGCAGGAAGGAAAAGAGATCAAAATCGATCTTAATACATATAGAGGATCCCTAATAGTTTGTATATATGATACATGCAGCTGAACCCCAAGATGGGTTAAGGTTGCTTATAATTTTATTGTTGTTATTGTCGTATCTTGGTCAATTAAAAAGAAATTGAATGTGATTTCTAAACTTAATAATATCAAGAAAGTACCATCCACACAAGCAAAGCAGATGAAATGATCGTCCACATTATCTGATGCCTGCATAAAAGGAAAAAAAAAAGGTAAGATGAGAGAAAAATTAGTTGAGAAGGCAGCGAAACAATAATAAGTAAAAATACTTTTCATGACTAGTAATTTATCACTGAAAACCCTCAGTACTTACATTTCTAGCATGTTGAGTCCAGAATAAACATCAAATTTGTTAAAAACTAAAACTAGTAATTTAGCATTGCACCTTAAGCAATATGGTCATCCATTATCTACATATGTTGGGTGAAACCACTTCAAATTCAAACTAAATTGTCACAGTTTGACTACTGCTGCTTATTTAAACTCAGCTTATTTAAACTCATATGTGGGTCTTCCTTCCTTCGCATGATGGAAACTAAAAGCAACAAATTACCTCTGTATCACCAGCAGTTGCAGCAACCAAATGAGCAACTTCCATTTCTCTGTCGTTCTCAAGAAATGCTGCACGCTGCATGATATAAAAGTCAGAAAATACTAAATGAGCATATAGTTAGCTGATTAACTGTATCTATGCTTACATAAGTGGTCACGAGAGGAAAAAAAGGGGAGGTGGCAGGGATAACCTGTGATGGATCCATGCTTGCAGTAGATTTAAAGAACCTATCAAAAAATGATCCCTCAGCTGAAAAAAGCAACACCAATGAGAAATAAAAGTTGATGTATTAAAAACCTTAACGGAGACAGCCTGATTGTTGAAAACTTACTAAACTTGACCTCAGAAGTTATGTTCCCAAGAGCATGAAGAAGTCCTATTGTACCACAAGCATTTCTCACAGTTTGCTTCATGAAATACACTCTATTGCTATGTTCCTACACCAGAACAAAACATTAAAGCTCCAGTTAAAGCATACAGGTGAAAATAAAAACAAATAAGCCACCCAAAATTTAAATTCTTCAGCTATTGTTTGATAGACAGTGGAATGTGCTTGTAAACTGGTATGCATGCATGGAAATAAAACAAAATATGTGATTCTTCCAAGCAGGCAAAATGAAAAATCCCAGTTAGATGAAAAGACTGATGACATGTCACTGAATTCATGTTCCTAGAAAAAAATCATACAAATACATATTTTCACTCACCTTTTTTTCATTTTCCTGTTGCAACCTCTCTTCTTCAGTCTGATAAGAGATGAAATTAACATTGAATCAGCAGACTCAGTTCACAGTGATATATAAAGCACATGGAAGAAATCATTTATACAAAACTAACCTTTGAGGTTGTGGGATAAAGAAAAAGCACAGCATGTACAGGCTTTGGAACCATTTCCAAAAGTTCTTCATCTAAACCATACACATCATAGCACTCTGCCTCCTCCTGTGGAAGGCCTAGACCCCAAAGGAACTGCAAATTATTGAAATCAACTAGAAAAATAAATTATCCTTTTCTTGATAAAATAAAAGCATAGAGGTTGAATCTAAGACCTCTATTAAACTACCTAAAACCCTCACCACTTTCCTTTGTTCACTTTTATCATAATGGTTTTGTTTACAAGTAAACTTAATGCATCAAGTTACAGTTTCCCAAAATCACAAAAAACTGTAAAATTAAAAAAATCATAATCATAAATAATAAAAAGAGGTAAGCCCAGAGATTCAAAGAATAATAAGACTTTCTTGTAAACTTGTTATCTGAGTATGTTTTGAATTTACTAACGCAGGCATCTACCTCGCTCATTCAAGTATTTGTCTAGTAAATTTCCACATAAGTGGGCACCTCGAATGCTCCACAGGACCAGTTCTCGATTGTGATTTTCTTTAAGAGCTTGCAAATAGGGGTCATGATGAGTAATAACTTAAGCTCAATTTTCTTACTTTCATTTTTGTTTTTCTAAAGTTTACATCATGGTTATAAGTCGAAAGCCAAAGATTCTTATAGTGGCCGATAGGTACAAGACGGCGATCCATAGTCGAAACACCAAGGATGCTCAATCTTCCGAAACAACTTCTTGCATATCAATCTCAGCATTTATTTTCCGGCAACAAAAAATCAGAATGAAATGAAAACATAATAAATGTTTCAAATTTGGCTAGGACTGAAGTAAAAGAGCACTGGATGAGTAATATAAGAAAATTAAAAATCTTGATTTGGATTCTGGAAGTGTGGAAAAGAATCAAATGATGCTATTACCTGGTTCATGATGTCAGGGTTAGCTTCCAGAGGAAGCCATCTCTTGGCAGACGGTCTTTCGTCCATCGTAGCCATTTGCTTGTTTCTACACGACCTTTGGTTCTTGCCAGTTGAGGGTTGAGACCGAAAGGAAATTTTATAGGCTTTTTTAGATGAGTAATTTTATTCCCACAGCCTTGACCCACA
>JASKGM010000009.1:15303330-15355476 GCA_034509205.1 Ceratonia siliqua | reverse complement strand
TTTTTTAAGTTACAAATGAATAGTAAAAAAAATTATGGATGAATAGTAACAGAGATGTAAAAAAAATTTAAGAAAAATAAAAAAATATTTTAAAAAATTCTGAAAAAAAATATATAAGATAAAAAATACTTAATTATTTTTAAAAAATAAAAAAATTTAAAATAAAAAAAATGGGGGTGGTAGCTTAGAAATTTTCTCCTAAATTATATATCACCTCTACTATTTTACTTTTTTATTTTATTATTTCGCAACTGTAACAACCTCTCGGGGATAATTTTGTTGTCTTTTTCCAAAAAAATAAAATCAGAATTATTCTTGTGGAGTGTAACTACCATACAACAGTTGCTGGGCCCAGTAGGATCAGGATTCGATTTTTTTCTGAATCTGTTATTTTTTGTTATTTTCTTATTAGATTAAGTTAAATTTTTTAATATATATAATTAAAATTTATATTATATTAATATATATTTATTAAATTTACTTAAGATATAAATTAAAAAAATATATATAAAATAATGACTATTCAAATCTAACCCATTCTTTATGAATAAATTTTTTATTTTTTTATTTATATTTTATGTAAATCTCATGAATATATATTAATATAATATAAATTTTAATTATATATATCAAAAAATTTAACTTATTATAATAAAAAATAACCATTTAAAAAAAGTACTGAATTCAAATTCGGCTCGTAAACCGTACACCGAGGGTTTACACCGAGTTGACAGCCTTTGATTCAGAAAGTCATTATATTTAAAAAATATTTAATATATAAAATATGATGGCTGGTCGTTTGGACATCTTGATTCCAAAATCCTGAGGGACAAAAAAGTCAATTTAGGGTAAAGCGAGTGTCGTCGTTTGCCACTCGTCGCAGACTTTTTTAGAATGCGAATACTCCACACCCGAAAACCCCTACATTTATATGATTTGTCACTCCAACTTTGAGAAACGGTCCTCACTATTACATTGTCTCATTTGTCCACCCTTTTTGCTTCATCTACGATATTACTACAATCTAACTTTGTAATTATGACGAAATTCAATGGCAAAATCAACGACGCGCTCTATAAATAAGTGCCTTGATCCATTCCATATCTTACTTCGTTTGGCTTCAAGCTGCTTTAGTTCTCATTGACTCTGTCGACTCTTCACCTGCAGGCTGCTCTTCTCATTTTCTTCACCCCATTCGAACAACGCTTATACAATATTCACCATGTTGCAGATCAGCTCCTCAATACCACTGCACAATCTTCACATGTTTCAGGCGAGACGTACCAGCTTTAGATGCCAAGCCTCTCCTTTAAACCCTTGCGTCAAACCACCAACTTCTTCTTCTTCGAAGTCTCTGATCAATTCCGTGACATCCACCGAGTCGACTCGGTTGCACCTCGCCAACCTTGACAAGCTCCTCCAGAAGCAACCATTAACTGATTCAGCTCCCACCACCCCCCTCGACCAACAACAATTTCACAAAGAACCCAACAACGTTTCCTCCGAAAAGAAAGCAAAAAACATACTAGAAGGGCTTAATTTAGCCAGACTATGGCCGGAAATGAAAGCCACCGAAGAGATGTCTCCCCGACATCTCAACCGTTTACAGCGGCTCTTGTCGAAAACCGCGGAGTATTCCCCTAGGAGCAGTCTCGGTAGCAGGTGGATGGAATATCACGGTAGCAACGATTGGAAGGGCCTCCTAGATCCGTTGGACGAGAATCTCCGTCGAGAAGTGGTGAGGTACGGTGAGTTTGTACAAGCCGCTTATCACGCGTTCCACTCGAACCCCGCCATGTCCACAGAGGAGCCGCCCATGCCACGTCTTGTGGTACTGCCGGATAGGTCCCATAGAGTGACCAAGAGCCTCTATGCCACATCATCCATCGGGCTGCCTAAATGGGTGGACGATGTGGCTCCGGATCTTGGATGGATGACCCAGCGGTCGAGCTGGATTGGGTACGTCGCCGTTTGCGAGGATAGGAGAGAGATCGCAAGGATGGGAAGGAGAGACATCGTAATCTCTCTCCGCGGAACAGCGACGTGTCTAGAGTGGGCCGAGAATACGAGGGCCCAGTTGATGGATATGCCCGGGAATGATGACTCAGCCCATGAAAAGCCCAAAGTGGAGTGTGGGTTTTTGAGCCTGTATAAAACAAGAGGAGCCCACGTACCGAGCCTAGCGGAGTCAGTGATTGAAGAAGTGAAAAGGCTGATGGAAATGTACAAGGGGGAGAGGCTAAGCATAACGGTGACAGGGCACAGCCTGGGGGCGGCACTAGCTCTACTGGTGGCCGATGAGATAAGCACTTGCAGTGATGAAGTGCCACCAGTGGCTGTTATTTCGTTTGGTGGGCCTCGGGTGGGTAACAAGGGCTTTGGGAATCGGATAACGGCCCAAAGTGTGAAAGTGCTGAGAGTAGTGAACTCCCAAGATGTGATAACAAGGGTTCCGGGGATGTTTGTGAGCGAAGAGGTAGAACAAAAAATAAGGAAGTCGAAGGTGGTGGGTGGGGTGGCGGAGATGTTGGGTTATTCGCACGTGGGGGCGGAGCTGCTTGTGGATACGAAGATGTCGCCGTATCTGAGGCCGGATGCTGACATGGCATGTTGCCATGACCTGGAGGCGTACCTGCACCTGGTGGATGGGTTCTTGGCATCGAATTGTCCATTCAGAGCAAATGCAAAGAGGAGCTTGGCTCGGTTAATGAAAGATCAAGGAGCAAATGTAAAGAAGTTATATACTAGCAAGGCAAAAGCCTTGAGTGTGAAGCCTGAAAGACAGGGATCATTCTCCATGTCTACTTGTTTGCCAAGTCCTTCATCTTGAAGACTTGCAACCAAAACTAAATGTGAATATACAAATTTGGATATATACTTTGTCTTCTCTCTTCCATCTTGATAATTTTTGCTCAAATATTATCATGCTTTCAAAAGTAAGTTAACGAATTAAAAAGGGTAATAAATTATATATCGAGAATTCTCGCACACTATTTCTATCAATAAATGTTCTAAGCACTTAGTTAATTAAGCAAACTCAATCTTTTTTCTAATGGACATATATCTCACAAAGAAGAACTTGCGAGTTGCGATAACAATTCTGATGTTGGTAGCTACATTTCGTGTTATATATGAAAGGAAGGACGTCCTTCTTATCAATAGGTGCATTTGCCAAAACACTTTAAATTTAAAGCAATTCCAACTTACATATATTCTTCATTTCTTCTCTTTTATTATGTGAAAAATAGTGGTTATGGTCAGATATATTGAACAGATCATATAGAGACTTTAGCTCATCCAAAACAGATAATAGAACAAGGGTTATCATCATAGTCATTTTAAAATTCGCGTAGTGTTGCAGACGAAACTTGCTTAAATTTCAATAGAATAATTCAAATGTGAGTTGAGAAATTTTTTATAATATTACTGGGCATGTTGTCAAAGTTTGGCCATGTCTAGCTCTGCTTGTGCACCCTCAATATCTTTCTTAAATTCCATCAAATGCTGCTGAGAAAATGGAAACCGAGCTCCCACACTAAGGTTGAAGTTAAAGAAAAAAGTGTGAAAATATGGGCGATAATTATTGAACGACGAAAGTTGAAAGAGACTCAGTTTCCAAGTTGGTATGCTGCTTATGAATGCCTTTATTTGAAGGCTATATTTCACCCAATTCCTTTTTCAAAGACGCGTTTGTTGTTGATTCTGAGTTCTGACGATTGCATGCATTAAGTGCAATTACGTATGATCAGATCAAGTGATGAAACAATGGCCACTACGTATATGTCTGTGACTATAACTTCAGATGAGAAATTGTTCTTGTATGAATATTGATTTCTCTAACCAATTTTGGGTTCAAGGAGAATTTTCTTTCTTTTTTCCTTTTCCTTGAAAGTTATTATTCCTTACATTGTTAGCCTTATTCTTTCATTGAAAAATTCAAATAGCAAAACTCATTGAAGCGCCGTGGTTAGAATATTAGGCTTTCACATGAAAAATTGAGGGTTTTTTTGAATTTAGATCCAACCATATTAAAAATGTAACATGACCTGATCATATTAGTATCGTGACCATTTATTTACTTTTAATCACAATACATATTTATTTCGTTTATATGTAAATAAAATTTAATTATATTTATATGTAAACAAAATAAAATATTCATTGTAAACGACTAAATTAATAGTCATGATTTTATTAACATCATCGATCATATTAGCATAATCAAATTCATTTTTAGTTTCTTTTAAATTTAAAAAGTTAACGTGAACATATATTTGGACTCTGCAACAACTAATGCATTGGTTTCGACCTGGTGCACTGCTTTAAACACCAAATCCATGTCTGAGACTGGAATAATGGGAGGGGTGGCACGCCTTGTTTCACTATTTTTTTATTTTTTTTATGCACATTATTTTATCACTCCATAGTCCATATGATCATATAAATAATCAAACCAATAGTCAGTCTTTTAATATTACTACATATTGATCATGGAGTCTAAAGAAGAAAAAAAATGATCAAATCATACGCAAACACAAGTTAACTAGCTACCTTTTCATTGACGCAATCATGTTAAGGCACGGAGGCTCAAGATGTTCTTTCTAGAGCTAAGACGAACCTTTATTCTGTAAGCTCAGCTGATATGTAACTATACTCTTGTTCTAGATTTGGACGCCACAAATCAGAGTCCCAATTTCTCCTTGGAAGATAAAGATATTGACGAGAGAATAGAGGAGAACAGAATGAAACGACAAGTGAACATTATTTACCACATATCTGATACCTCCAATTATCTATGTATTTTAGTTGATACACTTCCAATAGTGGATTCGATTGCACAAACTCCTGCTACAGATACAAGAGAAAGAACGCGCAAAGAAGTTCTTGGAATCTATAAATGGCCAAATGGGACAAAGAACAAGGCAAATACTGCTACTCACCAATATTCCTAATTCTGTACAAATGTATTTTAAAATCAAATACATTGAAAAGAATGGAAGTTTTAACAACGTGCTGAACGACAATAAGTAAATTATGATGAACAAATCCTCATACGAAAGCATTATGTGAAAAGAACTAATTTTACATGCCAGGAGACACATATAAACGTTCGGACCATGAATACTTCCTCTCTAAGTCGAGCAGCAACCAGACTTTTGATTCACTGGCTGTCCCCGAATCTGGACTGTTGGAGGCCTGGCATTGTTCATCGGTTGGCTTGCCATTCTGATCAAGGACAAGCAAAGAAGTCAATCATCTAGGGAAATCTTTTAACAGTATCTCTTAACCTATTGGGGAAAAATAAATTTGAAAACCCACAAAGACAAACAAAAAGCTCAACAATAACTGCCTAGCGGAAAAACAAGGTAATGTCATTTCCTCAGAATTTAAAGACATTACACCACAAAAATAAATCACCTGTTTTTTATTTCAGCAGCCATGGCCATGAAAGCCTGTTCCACATTGGTGGCACTTTTAGCACTAGTTTCCATGAAGGGAATTCCAATTTCATCTGCAAATGCCTGAAAAGATAAAATAGTAAGCTCAAACATCACAGAAGACTAATGGAGGATTCAACAGATGACTTAGTTGCCATCTGGCGTAAAGCTACAAGTTTAGGATCACCTTTGCTGTCTCATAGGACACAACTTTATTTGCTGTGAGATCACACTTATTTCCAACTAGAAGCTTGTTAACGTTCTCACTGGCATAACGGTCAATTTCATTCAGCCACTGCTTAACATTGTTGAAGCTCTCTTGGTCAGTCACATCATAAACAACCTGCAATAAAGACAAAGGATCATACCACTATCTCCCAAGTTATAGAAAGGAAAATGCTGGGGAAGGACCAGTTTGAAGACTCACAATAATGCCATGAGCTCCTCGATAGTAGCTGCTAGTGATTGTACGAAAGCGTTCTTGACCAGCAGTGTCCCACTATGTAACCAAAGAAATGCAGAGAAATCTATCAATAATTACAGAATATAGTACAGCAACAACCCCATATCTTAGGGGTGAAAATATTTCAAAGAAAAAAAGTTACTATTTTTATGGTCCATGCCTAACCAGTAATTAAAGCCCAGCTCCAGCCTCCCCCCCAAAAAAATTTCCATGTGACTGTTAGCATAAACCATGGACACAGTTGAACAGATACAACTTAATACTGAGCTTCTTAGTAAATGAACCACAATATACGTTAAACTTCAGAAACAATTAAAGAAGATAATTATTAAGTTGTCAAACAATGGAGTTTGCTTCAAACTGAGTTTTATAACACTAATTGACAGTATGAATAGATACAACAATGATTAGATGCTTAAAGAAAGATTAGACATTATCCCTAAAAAAAATTCCCATCAAAACCAAAATGACAATGAACTAAAGTCTATCATCCTTCTACAAAAAAATCAAATGTTAAACTTCCAAATAACGGACTTACAATTTGAAGTTTAATAGTCTTCCCGTCCTGCTCTACAGTGCGAATTTTCTACAGAGGAGAGCACAGCAAATAATTAGTCACGTATTTGTGTTGGAAATAACATGAAACTGAAGCTTAATGGTATATATGAATGCTTACAAAGTCAACACCAATGGTACTGATATAGCTGTCAAGGTATGAATCATCCTGGTTCACAATAAAATAAAAACATTAACATGTTATTAATCTTTTGACATATTTTGGCAGGTTTGTGTCATCCGTACAAGACAATGAAATTATAGAAACAAAAAAATTCTCCAGGTCTTTTGTCAAAAGGATTAAAAATGTAAAAATTTGACTATCATTGCGATCTCCACCAATGTATATGAGCTACTGGAGCTTCCATCCCTTATAATAATGACTCCAAAATTCCAAACAAACAATATTATGGTTACCATTCTCACCATTTGTAAATCTTCCATTCTCTAATTCTTCAGCAAATCTCAACCTTTCTAATGTATGGAATAGTGGGCAATTCAATTAATTTTTTTACAAGAAAGAAAGATGATCATAGCCAAAGAATGAAGAAATAAGAGGACATGCACAAAACTTACAGCAAACCTCAGAAGGAGACATGATTTTCCTACACCAGAATCTCCAATTAGCAAAAGCTTGAACAAATAGTCACTGCACAAAAACATAGTGGTTTTCCAGTCAAAGAGGGAAAAACATTAAGGGACCATTAATCCTTTTGTTAAGCAAAGGAGCAGTAGTACAGCAACACAACTAAGCACACGAGTCACAGAACAGAGTAAAAACCTATGACTGACTAAAAGATAGCATGTAGGCTGCCACATATACATGAAATCATTCTAATAGAAGATTGCAGGAGAAATTCAATGATCTCAACAGGATTTATTGATCTGTTGTCGTCCCCTACCCTTCATTGTTGCAAAAACAGTTGCTAAAAATGCTTTCAAATTTTTAGATTGATTTATTTTAGGGAGGATCACCTGTTGCTCAACAATTAGAGATCGATGAACTTCAACAATCACCTACCTTGAATCCGTGCAGATCAGAAGATAATGTAGATGAATCAGCCTAAAATGTTTTCTAGTTACAAACTTACAATACAATGTCACCGATCACTGTCTGTCAACGAATGAAAAACATCAGGCTACTCGGGCTTAAAACTTATTCAAAATTAATTTTATGGCATTTATGCTCGTGTTTTTACAAGATTAATTTTATGAAATTTACAACCATCACCAAGTATTTTGAATACACATGTGGTTTGATAATGGACAAGTTCAAAAAGACTAATACTAACCTAAAATCTGCAGTTATGTTAAGTTTACAACGTATTCCTTTCTACGATACGAAACTCCCAAACGCAACAATACATATCGCAGAAAATATATATCAACCGGATGAGGGGATGAGAAACAAATATTTCTAGGATAGCCTAAAAAGTAATTGAACATGTGCACACGGATCCATCTTCAAAACAAACAGATCCAAATCATCAAGAAATTTCAGAAACATGATCCACTACAACTACCGAAACTGATATGATAAGGCACGCATGCATCAAAGATGTAAAAAAATGAATTAGCACCTTATACCAAACAAAATAAAATAAAGTTGCGTAAGATAAATATTACAGATCTAAACGAGGTTGATTAAGAAAACAAAAGAAAAGAAGGGAAATTAGAGAATTGTGGAGTCAAAATTGAAGACTTACTATTCGGGATTCATAGTGGAGTGAGGTTGAAAAGGATTTGTGTGACAAGAATTTGGAGGGAATAGGGAGAATATAAGGGGAGCCGGCGAGAAATAGGACCGGAATCTGGGATGTTCGCCGGAGATAGAGAAAGAGTATTTAAGAAAATGATCGAAGGAGAAATGGAGGAAATGTGTATTAAAATGAGGCTTAGATGTCGGGGCTGAGTACGAATAAAGGGCGCAGTGGGATGACGTATCAACGGCAACTACATCTTGCCACGTGTTCCTTTTACCAAATTGGATACTTGTCCCACCTGATTCCCATGTGTATGTATTGGGATAAGCTGTTGCGCAGTGTTTTTTTTTTTTTTGAAATTTCCACCAAAACCCTCAGCTCTTAACTAACGACAACGTATTCGATCTCCCAATTACCCGAATTCCCGAGGAGGAGAGATTCTTAAATCTTAATGATAAGTGAGAAATGTACAATAATACGGAGTATGTTATAGTGATGATATAGTTTGATGATTTATCTTGCTTATTTCACTTTAAAATTTGAGACTAACAATTTTGTTTTAATAACAAGTTAATGCAAAAAATTCACTCTTAAAATTATCAAAAAAAAAATATATATATATATATAATGTCAAGTTAAAACTTAAACTAAATCAAAGATACTTTTATTATATAAAAATAATAATTAAAACGATAATATTGAAAATCCTATTGCAAAATGACGACCTCCATTTTGGCCCTCGAGATTTTTTTTTAAAAAAAATACACAAGATAATACGTTAATGTTAACATAATCAGGAAGATAAAAATATGAACTGTTTTTTTGTTAAATTCAACCCCTATTAATCAAGAATAATGCCAAACTTTTTGTTTTGTTTGGTGATTATTTTAGAAAAAATAAAAACCAAAATAATTAATTCATAAATGTTATATGGTATTACTAATTAGGGGGCTGAATGTTATGTTAGACGGTGATTATTAGTAAGATTACTCCAGACGTTTTCTCCCTTGGATAAGAATAAGATATTAAAAAAATAGAAGAAAGAAAATAAGAGGTGAAATTACTGAGGAAGGAAGAAGAAAGACATGGTGTGGTTCCAAGGTACTTCTTCTTCTAAAGTGTTAAGGAGAGACGTGTTGTGTCCCGCATTACAAGAAACCCGTACGCAACATCGCGAGAAAAGGCGTTAAAATGAAGACTGGGAGTTGCTGGACGCTGCTCATGGAGAGCGTGTAGCAGTTCGCATCGCAGATCCCAATGCAAGCCACCAAAGGTACCACCAAACGACCCTGCCGACTTCTAAAGCAACGTACAGTTGGGATCATCCCCACACCTCAATGTTATTTGGAGAGGATCTGAATATAAATCCCATTGGTAGTTTAAATTTAAAATTTGATATGATTTAGTTTATTTAAGAGTAATTTGATAGTATCATTTTTTGTTTAATATATTGATATCTAATAATATACATAATTTTAAATTAAAATTGTAAAAATCAAATTAAAATCTTATTGTACAAGATGTGAATCTATTTATTTGTAAAAAGGCAAAACCAAAAAAGAGTCCTTTTACATATTGAGTGTATTCCAAGAGGAAAGGTCGCATTTTGATTGTTTACATGTATGTATCTGCAACTCTTGATCCATCAATGGTTAATTGGTTATTAATGCCAATCCTTAGACCAAAAGAGGGGGGAAATTGAGACAAGTATTGAGTCGGTGTACTTATCTTTTCAGTCTTTCCACTCCAGATTTTCACTACTGAGTTTATAGCTTATACAACTAAATGAAGAATTCCGTAAATACCTTTCCGTAGAAGTCCTTTGACAGCATCGTCTTTCACTGAGCCAGCCTTAATTTTCTTCTTCTTTATAGGCTTTCACAGCTAAAATTTGTATGCTCCAGCAACGGCCCAAGCCTGACTAGCTTAGGTATGACAATATTGTTCCTAACAGAACATACCAATGGGTTCTCCCACTGCAAAATAGAGCCTACAAAGTTTGCACGTATGGTTAATGGAAATACACGGGGCCATCTTTCAGTGCCATATGACCTGAATGCTCCTTCAACAGATGGGTCTTCTGACTTCATAGCTCTTGCAAGCTTTTTAGCAAGAACCACTGAATCCTCAAGTGCACAACAGGCGCCTTGCCCAAGATTCGGAGTCATTGGATGCCAAGCATCTCCAACTACCACAACTCTGCCTGCTGAAGCTGGTGGACTTATGGCTGGCCATAGCCACCGGTCTACCAGAGGAGTCCTACTCACAGTCTCATCTGGGGTACAATCCACTATGCTTAAAAGTTCTGAAGGCCAGTTCCTCACTAGTTCTTTGGCTTGCTTCTTTAGAACTGATGGATCGGTAATTTTTGGACCTGCCATTAAGCTCACTTCTCTTTAAAATAAATACAAGAGAAAGGTGCGATGATTATACTCAATATAGGCTGTTAAATAAGGACCTGGAGATGGATTGTTGAAGCAGATAAACCAGTAAACTTTTGTTGGAGAAACAGGAACATATCCAGCTCGCAACCCTCTTCCGTAGATGTAATTCACTTTTGGGTCATGGGGCTGTTCATTCGAATAATGCCCAAGTCCACGAAAAGCACAATGACCAGCGTACTTGGGCTCAGGGAACCCCATCCATTTAGCTATTGGTGACCGAATCCCATCGCACCCTATTACAATCTGTTTAGAGAGAAAATTAATTTGTTTCCAGGTCAGAAGCTACATAACGTCAGTAGCACCGAGTAGGATTTCAAAGTTCAAATATAAGCCAATCTTCACATTAACCATAGAATTTTGAATCCCAGTGCTTATAAATTCCAGTAAGTAATTCCTAAGCTAAAATCCCCTTTGTTGTGCCATAAAACGAGGGAAGATAGCAGAGAAAGAGAGTACTTAAATCACATTGTCTAACCTTTGCAAGTAGCTTAGACCCATCCACAAGTTCCAATGAGGTGTCCCCGTTTGAATTTGGTTCAATCTTTGCTAGCTTTGAAGAAAACTGAATCGCATCCCTTGGCAGCTGACCAGCCAAAGTTTCCAAAAGAACTCGCCTCTCTACTGCACGCACCTCTTGGCTGCAGATTAGCCCTTTTTAAGTGTTAGATAAAAATTTTAAAATGTGTGTCGAGAATAATAATGAACAAGAAATAAGACCAGTCATCCATACTCCATAGATACCTATCATCTTCGTCTTTGAAACTGAAGGCGCGCAGCTCCCTCCCATCCTCGGACTTCACCACCATCCTGTACAGCTGATATTATGAACAAGTTCAGCTGAGATAAGCTGAAGGATTGAATTATTGGAAACACCATTATCATTTATACATAATCTCATGTTCCCTACCTATATACATAATCCCATGTTCCCTACCTATTCATTATTGATGTCAGGTAATGAAAAAGAAAAGGTCGAAAGAAAATATATACCCTTGAATTTCTAAGAATTGGGGTCTGAGATCATCCGCTACTCCAATGACATCAAGTACCCTCCACCCATTCTTGAAAAGGGTGAGTGAAGTTCCACCAGTCCGAAGTGACTCGGCCTGCTCCAGTACCGTTGAAGGAACTCCAAGCCTGACCATCCAACACGGGTAAAGAACAGGGTAAGTAAATGAGTTGGAATACTAGTTAAAATTCAAAGCCTTGCTACGAAGAATAGAGGATTGCAACCTGTGAAGGGAGAGAGCAGTTGCAAGACCTGCGATCCCCGCACCCACGATGACGATATCTTCCTTTCGTACATTATTAGATCGAGCCTTGATGGTTGTGCGTGTTGGAATTCGAGATTGAAACCAGCGGTTGCGTATAAATGGTGTGGTGTGAGAAGGTGGTGAGCAGGGAGATTTCAGTAAGAGAAAAGACGAAGTTGTAGCCATGGACGTTGAATTGAGAAGTTATGCATAGCGTGTAACGTGATAAAAAGGAGAGAGAGAGGGTGCGTGTTGAGCCTTCAGCCATATAAACCAGTGGCTATGAAGCGTGAATGGGTGATGACCGCTGATGAGACAGTTCCTTTTGAAGGGATTTATCTTACCAAAAAAAATCAGCTTGTGACACTTTTTTAAGATTTTAAAATACAAGTTTTAACTCTTTAAATTTTTTAATAAAAAATAATGAAAAATACTCCGTTTATAAAATTTATAAAAAAAAAATTTAACCAGTCAAAATATATAATAGATTATATAAGGATATAAGATAAATGATAATAATAAATTTTTTTTATAAGTTGCGAAAATTATTTTTTTCTCCGAAGGAACATTTCTGTAAATGGGTTGGGTGCAGAAGAATAATATCAAGTTCCAGTGTGTTACTCTAAACAGAACAGCGTTTCCCAGGTTACCCATTTTTAAGGCTGAATGGTCGTTATGGTAATATAGGACAGTTCGCGTTTGGGTTTGGATTCTGGGTCCCTCTATGCTTCCCCTCTTTTATATTTATGCATATTTGTTTAGCTTATTTTAAAAATAAATTATTTTTTTAAAAATAATATATTTTAATAAACATATTATTATTTATTTAAATTTATAAAAAATAATAAATTAATAAAAAAATTTTAAATTATAACTTCTTTTTTTATCTCTAAAATTATTCACTCTTCTATAAATTTTTTTTTAATTATTACATTTAAATATAAAATAATTTTAAAAAAACTTTTTTTCTTGTAAAAAAAAAATATATTTAATAATTCTAAACAAACATACCTAAGCCAATCACCGAATATGATAGTGATTTGAGATTTCCTTGGCTTCGTTCACAATCTTTCTCCTTTTTAGTTAGGGGAATTAATTTTACTTGCGTATGGGTGTAGAGTACGCGGTAAAATAGTAGGTCTTTTAATTTTTAATTTTTAATTATTTAATTGGTAATTTTTTTATAATTTTTATTTTAAAAAATAAGTTTAAAAAATTTAAAAAATATGAAAAAAATAAAAAGTTGTTTTATTTTATTTTTTGAATTATTGTATTATAAAATTATTTTAACTTTTTATTTTTTTCAAAATTTTAAATTATTTTAACTTTTATCTTAAAATCAAAAACAAAATTTAAAATTTTATAAATTAAAACCCTATTCCTGTACTTAAACGCCATAGTACGCCCACGCTGCCAAAGAACATGCCTATTCGGCTGTTCCTCAGCGGGAATGAAAACAATTTTATAAAGGTGCTTATTAAGTTAGTTATATAGATGTATAGGTTTATTTAAATTTTTTATTTTTTATTTTAAAAAAATTTAAAAAAATAGTGAAAATAATATTTAAAATAATTAAAAATAATTAAAAAATAAATACAAATTTTAAAAATTAAAATTAAAATATTTAAATTAAAAAATATTTAAATATATCGATACATCTAAATATAACTTAAAAAATATTTTTTATAAAATAATAAATTAAAAAATTAGTTCAGTCAAATTTTGCATAGCCACACATATTTCTCTATTACCACCACAAACCCTCGTGTGCAAAGGTTATCCAAAACTGTACAACCATTTTTATTAACATAAAAACAATGTCTAACCCACAATTCTGGAGCTTGGGTACATCAGTAATTCAACCTCAGATGGAACATTTTCCTTATAAATGAGGTCAGGGGAAGGGCACTGTGAATTGTCCAAAACGAAACATGGCTGTGCCCACCCATGGTATCCTCCCCATGAGTGGTGTTTTACCTCTGATGTAATAGGCTGAATTTATAAAAAAAATTTATCTTGAATTTCTAACTGGTGATTTATACTTTTCTTCTAACTGGTGATTTATACTTTTCTTTTTTTGTATCTTTAACTTTTCAAGTTAATGAATAACGTAGTGGGCATAGCTTCCACAACAGGTCTCTTAAAATTGATGGTTAATGTGCAGTATGTGATTTGGAATTTGAATGAGGATGCTACCTGCTGTTATGGTAGTAGTCAGTACTCAGTAGTAACTAGTAAGGAGCTACTAGCAAAGAGGTTGGACTTGGTACAGAGGAATGTACCCAGCGGAACACCTTAAAATATCATTAAGCAGGTTCCAAGCAAGTTCTTTCAGGTAAAAGTAAGCTGCCATGTTTTGACTGCCCAGAAAAAGAAAAAGAAAATGATAAACTCATTGAATTGAAGTGTTTAAGAATTTGAGAATTGTTTTGACGGCCCATAACTGGAGAGACTCTTACAAGTACAAATTTAGATGGCCCCGCATATTAAACAGAGTAAGCGTTAGGTAATTGACATCCACTGACCACTCCATAGGGAAAGATGAAAATCACAAGTGTAGCACTTGATAAAGAATCCCTTAGTAAGTTACAAGAAAAGCTATAAGGTGCAAGATCTTATATTTTTAGTTAAAGCCCTGGAAATAGAATCTAATGCCTTTGTTTTGTTGTTCTACATTCTGTGTGTTTATTTTAATCAGAAAGGAGGAGTTAAACAAATTCTGAATGGAGGAATTATAATGTCGAGCCTAATCATTACCATACCTCTTTTTAATCTCTCTCTCTCTCTAAGATGGTTTTGCCAAGAGAGACCAAGTGCACATCACTTTCTACGATGCTTATTTGGTACAAGAAAGCCCCACCAATGCCATCCTCTTGTTATTCTTCCACTACCAGTCCTCCCATTTCTACTTTAACCCTTTCTTCTACATATTGCTCTTTTAACAGCTACCTCACCTAACCTTCCCTCTCTCCCATTTCTCTTTCCCACCACCACCTCAAATTTTACAAAATTTATACCATTTGCAACTGTTCTTCATAAGCTTACCTACCCCATTAACAACCCAACCACGAACCATCTTTTGTAAAGCAAGAAAACCTTTTAAAAAAATGAAAAAAAGAAAGGCTTTCAAAAAGCCTATTCAACTTCCAGACCATCTTTTATAGCCTAATTATGTTCGTCAGAGGAATCCACGTACCTAGCTAGCAGATCTGCACCCTTCATAGAAATTAGTTGCAGTTGGTTGGCAAAAATTGTGAAACCTTAACATTACTACTAAGATGAACTCCAGACAGACTTACAGAAACTTTAATAAACTAGACCCAACATGGAGATTCTTTTTGTAGAGAAGTCACATCCGAGATAGTTTCTGTGTTCGTCAAATTGAACATCAGGATACAAAATAAGAAATGGCCACATCTTTCTTATTCAGCTACAAAATGCTACAATAATGTGACGAATGATAAATCTCCAAAGCATGCTCCTAAACAAAATCGCTAATCATGCAAGAATACATATCTCAATCTACATAAAATTCAAACAATGACCCCTTTGAATTTATGCAAGGAGCACTACAGCTCCCCCAAACAATGCTACCATGGCCCAGCTGCTTCCATGAGCAAACGCCTTGTTGTTTGGGTTTGAGGCCACTGGCGGTTGTGAAATCGACGGCGATGACCCTGGTGCCTCCGGTGCCGGCGATGACCCTGGTGCCTCCGGTGCCGGCGCTGATGGTTGAGGTGGGCCACCCGGTGTTGATGACGGTGACACGGGGGTAGGAGCAGAGGGGGAAGGTGGTGGTGAACTCACAGATGGGCCTGGGCTGATGGCACTTGGAGGGGGTGATGAAACTGGGGAGTTGGCAGGGGAAGGAGCTGTCGTTGAAGGGGTTGGAGGAGTGGCTGAGCTGGTGGGTGGCGGAGTTGCAGTGGCTGTTGGTGGCAGGGCAGAACCGGTGGGTGCAGAGGAGGGAGCTTGGGCAATGGAGAATGCCACGAGCGTGAAGGACATGGCTAGCACAAACATGGCACGTGAAAACGCCATGGCTCTACAATTGTGGAGGGTGGAAAAAGAGAAAACTTTGGTGTAACAGAGAAAGCAAGGAAAGGAGAGAGATTGGTTCTGGAGACGAACAGGGCAAGGGGGTAGAGAATGATATATCGGAGGAAAGATTAGGAAATTGCGAGAATCTTGTCCATCTTTATTGGGAGATACTGAAATGCACGAATATTCCATGCGATTAAGAATGAGGTTGACACGTATCAAGAGAGAGAGAAAATTGGAAGTGGAGGGGGCATCTTGTGGTAATTGGAATAAGCCATTTATTGAAATTAAAATTGTAGCTTTTTTAAATTGCAGTTGGAATAAATTGTTATAATGTAGTTAAGAGATATTATACTGTAAATTTGTGTTAATTAGTGGAAGGATTCTTCACATTATAAATATTGTTTTATGTTGTGAGATGATAAGAAGAAATTGGTAGGAACACAATGTTGATTTTGAATGTAGGAAGTAGAGACGTGTGATTTTTGGTGTTGCTTTAGTATGTGAATAATGCAGGGTAAAAGCAGGAAGAATCCATGGGTGGACGGTGGAGAAAGCGATAAAGATTAAAAGATGGAGAAAAGGAAGCAGAGCCTCCAGGTGAAGGTGATGGTGGTAATGAATTGTCTTTATATATTTAATTGATATCCAGATCGAGGAGCGAGGAGCGAGAAAGGGATGATCATAATTGTGCATCATTCACGTGTTGGGTTAATAAGGCATTAAAAGTAAAGAAGAGACAGAAAGAGAGAGAGGCCATGGCTACAATATAATGGCTGCAGCAACCGGGGTGACTCACTTCCCCCCTCTCTCTATCTCCCCATTCCTCTCAATTTAATTTCATTGTTGATAAATCAAGTCAAGTGGTGGCTTCTGCAAGTCAACGGGCAAAGCACGTGCTTTCAACCATGGACATCACTGATCCCACTTACTCCACTCATTTCCTTTATCCACACTATACTATGATGTCTACGCGCGTCCACATATCTCTCCAGGCTCCGCTCCAAAGTTAAGCCTAACAAAAATGCATCACAGCTTGTTACAGGTTGGTGGAAAACAACTTATGGTCCTTTGTTTTCCAAGTAAATCTAAAAATGCCACACCCAAATTAACCCCCCATTACACTGGAATGAAACAGCAACCTACATAATTTTGCTGCCTATACTTCATTCCTCTAAAATATTTGCTTATCTTTCTACCTCACACCAGTACACCACTATACATTCTTAATTTATTGTGTCTTTTTGGATCAATGCCTCAGTTTTCTCAAAACAGCAAGAGCAAAGAACATGGTAAAAATTAAATGTCCAAACTCAAAAGAATGAATCCTTTGATGATCTCGGTCATTAAAATTTTGTATTATTATGACTTTACATGGAAATACAATAGGCTCCACCTATGTATGGTTGCTGTCAACAATGGCCAGATGGATTGTACCTATATTATCACGGGTCTCATACGAGCATTAGGAGTTTAGGACCACCAGCCAAATCATTTTTTTACTGAGCCACAAATTTTATTCAGCTCAGCTTTTCTTTTCATTGGTTCGTCCATAAACAGAAAAGATGGATGTCTAACTTCTATTCGTACAAAGTGCCAAGCCACTTTTTTCTTGTCTAAAATGCAGATGAGAAAGATGGATGTCTAACTTTTATTTTCATACAAACACTCAAAACGGTAAACAATATATAAAAATTGGGGCGGGGGATACCAAGCAGGCTTCAATTCATGATAACCAATTAGACTCAAGTATCATAACTGGTATGTACTGAGATAAATTAACTTACGCACATACAATTCAAATTCTAGTTATTCATCATAAATTTATGAACCTTGTTCTTCAAAACCTGGTGATAACAAGAATAGTTTTCTGGGGGAGGGGAGGGCTTTGTCGTATATCTGAAGTAGTTGGGGAAAAGGGAATACAATAACTAGTTGAATCTGACAAGAATCAAATTTCCTGGATACACCACTTTGAAACATCTAGGGTCATGATGATTTAGTAAAAGCAGTCAAACTCAGTGCACCACAAGAGGGAAGGAAAGTTGATTCACAATGAACAGTAATGAGCCATGATCACATTTGGAACCCTCCAGATAACAAACTGATTGGAGAGCTGAAAGAACAGATGTAATCTAATTGTTGATTTACTTATTGGAGGGCATATATCATTATCATAGAAAAATGAACAATGAAGTGGCTACTGCAAGCTACAGTCAGAGCCATTAGCAAAATCTTACTTTTTTACTCATTACAACCTGGGCATTGAGCGATATATTTGAAGGTTCATGAATCCAAACCTGAGTGTCACCTTTCTTCATCTAGAAGCGCTTGAGATGCAAGGTCTGCAAAAGATCACCAGTAACATTATACGACATGATCAGACAGATAGACAAATTCATAATTCAGAAACAAGACAGACTTACAGTTGGCCACATGGTTACATGACTTCTTATACAATTTTATTTAACCAAAATTGTCTAAGCAACCATTAACCCATTTTTTAAAAGATTTAATACTTTCGAGATATTACCTTCAGGATTTTTCCGTCCATTGCCACTTCTCTCTACAATTTCAGCTATGATCAAACGTGATAACAGAAGCCCAGCAATAGAAGCCCCAAGTATTAGCATAGCAAAAACTGCGTTCCATCCCTTTGTTGAAATGAACCCAGTAAGAAGAGGGCCAAAAGCTGCACCAGCTGATCCAGTTCCATCTATTATGGCAGTCACCGTAGCTAGAGCACGAGAATCTCCTCTGAGAGAACTGTGTGTGCCCAAGTCGGCAGAAACAGCAGTGGTGATAAGTGCATAAGGGCCATTTACAAATAATCCAGTCACCATCATAAGTGCAACGTTGATGTTCATAGAAATACTTCCATATCTTCGGTATAAAAGCATAGAAGGAATTGCAGCATACATGAAGCTGGCTGCAGTTATAGCACGGGCATTGAGTCTATCAGATATGTAGCCAGCAAGAATGCCCCCAAAAACGCCCCCTACATCGAACAAAGTGGAAAGGTTGCCAGCAGATTGAACAGAGACATACACCCCGCCAATTTCTGCAAGATCGTCAAAAGGAACAAGATAATCAATTCAACCTCGAAACATGCTAAACTTTGTTACATGCAAAAGAATAGAGTAGAATACAAAGGACCCCCATGCTAAACACAGTAACCAAATGCTTGGGCGATGCTCTTAGGCCTTAGCTTAAGCAGAACATGACCACCTTAAACCATCTGTTCCTACTATAAAAATCGCAGACGTTTAGGTGGGGGGTCTTGAGCAAGATCTCTCTAGCTTCTCGGAATAAAGTATTATAATTTTCATTAGTTATTCACACAATCCACGAACTGGTTAATTCTCTAATCACCATTTTCTTAAGAAATTTTGCAATCTTGCAATGTCAGTTAGCGCTAACATTTATTGTTAATTCCAACTTCATTCAGTATTGTTATTCTGATTCTTTTTATTGAAAAAAAAATAATGAAAACGTAGTGCTGACCATCAACATAAATCAGAAGCTGTAAACTTCTGCATCATCAACTTTTGCTTTCTCCTGTCGATTTTAATATTCTTTTACAGCTAGAACGAAAAGGTAAACCAAGTAGGATGATCATACCTATCTGAGTCAAGTAAAAAGGTAACCAGTACAGAAACGTGTAAGCAACAAGCTTGGCAAAGAAAAGGCACAACGCAAAAGGTATAACTCCTGGTATCAAGCATGCTTCAAGAAGCCCAACGCTCTTCCTACACGATGACCCTTTTCTGTAAATGGGGTTTTTCTCTCCCTCTGCCGTAATGTCACTTTCGATTATCTGAGCTTCTTCATCAAGAGGCAATGGCATTATATCCGAGCATGAGTCTTCAATGGAAGAAAATCCCACGTCCTCGGGATAAGCAGCCAAGAACAAGTAAACAATTATTCCTCCAGAAATGATAAACGCGCCTGGAACGATGAAAGACCAGCCCCACCCAAATTCCAAAACACTAACAGCAAGGAGAGAGCCGCTTATGTTACCAATTGAAGTGTGAGCGTTCCAAACACCCATTATCAATCCCCTCTTCCTCTTCCCGAACCAGTTTCCAATCACGGCAACAACCGAAGGCCAACCTGTCGCTTGAAACAAACCGGCCATCATTTGCATTAGAAGATAGAACCAGAAAGCATGAACATGCCAAAAGTAACCCATCCCAAAAAGGCCAACAAATATTCCACTCCCCACCATCCCCGTAGTCAAGAACAATCGAAGGTCTAGAGAATCCCCCAAATGCCCAGCAACGTACATTCCTAAGGAGTAAAACGCTAGAAACGCAAGATCAATCTCGCCCAATTTCGACGTCCCATCGGATCCGTTAAAGGGGGCCCAGCCCTTACTCATGTTACGTTCGTGAGAACGATCAACTTCGTCCTTCACGAAGACCTTGCCCATCGGCCAGGGCTTCTGCACGGTGACCCCGCCAGCGGGGTCAGGATATAATACACTCTTGACTATGCCAGTAGGTTTTCTGGAAGCATGATAACAGGCATATGCAATGAAGGTAATCAACAAGACTACATATCTATATGTTTTGAGGTTCCAATCCTTGCCTCTGATGCTTCTTATGAGCAAAATCCCAGGTGGGATTCCCCTCATTGTATCAGAACGCCGTGCAATCATAATAAATCACCCAAATTTTCAAACTTTTCACCAATCACGCAGAATCATGAGAGTACATTCAGAGGGTGGAATTTAGAGGTTAATATTTCAATTCTACACCTTAAGTTTTATGCGCAAAGGCGTTGGCGAATCTGATGGATGATTAGAAAGTGATGAGTCGAAGAGTAACAATATAAGGTGGCTGAATTATTTGAGGCGTGTTGATCTTAGACTGGAAGCAAAAAGCTTTTTGCTCGAACGAGAAAATAGTTACACAGGGAGAGAAAGAGAGAGCTATAGGCATTGGCGGGTGGAGAGTGGAGAGAGAGAACAGGAGGAGAGCGAGCATGGCGGGAGAGAGAGAAGGGAGAAGGAGGAGGAGGACGTGGAGTGTGAAAATTTGAACTGCTCCGTTGCGTGGTTGGGACTTGGGCGCCACGCAGATTTTACGACTATATAATATTAATAACTATGCTGTTTATGATCAAGTTCCGAAAGAGTTTTGGCGGCTACACGTGGCACTTCGTTAGCGCATTCGACGTGATGCCCGTATTACCCCCTACCTCCTCGGAGATCAGGAATCGAAACGCATTTAAACGGGAAAAACCAAAAATTTCCTCAATTTTCCGTTTCTTAGAAGAGTTGTTGTGGTTTTATTATTTTAGGGTTTAATTGTGAATTAGTGTTTTATAAATAGCAGTAAAAATAATTTTATTACTTTTTCAACATGAGTTTAATTGTGAATGTGATTTGAATGGAGTTTTGAAGGTATGTTAATCATATCAACTACTCTTTTTATTTTATTTTATTTGATTATTAAGATAATAATATAAAAATTATTTTTTTAAATATTTGATATTTAATATAACAATATAATAATTAAAAAATTATTAAATAGTCTTAATTATAGTAAAAAATAATTGTATTAAACTAAATTATCCTTATTAAAATTAATTTAAACTCTTATTACTGCATTAAAGATAATAATAAATAAAAATAAAAATTTTAAAAAATAATAATTAATGATTCATTGATAATATAAAATAACAAATAATTTAAAATAAATTAAAACTCTTAAAACGATAATTATTTTGAAATGAATGAAATGATAAAGTTACTACCTTATTTTATTTTATTTGTAGTTTAAGATAATAACATAATAATTAAAAAAATTATTAAATAATCTTAATTGTAATAAAATATAATTGTATTTAATTAAATTATCTTAATAAGTTAATTTAAACTCTTATTATTTTATAAAAAATAATAATAAAGTTAAAAAAATAATTAATATTTTATTAATAATATAAAATAATAAATTAATTACAATTCTTAAAATAATTATTAAAAATACAAAAATATGAAATAACCTAATTGCATTAATAGGATTGTGTTATTAAAAGATGGGAATTAGAATATGGTTATATCTGTTCATTTTACATGATTGAACTTTTGACGGATGTGACGGTACGGAATGCGTATAATAAATGTATTGGTCCTTGCATGGAGTTGAAGCCTTGAGCAGATAAAGTGATAGTTCAAGGAAAGGTTGTGAATATGATTAAGTGAACTAAAACTTTTAATCAACTACTTGATAAAATTCTAGAACACAATATATAAATTTAAAGAGTAAAGAAAGAAGTTGACACACACATATTTATTCTGGGTCGAACTATAATGAGTAAGATGACATTTAGTTCCCTTACTATCTAAGGAATTTTTTTACTATTGCTTCAATAATGTATAATTAATTTTCTCAACTTACTAGAAATTAGTTATTTTTGCTATTCACCATAAACATGAAGATTTCTCAATCGATCACCCACAATGATGTCCAGTGCTCTCCTCACCACAAATGACACAAAAGACTTTCTAGAGTAAGAATACAAATGATAGATGCCTTCCTAGAAGAGTAGATGAATACAAGTATGATCACACTAGTTTTCTGTGGCAGTGATTCTCTCAAGCAGTAGGTGAAAAATCAGTATATAAGAATATATGAAAATTCTAATTCGCAGGGGTGGTTTCTTCGTTTTTCGCCTTTTCTAGTCCTCATTTTCTAGAGCTTCTATTTATTTCAACTTGTTCACTAGTAAATGTTACCGTTGTATCTTCCTGCTTTCTGTTAGGATTTTGAAACAAATCTTCTTGTATCTTCATTTCAAACAATATAGAGAAGAAGGTTTTTTAATATATAGAATGTGGGATATTGTTTCCCTTGATATTATTTTTCTATGACGCGCAATAAATGACTCGTTTCATTTTCTTCTTTGAAGTCGATCACTTTACTTTTCCCACAATTGATTTGCTGTTTTTGAGACATGTGTATAGTGTTTAAATTAAGGGTGAAACTATGTCAGGTCAGACCTACGTGACAAAATCTCTAGCATGTTAGCTTGATATAAGTCAAAAAATATGTTTGGCTTAACATGTTTACAAAAATCAATAAATTTGGCCTAACCTATTTAGGTCTATCAAAAAATAGGTCAAAAAAAATATTTGACCTACAAGGTCAAAAATAGGTTTTGGCATATAAAGCTAAAGGTAAGCAATTGGTCTTTTTTTTAAATAATCAAATATATTAATTTAAATGATTCATATGCGTTAATTAATGATGAGTTAATGATTCTTATTTTCTTTACTAGATAAGGATGCAAAATAAAATAGTCCTACATAAACCCTTCTTATGTTAGATATTTTAAAGAGCTAACAAATCTACTACTTCTAATTACAAGCTATATTTCTCTATTGGGATTGCTATTTTCATTCAAATATTTGATATACAGAGACAGAGATATAGGAAATGGAAAGGAATAATAGATAATAGCAATTACTGTGTGTCGACGACTAATAATTTTGTATTTGTCAATTATATAAAAAATTAATTAAAATTTAGGGAAGGAATAAAAAATTTAATAATCCTTAATCTTGTGAAAAGAAATAATATAATAATAATAAAAAATAAACAAGATACAAATCATGCATTAACGGCATATATAACTCTTCAAGAATATCTAGCATTAAAGCAAAAGCAACAGCTTCACCAAGGTATAAAAAATCATAGTATTTATAAAATAATAATGTTTAATCATATTATCTTAAAATATATTAAATTATACATTTAATAGAGCATATTATTGAACTTTCTTAAAAGTTATTTATAAACTGTATAATTAAAGAACAAATTATCTTATTTGAGAATATAAAAAATATTAGACTTTTAATTATATTAAAAACTTTAAAAATTAAACAAATATATATATATATATATAAATAATAGGCCAATTTACAGATTTACAATCTAAATTTTTGATATACAAACATAATTTATTTAATAAAATAAATTTATATAAATGTATTGACTTAATTTAAATTATCAAAAACAGGTCATATAGATTACAACTCAAATCGCTTGATCTATTTCTACATGTAACTTGCATTTAATGCTTAGCACTTTTTTATCTTGTACACTTCTATTGCCACGTGTATTTTTTCTTTTTAAGTTTATGCTCTTTGCTTATGTGGGACTTTCTTTTACTTTTTCCTGAACCGTTAATTGTTCAAATTAGTGTAGCATCAAGTTTGTATTTTTGTATATTGATATTTTTAGAGGATATTAATCCAAATTCTTTTTATAATATGAAGCTAATAAGGCGGTGGTATCAATTATATTTTTAGATTTTGAATAAATCAGATAAAAAAATATGTCAAAATATAAATTTTTAAATAAAAAAGTATAAAGAAGGAAAACATTATAAAAAAACTTTCTCATGATAAGAGCCAAATTTTCTGACGAGAAATTACCCAATTCATCCCATTTCAATCCCTCATCGTCTTCAGTCTCCTCCTTCTGTCTCCCGGTACATCTTTATCACTCTCTCAAAGTTCACTTCAGCGCACCTCAGCCCTCTCTGTCACAAGCCCACGCCTCTTCCCTCTGTCTCCTTCGCGCCGCCGTAGCCCGACCATCTCCTTCGTTTTGGTCTCATCTTCACTTCATCCAGGTATTTTTCAAATCTATATGGGTTGTATTATGGTATGTTTGTCATTTGATTTTGGGATTTTCCTTTGAATGTCCAAATCTATGGGTTGTATTCTTTCTGTTTGGCTTAAATCGTTCATCAGTTGTTTTCAGATCTATAGGGTTCAGATCTATGGGTTGTAATTGTTCACTTGGCCTATGAAATATAGGAGTTAACGGTTCATTTTGTTCACCTGCAGAAATATAGGGTTCAGATCTATATGGGTTGTATTAACAGTTAACAAACCTGGGCCTAAGATTAACATTTGTGATTAAAAATAAGGAGTGAAATATCAAATATTAAGCTTGGGAGTTTGTGAGATTGTTACTGCTCTAGCAGCCACACAAGTTCACTCACCAAGTAGAGTTTCAGCAATAGTCAGGATTATAAGAAAGACCAAAGATAGCTTATCCTACTTAGATATTTCTACACAACTGAGACTTCAACACAGGAGATAGATTTAAAAAGTTGAGATAGGAGAAGCAATAAAACAAATACCCTCCACCACGGCCTAAACGTCTCCCAGATCTGTCAAATGCAAGACCTGGGAAGAGAAACAAGAGAAAGTGAAAAAATATTCTCATGCTTAGACACTAGTAATTAAACAAGAAAACAAGAAGATTACCAGGTAAAAGGAGCAAATCAACTGGGTCATTTGCCTGCATAACTGCAACAAAGAGATCTTTCAAATGGTTGTAGATATCCAATCAGGTTAACTAGAGAATATATTTGATGGAAGTCAACCCTACAAAAATCAGCAAAATGAAATTAACTGCTTAAAAGTAGACATGGTAGGGAGAAGAAGGATGCACACATAACTTGTATCTGGTCCTGTGGAAGCAGCTTGGTAAAAATTATTCCATCATTAGGCTTCACATTTTTTTTCTTCCTTTTAAAAAATTGATTTAACATAGTCTAAACTTTAAAGCCCATGCTCTTTTAGCTCTATTATACTTGGTTTAACATTCACTAAAATAACATATCAGATATGAAAAGTATTACTGTCTCTAATGCCCATCCTCTTTTAGCTCTGTTATTCACTCAATGGTGTCTTTTATACTCTCTAACTTGTCCATTAATAAATTAAAAATGTGTTTTGGAGAAACTCTGCTTGATTCTGAACTCCTTTAGGTGCCATTAGTAGACTGATTTTTTATCTTTTAGAAAAAGAATAGCTTGATCAAGATCTGAATTACATTATCATCTTCTAAATTACAACTAACAAATCTATTTTATGCTTCTGGGCCGAGGTAATGGTCATTTTTTATTTTTTCTTATTGGTCATAATCAATAACCAGATCCAGCTTCTTATATTCCATACATTGTTGACTATATATATATATATATATATATAGTCCAAAATCATTAATTGTATCCTTAGAGTTTTGTGTATTTATATCTAAGCAATAAATCAGGGCATTATTTATATATATAGTTGACTCATAAATAGTGGAATAGGGTTAATTCTATAATAGAAATCAAAGCTGAAGTTTATTGGACTTTAGTCTCAAACTTCCAGAGTCTGAAGTTTAAAACCATGTTTATTCCTCTAATATTTAAAATCATGTACACCTATGTATGGTGATGCTTATAAATGTTGATTCAACATTCATTTTTCCTATAAATATTTACTACTATGTACAACTATGTAGGGGGTTGGTTTCTCATGGATCAATTGCAAAAAAGAAGGAAGATGCAGATTATTGCACTTATAGTTTTTCAATTACAAATGCTAGGTGATTTGCTGATGATATTGACTCTATGCTTAACATATATCATGCTTCATGATAATAGACGTCACAAGAAAAGGAAGTGGGTTGTTGGATTGTTCAATAAGCCTTTCCCTCATTATGATGACTTAGCATTGGTGTATGGAAAAGACAAGGCAATGGATAGAGAGTTGGAAGAAGAAACTCAGAATCTGAATGTAGATGCTGATGAAGCTAATTTGGATGGCACTCAATTGGATTCTGTGGCTGAAACTCAGGATCATCCTTCTTCATGCAACTTTTCTCCTCACACTACTACTGTTGCAGATGTTCAAAATTCAACATCTACTGCAAGGGGAAAGAGGAAGAGGAATGGAGGAACTTATGTCTTCGCCACAGATCGAATTGTAGATACTATTGAGGGGCTTAGAAAGGTTTATGAGAACAAATTTGGTGAACTTATACTCTATTTCAAGAATGAGTCAGATGCAGCAAATAGGAAGATGCAAGTGTTTGCTGAATTGGCTAAGATTGAGGGGCTGACGGCTACAGATAGATTGAGGGCAGGAGTTATCATTATGGAAAAGCAAAGTTTAGTAGATTGTTTATTTGCTATAGAACTTGATATGAAATATGATTTTGTGCAACATATTTTGGCATCACATAACTCGTAGTAATTTTAATTTGGTTATGAACTTGTGTCATTTTAATTAGGTTATGAACTAATGAAAGTAATTTTGATTAGGTTATGATAATTTTGATTTAGTAGAGTTCTATTAAATTGAAGTCACTTGGTACCATTGGGTTTCATTTAGTATTTTAGATTTTTTTTTATTGTATTGTATTATTAACATGTTTAATAATGATAAAAGTATTTAATGTTAAAATAAAAAAATTTATTATTGGATAATTTTTTTAATTATAAAAGTATTTATAATATTTGTATTATCAAAGTATATATGTTATTTTATTTAATTACTATTTAATTCAATAAAAGGGCATTTCTGAAAAACTTGGTTATATTTTTGGGAATCTTTTACTTCTACCAGACATAGAAATATAACTTTTCCAGGAATGCATCATAATATTTCCAAGAAAGTAAAGTATATACCAAACAGTGTTTTGAAAATTGGACCAGCCCAACCGATTGAACCAGGAACCGGCACTAGATCAGTCCAGATGACTCTTTAAATCGGGGGAACAAAAAATCAGTGAAAAACCAGTGAACTGAATTTGAACCAGTAAAAATCCATTGAACCGGGAGGGTTACTGGTTGGACCGGTTTTGAGTTTTTTTTGGTAATTTGTGTTGCAAATATCGAAAAAAGATGAAAAAGAAGAAGAAAAAGAAAAGAGGTGTCAAAATCATGATTAAACATACCAAGAACAACAAAAACAACTAAAAAAAATCAATATCAATATTCAATTTTCAGAACCTAATTTAAATATACATCAAAATGATTTTTTTTTTAATTATGCAGATTGTATAACACTAAAGTGATTTATTTTAATTGTGATGAAATTATTTAATGTATTTCAAATATATTAGTATTTATTGGTTGATTATTTTTATTTTTAATTATTTTATATATAATATATTCTATAATATATATAATATATAATTAAAAATATATTTTTTAATTCACATTGTTTTAACTGCGATTCAACCCCGATTAAATCAGTAACCCGTGACTCACTGCTTTTATCGGTTCAATGACCGGTTCAATTTTCTGAACATTGATACCAAACACATTTTATAAATTTTTTTAAAATTACATTTTTAAAAATATAATTTTCAAGAACCTTAACTTTCTTAGGCATCAAACATTTTTATTACCAAACGCTACCTCAAGGCAAAAGGTTGGCTAGGTGTGGATCCAACGCAAATTATGAGTTAAGACAATATGATATAATAAACACCACCAATATAAATTTTTAAACAAATTCCAAGTGATTAAATAATGAAAATCAATCTGGTGCAAAAATTTAGGGAAATTATATAACGTGCCGTTTGTTTCAAATTATTTAAAAAAATAAATTTTAGTATATTTGAAAATAATTTTAAAAAATATAATATTAATTTTTTTCATAAGCAATTAACGGTAATAAAAAAACACCTTTATCTAAGCAATTAAGAAAAGCATCTCACAGTGCTAATAAAAAAATTAAAATATACCTTACCCCTAGCTATTAAAGTATTATATTTTACTTTATTTTATATTTAAAATTATATTTCTCTTCATTTGATTAAATTAATTGATAGAATTAAAATATATTAACATAATAGTCTGTGTAACTTCTATTCAATTATGATTAATTGAATTTTATTTTTAATAATTAAATTATACTTTTTGAATATAAAAATAAATTAAAATTTTAAGAAATATAAAATAAGTATCTTTTACCATTTTATAACAAATAAAAGATTAAAAGTTACTTGTAAATAAAATAAGAAAAAAAAACTTTGAATTAGTAGGGTCGGTGGGTAGTATAGACTTGGCGTTGTAACCTCTCAAAGGTTTTGAAAATTTGTTAATATAATAAAATATTTAGTATTTAAATATAAAAATATCATAATTCAGCCTCATTAAATCAAAAAATTTATTTTTATAGAGAATTTTAAATCTTTAACTAAATTTTTTTAGCCTTTTTTATAACAAAAAATAAATTATAATCAAATGAGTATCAAATTATGATAAATTTAATGTTGTTTTGATATTTAAAATAATGTCTTCATATATACATTTTTTAGTTTTTTATACTTTTATTTTTCCATATATTAAGTTTTTTAAATTTTTATTTTCTCTAATTTTTAGAAAAAAAAATTATTTAACCTCTCAATAAAAATGGGCTATCTCCACCACTTCAAATTAGTAGTATGTTAATATACTTTAGAAAAAGTCATGTTTTGAATTCAAGTATTATTATTATTTTTAAAATTGTGAACAAATTTTTAATTTTTAATGATAAGTAAAAAATATACAAAGCCCTACTCTTTTAAACTTTGGAGTAAAATATTTTCTCTATTCATGAAAGATGACTTAATTGCATAATTATTTATTTTATTTTAAAAACTTACACTATCCTTTCTATAAATTAAAAATAAGTTACAACTAAACTTAATTTATTAATTGACCGTTATTTTTTATTCAAATAATTTTTTTTGTATAATATAACTAAAACATTATAAATTTTATATAATATGATTAAAATATATTTTTTTATTATTTTACTTCAATTAATTTTGTAATGTTTTAAAAATATAGTTACTTGAAAAAAATTCTTTTTTTATTTAAAAAATATCATTGCTTAAAAAAATTTATTTTTTTTATTTTGAGAATATCATTACTTAATAAAATTATTATTTTTAAATATAATTAATTGATTATTTTTATTTTTTTAAAAGTATTATTACTTGAAAAGTTTTTTTATATTTTAAAAATATCATGATTTAAAATTTTTTTCTTCTGTATTTAAAATATAATTACTTAAGAAAATTATTTTTTTCTATTTTAAAAATAGCATTATTTGAAAAAGATTTTTCTTTGTTTTAAGAATATCAATTTTTTTTTATTTTAAAAATATTATTACTTGAAAATTTTGTTCTTTTTAAAAATATAATTACTTAAAATTTTTTTTAAAAAAAGCATTACTTTGAATTTTTAAAAAACATATTTATTTTAAAAAAGTTTATTTTTTATTTAAAAATATCATTACTTAAGAAAATTTTATTTTTAATTATTTTAAAAATATTATTACTTAAAATTTTTTAAAATATTATTACTTAAACGTATTCTTTATTTATCATTTTAATGAATGAATAAATATTTTAAGTAAAAATAATTATGTTATTTTAATTTATAATATTTTTTTAAAAATTTAAATAAAAAATTTTAAAAAAATTAGATTAAATTAAATTATATATAAAATTTTAAAATAAAAAAAGACTATATAATTAAATCTTATATTAAGAAAGAAAAAATTATTTTACTCTAAACTTTAACAAGTTTTTGAGAAAGTATAAATGAGACTAAAGAGAATGAAACAATTGGTTAAATGGACTGTCTTGGTAGACGCACAGTTAATCAGTCTGTTCCAAGTTTGAAGGTTCATTTCTCCATCTCCACGAAAACGAAACAAGAAAAAGTGGAGAGAATGAAATTATCGGCAGTTTATCGTAGTTTCTATCTGGCGTTTAGTAATTTTGCTTGAATTTTGAAACTCTAGAAGCAAGACAAACATGCCATTACAATGGGACACGTGTGACAAATCTTTCCTCCTACTCTTTCTCTCTCTTCCTCGGATACACAATAATACCCATGGGAGAGGGCGCACAGAGCTTCTCTTGAAGTGAGGGGGGTTCAGACCAAGCGATCTCAGTGGCTAAAAATTTGGGATCACACGGGCACAATTTGGAGCGAGCCATCCGTAGCCCACGCTACTCGTTCCACCACATATTGGCTATTGCAACTGCCATTCCTTTTCTCTAATCTCTCACTCACTCAGTCCCTTTATTCTCTCGCTCTTCTGAGCAACGCTTTCTCTTTCTTACCCTCTTTTCTTCTGCGGGTTTGCTCTCAATGGCACGCTCTCATGCTAGTCTACGCTGCGTCTAATTGATTCGCAACTCCCAAATATTGATCTGCTACAGGATTCGTCATGAGTGCTGCGGTTGCTAATCAGTTGATCTCCGTAAATCCCGACGAGCTCAGGTTCCCATGTATGTACCTTCTTTCATCTGTTATGTAGAGCGGTTCCATATTCGTTCCATCACATTTCGGCTCACCAATACTTAACCCGGAAATTGCATGAAAAATTTGCATTCGTGTTTGGGGATCGTTATTTTATTAGAATTGAAATGGCTATAAAAAGTTAAAAGGAGGCTAGGAATGAACTGCTGAATTACAATTTTGTGGCTTAACCCAAGAAACTTTTTGGTGAAATGATTGAACTTGCGTAATTCGTATATTTTACTTGAATGTCACCATATGCTGTTAAATTATTCGTGAAACTTACACGGATATTGTTTCCTATTTAATTTTATGGAACCAAGACAAGGACTAGAAGGACTAATAACATATGCCAGAACTATATATGAACAATAAATCTATTGTTATTTCTTACTAACAATCTCCGGCTTTGCTTCTTGTCAAATTTCTACTCAAAATATCAAGGTTCCATTACCAGATTGAAAAGTGGTTGATTTTTATGCAATTTTCATGAGGAGAGCACATCTAAATTTCTTGAGCAAATTATTCACTTCTACTTCTCATTTCTTAAAACTGCATTTTTTTTTCCTTTTTGCTAAATCAAATAGGAATTGAGATTATATGAGAACAGAATACGCTAGTGTAATGAAAGATGTCTTTATGGGAATGCTTAGAAGATTTCATATATAAAACTTTATTAGTGTCTGTAAAATATAAATATGAATTCTTTCCTCAGTCTTTTCCTTACTGTAAAGCTTGGGTTCTTATTCACTTATGCTCATAAAACTCATGTAACCAGTTGAGCTGGAAAAGCAAACATTTTGCGATATTAAAGTTCTGAACAACACAGAGCACTACGTTGCTTTTAAGGTACTCTTTAACTGCATATGCGTGAACAAACTCCTTGTTGCAATATGCTTTTCTCCAGCTGACCCTTAGTGCATTCTGGTTATGTTCCATTACAATGTTATGCTACTTTGCTCTTTGCTAGGTCAAAACCACTTCACCTAAGAAGTACTTTGTACGACCAAACACTGGTGTTGTACAGCCCTGGGACTCATGTATCGTCAGAGGTGATGCTTCTTACTTTTGTAGAATCATTTTTTCAGTACCTTTAATTAAGATCTTTGTTAAACTGGTGACTTTGGTGATTGGTAATTCCAACCAATCAAATGTCAGAAAAATGGAAGTTAGTCTTCCACATCACTAAGAAGAATCTCTATTTTGGAGCTTAATTTCAAACATGTAATACTCTATTTGAAGTTTTGATAGTCCCACGTGGTTAAATATAAATACTGCTGGCTTCAAACAATATGCTATTTACTCATGAGGTATTAACATCTATCATGTTCTACAATTTATTGATTATACAGTCGCCCTTCAACCCCAACAAGAACATCCTCCTGACATGCAATGCAAAGATAAGTTTCTCTTACAGAGTACAATAGTGAGTCCGAATACTGATGTTGATGAGCTTCCATCAGATACTGTAAGAATGTCATCACTGTCCTTGTTTTACAAGATCAATTCTATAATTTGAAGAGAAAAATGGTTCAAGAACACTGTTTAATTTGGCATGCAGTTTAATAAGGATAGTGGAAAGCCAATAGAGGAGTGCAAACTAAGAGTTCTGTATATCTCTCCTACATCAGCCCAAGGAAACTCTGAAGATGAAGCATCAAAGAACCCCTCCCAAAATTTTGATACCAATCCTGTGAGTCTCTTTTACGGTTCCTTTTTTATGCTTTCTTTCAAATTTGGTAAATCCATGCTTTTAGCCGTACTTTGCATCTTATTTATCAGGCTAAATCCATATCCCACCCACCTCGGTTTGGCAGGGTCCCTGTAGAAATGCAAACAAACCTAGCATATTTGTAACAACAAAAGCCTGAGAATTGAGGATAAGGGGAGAATCACTTGGCCAAAGAGAGAACTAAAGAACTCATCTACAAATCACACTCAATTTTAGTTTATAGCTTGAAATCCTAGGGTGATAACATTATTCATGGGTTTTGTGAGAGCTTTGGTTCTATCTTGTAGATGCACAGATAACTTATGCGGATGATGCATGATGGATTCGGAGGAAACAACAACACTAATATGCTTTTCAAATAATTTGTGAACAAGCTAGAAAGCATTTTGAGATTTATAAGGAATAAGGAAATGCAAAAAACACCTGTAAAATCAATGGGAGTCTTCCTATGACAAAAATAACTTCTGATGTAATATTAAATCTGTGCCGCATCAAATTTCTTATATTTAGAGTAGAGCTAGATCTGGCTACAAATGGTCCTTCTGTTTCTTTCTCACTTTCTATCAGTTTATTGGTGTTTTTGTCAACTTTTTAGAGTAATGCCAGTTGCACAACTTTTTTTCCCTCACAACTAAAATGTGGTGCATCTAAATTCAGGTAGGCCTTCCTGAAAATGGTTTAAGTGGGGCCTAAAGAATTTTGATACAGCCACCTGTAATAGTTGTGACTTGTGAGGGTTGTAGGGTTTTGGGTTGTGCAAGTAACATTTTTCAGAAAGGAAATTACGCTTGGATCTTAAATTGGTTAGACAGAGACGACTTGTGAAAGATTCAAGTACAATTTTACTCCTCATGGGACTGTCTAAAGACTGAAGTTGAAGTTTTCTACTGTCATTTTCTGTTTTTGAGATACCACCCTTTTAATTTTTTTTCCTGATGAACTTATAATGGAGTCCGTTGGCCAACGTGCATATTTTTTTTCATACATATGTATATATTCATAATTTGCATATACAATGGGTCAATTATTTTGTGTCAGCAAAAGAAATAGGTGGTTGCTTGATGGGTTGTGTCTTCTGAGTTTGACTGGTCATGTCTAAAACGTTACCCTGTGTCGCATATGTTATTCTTTTTCTTCTGGTGAAAAGGAAATACATTAGAACAAAATTAAGTAGAACAAAGTCTGGGCCATGAGGTCCCAATTCAGTCATTCAGAAGATGCCAAACAGCCCCAGCGGGTGTAGTATCTAAAACAACATAGTTGTCATGAGACATAACAGCAATATTGGCAACGAAATTAGCTGCTCTTTTAGCTTCCCGAAAGATGAGGCCCAACTGAGGATTCCCCACCGCTTGCAGTAGCTTCCTTCTATTAGAAATGGGACTTGATAGATTCAAGTTACGAGCAGTGTTTGCAGTCCATCATTTGCAATATTACTAAGGCATTCAGTTCAACAATAATAGGTAGAAGAGGCTGCTGCAAGGCAAGTAACAAGCCATCCCAAAGACCCCAAAATTCAGCAGTCACGGTCGTGTTGCCTAAAGTTCTCAAAAGAACCTTTAACCCAATTTCCACGGTGGTCCCGGATAATAGCTGCACAACTTGCAGGGCCTGGGTTGCCTTTTGCTGCTCCATCACAGTTGAGTTCAAAGTAGCCAAGCCATAAGGAGAGGAACCCAATCCATTTCTACTGCCCTCTTCTTAGACGTGTTCACATTTCCCCCCATAATAGCCCAGAATTAAGGCTTCTGAAATATTAACTTGTCTGGTAGAGGTTCATCCTTGGGAATTTCCGAACATAATGTGAACTATTTTTTGCATTATAGCATTTAATACCCCATGGTCCAACGTCTTTAGAGGTTCATAACTGTAGTTTATGTTAGCTAGTTTTGAATTTGTTTCAAAGTTTGAATTTTTCGTTGTATGAAGAGTCAGGCTTTACAGCGCTTGAAGGAAGAAAGAGATGCTGCTGCCAGACAAACACTGCAACTGAAACAGGAAGTGGTAATTATGCAACATGTTTTCTCGCATTACTCCTTTATCAAAAGCTTTTTTGGTCAAGATTTGATTTGGAATTATACTTCGAAGTATGTTTTGTCAGTGACTAGATTGTTGAGAATTACTAAGATTATACTTAATAAGCCTATAAACCCTTTGATTCTCCCCATCTAACCCCCAAAGGAAGAAGAATATGGAGATTTATATCATTTTCATATGAACATTCAAATAGATGTAGCCAGTACTCTATAGCTTTTTGAGTTTTTCAAGGATAAATTCCAGATATGGGGATTGGCTTCTCATCTTATGACTTGAGGAGACATTGGTTGAAAATAATGCACAAGATGTGAATTTTAAGTTGGATATATTTCCTGTACTAAAATTGACCATGAGGTGAATAAGACTTAAATTGCTTAGTGGAAGTTAACAATATCTAAATTTTTAACTGTCCAAAAGGTCTTGCGCCACACCTCAATCTATGATAGTTGTCTGAGATATCGATGGTTGACCCTTGACAGTCATCGCAAATATTACTAATCCAATGGTTTTCTTGATGTGCAGGACATGTTGAAAAGGCGAAGACGAAGAAGCGATCCTGGCTTTTCCTTCGCCTTCGCCATTTTTGTGGGTTTCATTGGAATTATGGTTGGCTTGCTTTTGAAACTTTCCTTGTCTTAACCAATTACAAAATGATTTTACCCTATTCAGAACCTTTTCTTGCAGTTCTTCCGAGTAATGTCTGTAAAGTTGTATTTTCTGTTGAAAGGGATTTTTTTCATCTTACTTTTTTAAAAAAATATATAAATTAATCATATGATAGTTATGTTTCATTATTAGTAATTAATGAATGTTTGCCGTGTACATCATTTTAAGAAAGAAAAATTCGATCAACAATGTTTCCACTTACTTTATTACTCTAGGGTATTATGAATAGTCATTTCTTTCCTCAAGTGAGATCATAACCGCAATCAATTTTCAACGCCTAGAAAATTTCCGGGCTCCCCTGCTCCAATCTCCCAAAACAATAAGGAGAAAATAAAATTTAACAATAATGTTGAAAACTTAAGTAATTTACGGAGTCAAGTTATAGACAGATAGAGAAAGGTGAGGGAAGAGTGGGGCTTCCCATTCCTCTCCTCTCAGTATTTCTCTCCAATTTCATCCCTTAAAAGTTCTCCTGAACCTTAAACAATTTGGATCCAATCTTATCTATAGAAACAGTTTATGTCATAATATTTGTCAGATGGTCATATTTACTTCTTTTAATATTAAATTAACAAATACATAACAATTTAACTAGTATTTATGAAAAAATTCATTATAAATAACATTATTCATTGTGGAAGGTGAAGTTGCATTGTGAAAATTTTTGGGATGAATGAATTTCTCAATATCTATATTTATACTATTATATATGATTTTAAAATTATTTGATGTCTTCGTATGATAAAATCATCTCATAAAAAATGGGAGGAAATTGATATGTTTCCAAATATTTAGAGATAGTAAGATAGTGGAATAATATTATTTTTTTATAAATTTAAAAAATATTAGTGAGCACTTAAAAAAATAGCGAAAAATATTTAAAAATTAAAATGATTTATTATTTTAAAATTTTAAAAAATAAAGACATTAAATAATAGTCTTAAGAGAAGTATTACGTCCAATTGTAAAAGTATATAAAAAATTTTAAAAAAAGGTATAGCATATGGAGTGTATTCAATTCAATAATTTCACTTACACTACGAAAAGCAAGACTGATTTCGTTTTTTGGTAAAGAAAGGGGCCCAAGCCCAACGGAAAACAAACAAATTATACAATTACATCTCTGAGCCAAGAAGCCCCATTCAAATCAAGCTTGATTTGTCGTGGCGTTACTTAATCACCTTAGAATGGGCGGGATTTGGCACGGGCGAAATATTGAACCCACACGTGCCACATTCCCGCCTCTCTTTCATCTTCCATTTCTGCAAAAAGCAAAACCAATCCACTGATTCACGCACTGCTATCCGAAGGTCTACCACTGGATCTGCTTCGTCGAAGCAAAAAATCAAATGGGAACTCTAATCAGCGGCTCAGTACTCGGTGCTTCGGTCACCTCCGAATCACAAATGGCCTGGCACCTTGCCGCTCTTCTTTTATCGGTTGGTCACCCAGCACGCCCCTCCGACCTCGCGTCTCGATGCACCTTGTTCAGTGCTTCCCCCGAGCTAGTTGAGTTCCTCTGCTCGATCCCCGAATCTCCCATCTTCCTCACCATCGATCTCTACGTCACTCTCTCTGCTGTGGCTCTAGTCGCTGTTGGACGCTTTATCTCGGAAACCAATTTGAATAGTTCTTCTCTCCTGCCTGGAGTTGGAATCAGCGTTTGCTCAACAACGAGGTGGTGGAGGGATTTTAATATTTCGAGGATGTGCTTCAGGAAGCGCAAGCGAAGATTCTTTTCAGATTGCGATTTTCCCCCTTTCGCTAAAAGGGTACTTAATTCTGATTCTAGAAATGGTAATAACATCTATCCTTTCCACTTCATATAATTCTCTCCGCCTTCACATGGGTTTCACTTAATTTGATTGGTAATTCTAATGATGAAGCAGTAGATGAGCTGGATCAAGTGAGGTTGCTTTCTCCAAAGAGAATCTGCAATGGTTCTTCAGGGGTAATTTGTTTATCAACTATAATTGCTTTTTTTTTTTTCAGTACATCACTTATTGAATTTCTTCCTTTTCTTATTTTTATAATTTGATATTGACTAAATTAAAGTGCCATTCCATGACAATATAATCATATTTTTCTTCAACACTTTACTCTTTTTTTTCTTCCTGATTGTTGTATTTCATCTTCTTGCAGATTTTTTTTCAATCTAATGACAATATAATCAGGACCTTGGGTTCACAGCCATGGAACATGTCACTGCATTCATCCTCAAATTTTGTCAAATCCTATAGGACGCACTTAACTGTTGAAATGGAAAAGGCCGATGATTTAGATGGTGAAATTGATACAAATGAGTTAGTGTCAGAGAAGGTAAATGAGAAAATTGTAGAAATAGAACCTGAGTCAGATGTAGAACTGGTTTCTCCATCTAGCATATTGGAAAATCCAGCTCAACGCAAGGAAGCTAAAATAAAGGAGACGTTAAGAAGCAGAACAAATGTCAATGACACATTCAAAGATTTTAAGCCTAGCAACATGTCATCGTTAACAGGTGACAAAGTTAATGGCACTAGAAAAGTTGCAAATACTGGAATATGTGACGGCGAAAGAATTTTGGAATGCAAGAAGACACCGTGGTTAATTAGTTCCCTTAGCATGAAACCTGTTCATAATATGGTCCAGCCAGATATTCTACCCAAAGGTGATATTAGAAGGTTCCATAATAGAAAATGTAATCAAGTTAAGCATTTCAAGGGAAAGCAAATGGTTGTGGATGTGAAGGATATGGACATCTCTATTGATCTCCCTGCTGTTCAGAAGTTTCCTCAACCCCCTTCCAAGCTGAATACCATGCACAGTGATGCAAATGCTCCTAATTTGCAAGGCCTCTGTAAGAGTTTACATAATTATAAGAACATTGATTCTCATGAAGAGAAGCAGTATGATAAAATAGATCAAACATCATTCAGTAAGGCACAGAAAAAGAATTGCACTGGCGTGCATATCAAGGAAAGAAGGGGAACTTCACTCTCAATGTGTCCTGAGGTATGCTTAAAATTTGAAACACTGCTACCTTGTTGGGAGTTCACTTTAGCTTTCTCTAGAAGTCATTAACTATGTATTGAGTTGAAGCTGTGCTCTCTTGTGGTTTATTGTTTTGCCGATAAAGAGCAATTGATCCCTGTTCTGTAGGATCAAAAGGAGCTTAAAGAGGTTCCAACATTTGAATCATACATTGTAGAGGAGGAAGAAGGTTCAGGTATCAAAACTTTGATTACTTCCTGGTTTGGCCACCACATCCATGCGATCCCATTCTATTTTCGTGTATAAAAATGTATTGACTGATCTTGTTCCCCTAAATTTATACTTGAAGGTGGTTATGGCATTGTTTACAAAGCAAGGAGGAAGGATGATGGAGCCACAGTTGCCATTAAATGTATGCAGGACAACAAACTTTCTACCTGTTACATCATTGGCTCTTCTAATTTATAATTCCTTGTGTCTTGACTCTATATTAAAACCTGCTTTGAGGGGTAACACATTCTTTGTCGATCTTGATCAACATACTGCATTGCTTATCATCAGTAAAACTTTATCCAGCATTCTTTCTATGGCCATTTATATTGTGAAAATAATTTAATCATATGATTCAACGCATACTTATTGCCTTATTGGTACTCCCATTTGGCAGCTAAACAGGAACTCACTTGCTTGCCAATATATTCTCAACAATGCAAGGTTACAAATTTGTATAGCAATTTCTTTGATTTGAAATCTATGTTATTGACCATCAAATATCAAAATATAGTCTTTAGTTTTCGCGGTTCATGAATTACAAGTTATGACCCTCTTAGAATTAGAAGGGGCTAATTACAATTTAAAAGACTGCAAGCGCATAATATGGTTTGGAATATGTTTATTATGGACTATCTCCATCCCTTGATAAATGTGGCGTAATTTAATGCTGTAGTAGTTATTTGGTATGTTTCCCTCTGAACGCTATGCCTTGTTATTTGAAACATTTTAAATTCATGAATGCTTCATTGGACATGACATTATTCGGTATTGCAATTGCATGTGGGAGATATGCCCTCACTTTATCGAACAGTGCTAAAGAGATGCCCACTCAAGCAACTGATGAAATAGTTTCTTCGTTTCATTAGTTTGTCCAAATTGCCTTGTCTATTACTATATCACATAAGTTCCATGGACAATCAAATTTTTTTAATCTTGCCTCTTTGTCTTATGATTTGGAGAACAAATGTAGCTGTAACTAGAAGCTTTGTTTGAATACTTAGTTTAAGTAACATAAGAAATGTCATTATAAAGTTAACATGATTATATTTATATTGGAGGATGCTAAATTAATCATGTTATTAATTTTTTCCTAGAAAGGAATTTTTAGAAAGCATCGTAATTATGCTCTTATTTCCTAACATAAGGAGGCTTTATATTAGAACACTAAGATGTACTAGTGCTGTAGTGTAAGTGATGCTTCATTCTACCATATTTGATCATAAATTTGCTACTATTAAGTGAAATATAGTTTAATGCTGAAATTACATAAGATAGGCTCTTTCCTCACCTTAAATTTCATCCCTTAAATTTCATCGTTGTGTCTATGCAGGTCCTCATGCTAAAGCTAATGGGCAACATGTTACCAATGAGCTAAAAATTCTGGAGCAATTTGGGTAACATCTACTCAGAAATATTGCTATAACATTTTGCATTGCTGGTTATATCCAAAAATTAGTGACTTTTGTATGCTAATGACTTCTTAATTCAGAGGCAAAAACTTTATAATTAAATATGAAGGCAGCTTCAAGAATGGAAATACTGATTGCTTTATTCTAGAGCATGTTGAGCATGATAGACCTGAGGTAAATTTCTCACATTTAAATGAAGATTTGAGTCATTATCCGTTTTTCTCTTTCATCTAGAATTTTGCCTGGAAATTTAGGTGTTAAGGAAAGAAATCAATATTGCTCAAATGAGATGGTATGGCTATTGCATGTTCAGGGCTCTTGCAAGTCTTCACAAGCGGGTATAAAGGATTCTATTGATGTTGTAATTTTCATGACCTTTGGAAAATTAGAGGTTCTTAAAATTGCTTATGCATACACAGGGAGTAATACACAGAGATGTTAAACCAGGCAATTTCCTTTTCTCTCGTAAGCTTAACAAAGGTTTTCTTATTGATTTCAATCTTGCCAAGGTAAGCATAACGTTTCTGTGATGGTCGATGAATTTTCCTCGTTCTTCAATATGTAAATATGTTTTACCTTATTTTTATTATTTTGTTTTTTCTTGATGCTTTTCTCAGGACCTGCATCAGAAGCATAGAAGTATCAGTAAGCTTCCATTACTTTCTAGTTTCTAAGCTTTATATGTAATTTACTAATAAGTGAAATGCTAAGTGTATGACAATTGAATCGCTAACTCTTTGTTTAGGAACAAAGCGAGGAGGATAAGAAAATAGGGAGAATGATAAGGGAAGTGGAAGTGAGGCAGTAGAAAATAAATTTCTCATTTTCTGTTTGGATGTCATATAAACAAGGAGAATGGAAATGAAGAGATGATTGTGGATTTAGAATAGCATAAGCTTATGTTTTAATCATCTCTTCAGTTTTTCTCTGCTTTTGGAGATTCTCCTCAATCCTCATTTTAATCCTTTCCCTTTTTTTTCATCACTTCCAAACAAAGTATAAATTTTTGGATAGTTTGGTTGGTTTGCCCAAACATGTCAGTTCCTTGGGGTTCTACTATCGTCATCGGTATAAATTATTAGAAAATTTTCTGTTACTTTGTTGGAGCTAGTTGTATAATTTACCACACAAATCAATGCAAGGGTGTAGTTCAATCACTTATCACGTCGGACTTTCTGTCGAAAATTCTACAGGTTCAACCAAATGTAGAAAGTTCCCAAATGTCAAATCTTTGGAAGCAGCGACAACAAAAGGCACCAAGTCAAATTTAGATCCTAAGGACAACAGGAGGAAGACTATGGGCCAATCAAAGACTAAAGATGACAGGGTTAGTGGGAAGGTAATGCAAAGTCAAGGTGCAGATGGTTCAGGTGTAACTTCAGCAAAGGACGTGACTAGCACAAGGACATCATTGGCAGAGAAACTGAGGAAAACTTTGCCAAGACAAGGTAGGAAAGAACTCATCAACTTTTTGCAAGAAGCTCTGTTAGGTCCAAATCAAGGACAATCAAGTATTCCGGCTCCTATGAGAAAGCGGGTTCCAGGACCTCGTGGTAAGGTGGACAGCGAGCTTGTATACATCACTCCCATGCCTTTGCACTCAACTGGAATTGATGTCACTGGTGCTGGATTTGTGAAGAGCAAAGGTTCAATTCTTATTCATGGATTATATGGTTGACAACAATTTCTGTACTTAATACATAATCTTTGATTCATAGGGAATGGAAAGCATATGAGAGAAGGTTCTTGTGTGGGAACGAAAGGCTTTCGGGCTCCAGAGGTAGGGTGATGATCAGCTTTTGGAAACGGATGGCTTAAATATGTATATTCTGAATATAACTTGAGGTTAACTCAATGGAACTGTTGCCGCATTGCACTCGTATCAGACATATGCAGATTCATGCATATAAAGCTGTGCTGATAAGTGATAACTAAATATGAAATTAAACTTTCTAATGTCGAATAGTTGACTACGTTTCTATGATAAGGTAGGGATTTTGTATTATCATTTTGTTTGGAAAGGATGGTCTCTAGAATCATCAATCCTGACAAGCAAACGAATTGATCTAAATTCCCGTGTTACTGTATAGGTTGCCTTTGGTTAATTGAACTAGCGGAGGCAAACGGACTCATGAAAAAATCCTCTTTTCTTTGATTGAAGATCTTGTATGAATTTTACGAAAAAACAAGCAGCCTGATGGTGAATACTTTGTGCAGGTCTTGTTCAAGTCTCCACATCAAGGTCCGAAGCTTGACATCTGGTCCGCTGGTGTTTCCTTACTCTACCTCATAATTGGGAGAACACCTTTTACTGGTGATCCTGAGCAGTAAGAATTCTTGATATGATCGAATAGTTCAGCATGCTTAACGTATTCATCTTCATTATTTATTTTATAATTACTGTTGTTAACGTAATTTTCAGGAACATAAAGGATATAGCTAAACTGAGAGGCAGTGAAGATCTTTGGGAGGTTGCTAAGCTACACGACCGCGAATCCTCATTCCCTGTGGTATTCGTTTCTTAAGATTGAGATCCACTCGCGATATTTTATGCAAAAGCTTACTTGAACTGAACAGTACCTCTTGCGTTGCAGGACCTATATGATAAACAAACTTTGGCATCTATTGGACTTCAAGATTGGTGCTTAATGAACACCAAGAGACCAGACTTCCTTGAAGGGGTCCCTGGTTCACTTTTTGATCTTTTGGAAAAGTGCTTGACAGTGAATCCTAGACTGAGAATCAGCGCAGAGGAAGCTCTCAAGCATGAGTTTTTTGCTCCATGCCATGAAAGCCTGAAAAAGCAGAGGCTATGTAGGCAGGAATTCAACTTGGACTCCTGAGTTGAGCCAGCATATTTTCTGACACAAATAATCACTCACTAACGGAGATTTCTGAGCAGGACTTTGTGATTTCTTTTTACACCACCGTTGACGGGATTCTGGCATCATTTTCCATCGTCAGAGTCCCTGAAAGGAACCTAGTTATGTAGATATCATGCTTATATTCTGGGGCGAGTGGGATTAACCCATGTTACTGTAATTTATAATTTATTACCCCTCCCGGGTATTCTTTGTTCCTTACAGTGTCTTAACCGCGTTACAACTGTTTCCATTGGTACAAGCTGAAACTGTGAATATTACCTCATTTTATTGGGTATGTGTTAAGATCGTGTTATCTGATAGTGATATCGTCCTCATTTTAGACAAATTCTTAGACAATATACACATAATATATTATATCATTCACATAATTCAATTAAGTTATATATATATATATATATATTAAAATGGAATAGAATGAATTTTATTTAACTGGAATATAATATGTGTATAAAAGCTTCATATTGGTAGTTGATATCTGTGGAAGGATTTATTGTCCCAAAGCCCAGAAACAAAAACAAATATCTATACAATTCAACGATGACACTTGTTCACCAATGCTCCTCTTCCTGAGCTAACACGGAAAGTATAACTCAGGATTGTTCTTTATTGATATCTCTAGTCGCAGAATAAAGATAGTTTGTATAAACATTTTCGCATTATCTATAGTTTGTTTATATAAATTGTAAGATTATAATTTGTATATTGAAAACATTTTTGGAACTCAATTCTGTTCCAGTCTTACCTTGTGTATGGTATTTCTTTCGAATTATGTCTTCTTTTTTGCTCCCAAGTTTGTTTTAAATGTCGACTATTCTCTCTCTTGAAATCGACCAATATGTGATTTTTTATTTAATAAAATTTTCAAACAGATTACTTAGAAGATAAGCATTTTATTTACAAACTAGATAAAGAGTGGTCCCCGAGAAATGCTAAAGTATTTTTAGGGCTGATCTGTTGAATTTTGATTGGCTGCAGTACGTGGATATATGCTCCCTCGATGTTAGGCAATGTCAATAATTATAATACAATACCACCGGAGAAAAAGGCAAAGTCCGCAATGGGACTTTAGATTGGGAAAAGGGTGATATTGTATTTTCCCCTTTTTTTTGGGAAAATTGATTTTTAGTTACTTAATGAATAAGTTATAAGAAATTGAACAGTTCTAGATATGAATTCAATTAAATTTAAATATATATTGTTTTTCAAGGTTTATAAAATATTTTTTTTTAAATTTTAATGATAATTAATTATTTTAGTTAAAATAAATAAATTTTTCTTTTAAATTTATAAATGTCGTTTGTTTAGGTGAAAATAACATTTTACCTTTTGATTCATCTTTTGCGTTTGACGTGGTTTTGGTTTGAAGTAAAAAATGTCAAAAGTTTTTTTTGAACTTTTTATTTGATAGGTTGTTGATAAAGTAATATAAAAAAATAGATTGTACGTTAATTATATTGGACATAAAGTATATTTTTAAAATATTTTAAGTGCAAAAAAGTTAAATGAGTTAGAATCATCAAACTAAATCTTAAAATTATTATGATCATTTAATCAAAACTCACTTAAAAACAAAAATAATGACTAAATCAGAATTATATTTCAAAGTAAATTTTTGAACTCCTCTTTGAATAGACTTAGAAGAAGCTTACTCTATCTCTTTCAAGGACAAGGAGACAATATTTTATCAAAGATATTCTTTCTCATCTTCTCCTATTTTTCTTAAGCTATCTTTGGCATATTTATTTTTTTTAAGAGAGTTATTTTATGAAACTCTTTGTGAGCATTTATTTTTTATTGTGAAAATTTATTAGATACTTGGAAGAAAAATTTAATAGTTTGAGTTTGTAAAAATTATGATTGCTTTTCTTAGAGAGAATGTTTGTAAAGACTATTATTACCTTCTTGTTGTAAGAAGTTTTGTTAAATTTTTTGGTAGAAAAATTCAGTAGTTATAGATTAATTTATGAGATATTGTAAAAGGTTTTGATGCTTAATCCTGTATTTTGATGGTTGCCTATCTTAATGAAATTTGTACTTTATGCTTAAGAAGTAGATATAGGACCTAGTTTATAAATCTAAACTACTATATATCGTGATATTATTTTTTTTCTTCTTTAATCTCTTATAAATTATTAAAAAATTTTTGATCAACCTAATCTTTCACATATTATATCTTATCATTTGTAAATCAACTTTAAATTTCGTTTTTATATTTCAGTTGTACTAAACATTTTACAAAATTTATGAATTGAATTGTTTTAGATTTTCAAAAAGAATTAGAGATTTTCAATATTTAATTCAATCTCCTTTCTTAAAAATGTTACATATATTTTCTAACATAAATGATAATGATATATATTACTCTATTTAATTTCTTAAAAAATTTGTATATAATTATTTTAATAATAAAAATAATATAACCAACCTTACAAGCATAGAAAATAACTACCTTCTCGTTCATGAACCATGACTTGTCTCGCTTGGCATTAAGGTATGGAATCAACAGAGAGAGGTTCACCCAAAGACAAGACACAAAGAATATGAATCCGATGACGTCATCTACATCTCCATTTCTCTTTCCGAAATTACCCTCCTGGAAAATGACATCCTCCCTTTTTGAAACGATTACTTGAAGCACTCAATCATTGTTAAGTGATATTCGATATTTAAAATGGACTACTTTTATTTTCTGTTTCTGTTGTTTTCCTTTTCTAATTATTTATCTCACCAATCACTATATCTCCCTCTCTCTTTGCTTAAATTTCAAAGAAGTTTCTAGAATTAGAATTAACATAATCCACCCAACACGCCAATCCTTTCACGGGTCGGGTCTACTAATTTCGGGAAGTTGCTAGCGAGAGAGTTGTAAATACTACTATAATAAAAGGGTACAACAGGTATTAAAGGAAACCAGAACTTTCCAGGAAACGAACCCCGTGAGTCCCTGACTCTGCATATAAGAGGCACCGCAACTCCTCAACGGATCTACTTGGAATTCATTTTGTGGTGCTTTTCTCATCCACCAATTCTCTTGCGAATCTTTGCGCTCTCTGATCGAAACCAATGGACGCCTTCACTTCGTTTTTTGATACTCAATCGTCTTCAAGAAATCGCTGGAGCTACGATACTCTCAAGAATTTCCGTCAGATTTCTCCGGTCGTTCAGAATCATATCAAACAGGTAATTTTTTGCGGTTAGTTTGACTTGCTCTAAGGGTTTTATTATGCATCATTGCCTGGGATTTAACATCGTATAAGACACAGGAAAAGATCGTGAACATCTGGATTATTGATTTGTTAGGGTTTCTTTTGCATCGATAAATAAACTTTTAATTCTGTTTGCCGAGTTTGAATACGAAGGAAACCATGAATAGTGGATTTGTTTGCTAATGAAGTCTTGAAACATTTTCTTGGTTTTATATTTAGAAATATCTTGACCTATTAATGTTTTTCCACTATTAATTCCTTTTGCTTCTGCCAATTTCGGCGATCGAACAATATTTTATGGAACCTGGTCGTGTATTTAAAATATCTTTTCCTTTTCTCAATTAGTTTCGGTTCTGATATTTGAGGTGTCTTGAATTTCGAAATTCCTGAATCAAACAACAAATTTCTTGTATGATATATCGTTTTTCCTTTAAAACTATTCTTTTGGTATCCTTTTTTGTCGTCATCTTTTAACCATAATTCGTCTAGTTTTTCATTTGTTTCAAGATTTCTGAAATTTGCTGTTGAGATTGCAGGTTTATCTTACCTTATGCTGCGCTGTGGTTGCTTCGGCCGTTGGAGCTTACCTGCATATCCTCTGGAACATTGGCGGTTTTCTTACAACAGTAGGGTCCCTGGGAAGCGTCATTTGGTTACTGTCCACGCCACCTCATGAAGAAGTATGGAACTGCCGGCTCCAGCCTTCTTTTTATTTCATGGTTTTGTAATTTACTTGACACTCACTCTCTGTTTTGTCATATGCAGCAAAAGAGGGTTGCTTTGTTGATGGCTACCTCACTGTTTCAGGGCGCCTCCGTCGGACCTTTGATTGATTTGGCCCTTGAAATTGATCCAAGGTACGATTCCATTATATTTGGCACTCATGCTGCTTAAACCTTTTAATCATTTTGGCTGCGACTTCTGGACTTATTTGTACAGCTCATTGCGCCTATTGACTTTATCATGATTTTGTGGTGTAATTTTTTCCCCTTATATTTGTTTTAAATGGATAAAAAGTTGTCTGATTCTGGCGAATCTGCCTCTGATTATATTTATGCAAGCAAACTAATACAAAGGTCTGTTGCAACTGTAATCTTTAAGTACTATCATCCCTACTCTGTAGGATGCCTCATTTAAAATGATCTAGAAAACAAAAATCTTCAAAATGCTCTTGGACTACGACTGGGATTTGCTTCCACAGCTAGTCTGAGTTTTCATGATTAATGACATTCTTGTCCCATTTTTCCAGCCTTATCTTTACTGCATTTGTGGGCACTTCCTTGGCCTTTGCTTGTTTCTCTGCGGCAGCTTTGGTGGCAAGGCGTAGGGAGTACCTCTACCTTGGTGGCTTGCTTTCTTCTGGATTGTCCATTCTTCTGTGGTTGCACTTTGCTTCTTCCATCTTTGGGGGTTCAGCAGCACTCTTCAAGTTTGAGGCAAGGGTTTCTCCAGCTAATCTTGTGTTTGTGGAGTTATCTTGGGGCAGTCTGAAGCTGTGTTAGCGCTTACTGCTACAGGTTATCTAACGTGGCTTTATTTGTTACTTATGCAGCTGTATTTTGGGCTTTTGGTGTTTGTGGGCTACATTGTAGTAGACACCCAAGAAATAATCGAGAGAGCTCACTTTGGCGATCTGGATTATGTGAAGCATGCATTGACCCTGTTCACTGATTTTGCTGCAGTCTTCGTCCGGATTCTCATTATTATGGTTAGTCCGACCACAAAACAGCATTTCAAGTTGCCACTTAGTTCTTTTCTATTAATACCTTTTTTTGTTTTGTGGGGATGATTTGGTAGTGATGGGAATTTTATAATTGTTTTGCAGTTGAAGAATTCAGCGGAGAGAAATGAAAAGAAGAAGAAGAGGAGAGATTGAATTCTGACTAGCTGACTATAAAGTCTTACCCACTTTTTGAACTTGTACCTATTGTGCAGGTAGCTGTGTGTTTGTGCTTTGTACTAATGGTACGTGCTATAAGTTCATGGAAACACCTTGACTTTCAGCTTTATAATAACCAACATTATATTTTGATATATCTTTTAAAGAACTAATTTGTTTCAGTCATTTAGGAGATGTTTTGTAAATTTCGTAAAAACGAAATTTAAAAAAAAATGCTTTAAATAATTTGACAATATTTTTTTAATTTTAAAAGATTTTAAATTTTTTATAATAATAATGATATATATAATTAAATAATACATGAATAATTATATTCTTATTCAAATTAATATAATTAATGTTTATTAATTTTAATAATATTTTAACATATATAAAATTTAATACAAATTAACTTGATACAATATATAATTAATAAATATTATTTGAAAATTTAAATTAATTATTTGTAGGATGTCTAATTTTTTTTTCTTTGAATTTTTTTTTATTAATATTTTCTTTCATGCAGATGAAAATGGTAAAATTTGAATTTTAAATTGGAGTAACGAAAGCGAATGAAAATTTTATAGAACAAAAAATTGCGTCTTGTTTTTTTGTTCAAAGATGAGCTAATGCGATTGTAAACTCGTGGGGCTTTTAGTCTTTAGATGGTGGCAAAAATGAACGAAAGTTGACTTAAAAAATAAGTTAAGGAAACAAATGACGGCGCCTTGTTCAACTAATTCGATAAATGTTGAAGGGGGAAGGAAGGGATGTTTATGGGACTTTAGATCTCCTAATATGAGACTGTACAACAATGATCTAGGTTATGATAGTGATCTGATTAATCCTATGAAGGAAGATGATCTGCAAAAGAATTAATTTTGTTTGGTGCAGTGAACCTGGATTGCACTCGAGGTGACTTGAGAAAAAAATAAATTTTGAAGGCCCTAGAGAAGGTTTTAGGGGGGATAGATAGTGGGGGAATATAATAAGCAAGGTTTACCAGAGACATTTTTTGGATTTTCACGGAGCCTGTCAGGAGAAAACTAGTAAAAACAACAACTGTAGTCTTGAAGGTTCAAATTTTGTTTTTAATTATCTCTCTCAAATTTTGGTGCTATCCTTTTCTTGGAGCTGAAATGATGTATCCAACTCTGAAATTTTTTATCAAAAAAGATCTACCAGAAAATCTGAATTTGAGACTATTTATAAATTATCTAATCTTTTATACAAGATCACATGCAGTGGTTTGAAAACTCTAATTTCTAGCTGCTCCTTGAATTTTCGTTTTCTGTCAACTAACGAGTAAAATTCTGGAATGTTATGAATATGATGCAACTTTTGAGAATAGTATTGCCAACATTTGGGATGAACTAGTAGTGGGCTGCTCTAATGCTAGATTTTGAACATGGCAAAAAAACAAATCATAATCCAAAAAGTAATATTATTCTCACGTTATTTTTGTATATTACTTTTATATCTTCTTTTACATATTATTTTATTATTATTTGTTATATTTATAGTGAAAAATAAAAGTATGAAAAAAAAATGTGTAAGTAACATTTTTCAAACCAAAAACCTCATCTCTGAAGTATGAAGAATAGGGATAACAAAACTCCTAGGCGCATATTCGGAAGTGCCCTGTTTAAGGATGGGAAAGATTTTTTTTTTTTTTTTGCGAGAATGGGAATAAGAGGAAACGTTTTCTTCAAAGTTTGGAGAAAGACGGGGACTAATATATATTATTAATTTAATATAAAAAGTATTTTTTATTATTAATAAAAGATATTATCTATTAATTTTAATTTTAATATAAATTAAAATTATTTTTCAAAATTTATATCTTTCTATAATTTTTTTCGCATTGTTTTTAAATATATGACAAAAAATTTGAAGAAGTTAATCAAATCCAAATTTTATTCGAAAGAATTCTGTGACATCTCCATTAATGTAACCATACTTCAGTCCATGGTGTAAATAAAATTTTTGAAGCATTACTATTGGACCCTTGCTTAGTGGGACTAAAATTATTTGTAAAGTTGAGGATTGTGAATTTAAATCTTAAGGAGAGCTAAATCAATCTAAAGTGTCATTGTTTATGTTACATAATATGGATGCTTCTTAAGGCTTCATTTCGCTAGATTAAATATTGGATGAATGAGTGATGTGCAAATTGTAAGAATTAATAGAGGAAATTAATCCACTGATGAATTCTATTTCCTTTAATTGTTGGATGGGTTAAGTAATGATGTCAATAACTTTGTATTGGCCAAGCTTTTGCATATTTTAAATACAATTGATAGGTGCATTGCAAAACTGAGAGTTTTCTAAATGAACCATATTGCTTTGCCGTCAATTTTAATGTTCATTGCATTCTTAGCGTTGAAATTTCCTTCCATGCCTATATTTTTTTTTGGTCAATAAAGTTTTTATTTTTATTTTTTTATGTTGATTGCATTCTTAGCGTTGAAGTTTTGTCCATTCTTCCACATTTTTCAATATACATTATTATTTTTCCTTTCCTTTCATTTCTTTTTGTTTGTCAATAAAGTTTTCTTTTTCAATCTAAACTTTAGTGCATGGTTGGAATGAGTAATTAATTAACTTAATATGAATTTATTAGTCACTTCTTACATATTATTAATTTTTAATTTAATTAATTGACTAACTAAATTATTTTATTAACAATAAATAACTAATTCATCTCAAAAATTTTAATTAAAAAAAAGCTTTAAACAAATTTTATTGTCGAATATGGACTTATATATCATATCAATCGTTAAATTCATCTATTTAAAAGTTTAAATTTTCAGAAACTAGCAATAATTGTTATTAAATCTTGAAGATATTATTTTCTGTAAAAGATATAATTTTTGTCAAGTGCACAAACCAAACCAACCCATCTGGCTCTGCAGTTACGGGGTCACTTATTGCATGTCAACCATTTATTTCAGCTACAGAGGCCTCATGAGCTTACAAGCTATAATATAATGACTAATGATGTGTTTGGCTTAGATTTTTTTTTCCTTTGTCGTGAACTTCCAACTTTATATCAGGCAACCGTTTATTAATGAGGGTAGCATACTACCCAAACATCACTTTCAGAATTGGAAATGCAGACTAAGAACAGAAATCTGAGAGGATGGAAATGAGCCAAATGGGTTGAGAGAGCTTAGTAGAGAATTGGCTCAAGTGCTTTCGAGGCCGGAGTTTTGGAAGATTAGGTTGTTTCTGCTTTTCCATAACCTCCATGTGCATGGCCAAGGAAACCCTTAAGTATCAAGAGTTGAGTTACAAGTTACAACCCACTTTAATTTCTATCATCTCTGAACTTTGTATCAGGCTACCTTATAAACTGCATATATAATCTGAATACATCATCTCTGAACTCTAGCTAGCTGGTTACTTCCATATCGATCATAGGTGAACCTTTGCCAAGGGTTACATCAACCTCAGATCGATTTCAAATGGATTGCGACTTCTCAAACAAATTTGGCATTATGATTTTTATTTGTCTGTTACATGATTGAATCAATAGATTATAGTTCCTCAGTAATGCCTTCTCATCTGCAGCTTCTTCATATATGAACCAAAATTAAACAAGTCTTTTTGCTTCTTTATATTTGGCGTGGGAATTAAGCACTACTATATATCTATATATGTAAAAATTACAATATGGTATTTTCTTGCACGTGTCCTCAATTATATATGATCCACGACGCCAAGTGATAAGTGAATGCAAATCCTATTCAACTCCTACCCTTCTTCTCATCTTCTAGTTGTTTTCAAGTCAGACAACATTATTTAATTTGCTTACACTAATTATAAATATCTTCACTTGTCTGTCTCCTCCTAAAAATTACAAGCAGATGCATGAGTCATGAGATAAAGTGATAACATTTGTTTGGGAGCTGGAGTGGTTAATCTGGAAGGGGGACAAGGGAAACCAGGCCAAACAAACATCATAAATAATACTCATATATATCATCGATATCTGTATACATTTCATTAATTATATATATATATATATATATATATATATGTTGATATTAGACAAAGTCCATGGTTTATAATATACGCCTCTTTGACT
>JASKGM010000009.1:15274364-15286979 GCA_034509205.1 Ceratonia siliqua | reverse complement strand
CCAAAAGCCAACAGTATGCAATAGCCTAAAAGTGTAGGAAGAACCATTTGGGGTCAAACCTGTCGTATCATTATTGTTGATGATGGCAAGGCAGAACGGTTTCCCTTTGCCCCAGCAGCCAAAAGTAAGGCTGCTTCTCCCCAAGCATTACCAACACAAAGAGTGAAAATAGGAGGTTTGACATACCTGTATCAGAACAACTTAACTAATTTTTATAGAGGTGGGGAAGGGGGATGTAGGGAAGAAGAAACATAATTTATTGCATTAAGACATATTGACATCATGTGCATGGAAAAAGTAATAATAAATACTAACATCGTGTGTTTAACATTTAAATGTAGAGAGTTAATCCAGAAGAAATAACAAGAGACATGCTAAGCAGCAGGCATATATAAAATCTGTCGCAATTAGCATATATATGGCACAAAAAGACCTTGATAAGCAAATCTTGGTAAAGAGACACATTGTCAAAGATCAGCAACTGGAGAGGTTATCGATAACCTTTTTCTGTTATGCATCAAAGTAGTGAAGTTTCCAAAGACAACTTAATTATTATCTTCATTCACAGTTCAAGAGAAACCTAAATTGGTTACTTCACAACCAACTATAATCTGGATTATTTATACAAGTAAGCTGATATATATGCTTCACAAATCATGACAAAACTCAGGCAAAAGAAGGTCAGAAACAAAAAGTTAAGGCCTGGGTGTAATTTAGAAATCATTGAAGATACATTCCAACAACAGTCAACTCATGCTAGCTAGACTTTAAACCCCACTACATGCAAGGTGCTGCCAAGAAAACAAACAAAACCAGTAGTTCAAAACGCTTTATCATAAACGACATGTATGCAAAGTCTAAGAGCTCAACAGCAGTAAGATTAAAAAATGACATTATCACAGAAAGCATAGAGATAATGACCTCATAACATCATAAACTGCAAATGCTTCAGTTTCATAACCCAATTTCTCACCCCCCTGCAAGAAGGGAAAAAATTCTATAAAACAGATGTACATTTTCAAGGAGACTAAACTTATTCTAGCATCTAAAACAGAATCTTTTGCGGTGCTTCACAAAGAAAAGGGGTGAGAATGAAGGCAAACGTTTTATTTTGCATGTCAATCGCCTAAAAGCAAATCACTAGTATGCTTTTCAATTGAACCCAAAAAAATATGATCGTGCCTCGACACCACCATATACAATTACAAATATTACCACCAAGGCACCAAGTTTTCCAGCTCTATGAAACCAAGACCTCTGTGACCACCAGTTATATTTTAGAGCAATAACAATTGGTATTTTCAATCTCTTCGATAGCAATCAACTAAACAACAGAAAGAACTTCCGATACTTCTATCAGAACAGCAGCATTGAAAACCTTAGGTCTAGCGCTTGGTCACCAAGAGCAAAGATAGGAGAGGTTGAAGGGGCAATTCCCTTCATCCTTATATCCCCCCCTCTCCAGCTATCACTGTCTCTTATCTTGTCTCTCACAAACCACACACTCCCTCCCTCACCCCCTCCCAACAAACAAATTTTCTTTAAAGTTTTGCATCAGAAAAATTCCTGTTATTCGTGATATAGTAATAAGAATACTCTTTTTTTAAGAAAAAAAGAAACCTAATACATGAAGCTATGATACAGATGTTTTCTCATGTACATAGAAAGACAATATGCTGAGCATAAAATATAATTAACATTACTTACCTTGGTCGTCCCAGTGGAGTTAATGTATAGGTAAATAGGCTTCTGATCATCTTCATATTGAAGGTAAAGAAATTCAGCAAGTATCAACTCTGTGACAGAAGGAACAAGAGACATGCCTAGATAGACAATTCGGTTTTTGTACAAGTAAGAAGCTAAGTCTGGTGGAGGTTGCTCCCATGCATTTCCTTCTTGAAAAGGAATAACCTATCCATAGACACAAAAAATTGAAAACTGAATCTACATGAATTATATTATACAATGTTTATTTGTGACACTGCACAGCCTTGACTATATAGTGTATATGTCCAAACACAGAGATCTACACACATCTCTGTCTTTATAAGAATAAAGCCTATTCAAAGGGAAGGATAACTACAAACAAGAAGGAAGATTAAATATCCTCCTTAAATAAAGCATCTTAGCAACAAAAGAAAACCAAACAAAAACAATAAAGAGTTTCATAAAAAAGAGCTCTCCAACCTCTCTGCATACCTACCAAGGAGACTCCGTCAAAGAAGCTTTGTGCTGAACATTAAAGAGAGGCCAAAAAAACAATCCTATTTCGCAGCAAATATTAGGACAAAGATTTTCTATGAAGAATGTGAGCATTCGGTTCTAACCAAAGACACCAAAAGGCAGCATATGTTGCACACTGCAATAAAACTTAACCCTTCTTACACCTGAGTCCTGCCAAAACCTCTAAAATTGACGATTAATCCAAGATCTGAGGCGATGACCAAGATTCAGCAAACACATCTTTAGTTTTATTTTTTCCAAAAACATTATTGAATTTCCCCTCTCTTTATAGACTGTAAATGGGATTAGATATATATAGGAACTTTATATCAAAAATTTTGAATGGCTCTGAGAAAAAAGTGCATCCAATTTTTGCATTTTTATATTTATTGATGATTGGTTATTTCCAGTGAGGCTAAGATGAAGCACTCTGAAATTTATGTTCTCAGCTTCTTTACTTTGAATCTGTACCCATTTTCTCTGGCTAAGAAAATCAATCTTTTTAAAACTATGCAAACTTGCAAAGAACACCAAAATTTGAGTAAAAAAGACCATGGGTATGAATCTAACCTTTAGTACCCACCGACAGCTACTTCATTTGTTACAAGTTGCTCCAAGGAAATGTTTGACACAGAAGTTATTTAGTTCATATTAAAAGATGTTAAGTAGCATAGGAACCTTATAGTTCTTTAGGGAGAGAAGGATATTTCAATAGAATATATCCTTTCTGTTTGCACCTTTGTTTCCTTGGGTGTAATTAAGATGCTTGATCTCAAGAACTCAGCAATACAATTACAATCTGATGTGGTTAATTTGTGTGAAAGAGAGAAGATCCAGAAGAGGAAGGAATGAGAGTAGAAACAGAGAAGAAAATAGAGGAAGAACAGAGAGACAAGAGAAGGTGGGTAATATATTTCATTCATAATCCCTTTTTTCCAATACCACATAATACATATATAGACGTTAACACTAAGATGGCCACTCACGGAAGCTAAACCAACAACTACTACCTACGACTAACTTAGGTACAAAAGGCTAAGTCAACGTCTTTTCCTACATGTAGACTAAACTTCCAGCCACTCTATTGCCTCAATAGATCACACGTGGCAAGGAACACATCACAATCCTTGATTGCAGCCTGTGGATCCCTGTCCTGACAAGAATCTTCTTCCTTGTATTCTGATCATTACAAAAGCCTATAGTTCTCTTCTTCAGTCATACACAAAATCTCTTTAAATCCCATTTCTACACCTTCCCAGCACTGTTCTAGATCCCAGAATAGCATCCCAGCTTTAAAATTTCTAAGAGTATTGCCCAATTTCAAGTTTCTCACAGTTCTCTCGCATTTTACATTTCTCACAATCATTTTTTTTATTGCAATTGACCATATCCACCCTGAGTCCTAAAATGCAGCTAAGGATAAGCAACCCTAAACCTAAATCCACATTCGCAAAAATTATTACGTAACTGTATGTACTAATGTTTGAACAAATAACATAGCTTGAAGATAAAAGGCTTTGTTGAATTCCTCACATATTTTGGTTTTACTATGCAGTGCTGTTCATGTATTGAAGTTGGCACATCTGCTCATCATTTTCCTCTCAAATACCAAGGGTAGCAAGCAACTCAAAAAAATTAAAAGGCAATATCTAGCTAATCCAACAAGAAGAATTTTTCTTTATTGAAGAAAAAAATCAATAGCATAGCCAACAATGATCCCCAGAGCTATTTATTGGTTCTTCATAGTCAAAACAAATACCAGAACGTCACTTCCTTCCACACTTATTCCAATTATATCTTTCAGATCAGATAATGAACTTCAAACCCACAATTTTATTTGAAAACACCATTGATGTACTCCATATCATACAAGTAACGTACAAATTCTTACCCAACCGAATACATTATTTTATACAGTATCTACCAAAATCACACACATTTATGTGTCCACCGCAAAATAAAACCAACCACTATGACCAATTGTTCTATGTTTCTTATATAGAAATGCCAAGAAGTTCAAAATTTTGTAACTACAAATCTACTAAAAAATTTAACTGAGAATTAAGACAGATACACGGGGGTGTTTCGCTTTTAATTTAATAAGATTTTATCATTTATGCCAATCTCATCCAAAAATGTCAGTGTTACATTTGCTTCAAACAACTTCAAAGTTCGAAACTGTACCATAGTGACGACACCTCTTTTACCATTAGACTCTCGAAACGAAGGTGGATTCAGACACGAAAGTCCGAGCTTCTGGCCAAAGAATACGCTACTCTGTGCAAAAGGAGCAACACAGGTGGTGGAGAGTGATGCTCTAACAGAGTTGGAGGCGGAGGAGGAGTTGAAGACTCGGATAGGGTTTCTTATTCGACAAGAAGTTGGCGATGCTAACATAGGCTTGTGGAGTGCAAAGCTCGAAGCCACGGTCGCAATCTCCATAGCTGAAGAAAGGATCAAGTCTATGTGAGAGAGAGAGTAAGCAGAGGTCTGGAACTGGATTCAACATTGAATTGGGTGTACTTCGCTTCGCGTTCAACTTTTGAGCCATATAGGCCCATTTTAACATCCTACCCTAAGGGCCCAAAGATGGGAGTCCGGCCCATTTAATTGTATTGCGTAAACTTTCAGGCGATGGTTTAAGAAGTGGCAAGTCGCCCTCAATATTAAAAGAAAGAAAGAAAACAATTTTTCGGATTGATCGATATGATTGCAACTATCAAAATTTGATATTGAAAGTTATATAACGTTAGTTAAAATATACTAACGGCATCTCATGCATTAGTATTAGAGGAGATCTTTACAGGTAGTTTTGACAATGAAGCGGATTTCTCCTCCTCAAGCACCGTGACTCCTCCTCAGGAGAGCAACCTGGGTTAGCACTTAGCAGAGCTAATAACTTCTCATTGCACCAATATACTTACTTTCACAATACTGTTTAGTTGTATCAACATTTTGCTTACATAATTACATTCATTCTTTCTGATATTTTGGTTCAAGTTGAAATAATCTTCATTTTGCCATCTCGTGCTATAATCTCCATGTCCTTCTTGACTTTTATCTTTTCAATGGTACTTCAGTATCCTCTCTGCGTCATTACATATCAATTGAAAGTGCAGATACTTTCCCTGATCCATGTATGACGGTATAAATCACAGATCTGTTTATGAACCTTATTGCAACTCACTCTGAGTATGGGTTTTCTATAATGTCAAAATAACATAGTCAGTTGGCTGACATTGGCAAGCATGCATGCATTTAACTAGGTTAATTTCAACATATGAGATGGCTCATCTTCAGTTAACTATTTTCCGGAACTAGCATGATCTGGCTCATCATCCAAATGAGAGCTAGCTCTTCTTTCGGGTTCCTGAAAATGGTTCCTTTCTGGAACTGAACCTGAGCTATCTCATCCTTGCTATGAGATGCCTCATCATTTTCTAATGTCTCAGATTAGAACATGAGCTAGCTCATCTTTGATATGCTAAAAGGTTTGCTCTTCAGTTATTCTTAAATGTTGGATCGCCTACCCTGAGATGGTTGTATGGTAAACATGCATGATTTGCTATCCGCACGCTTGAAGCTGAAGCACTTTCAAGTTTCAATAGTAGTCTTAGCAAATGCTAATTGTATTTGAAATGTAATGATGTTTAAAAACAAACCTGTGCATCGCAATAGTCAACTAGTTTTTTGTTTTTTTTCCCAAGACGTCTATAAAACTGCAGATCATGACGTGTTTAATTACAGACCAAAGCATATAAAAAACAGTTGATGTTTGCTATGTTATCTGCACTGTTTGGAAAACCTTGTTTCTTTTTCCAGCTGACCCGTTCTAGTGTGCATTCCTTGATTCCATCCCTCTTTACTCAAAATGTATGACACAGTGAGGACAGCTGCTCAAGCAGGAGACATAAACTTGACGTAGACTTTAATGTTGATTGCATCTTCGGCTGGCAATAATGCCCCATGCAACTTGATTTTCAATATTACGCAAACCAGAATGGTGTTTCGCTTTGTAGAAATCGACGAGGACCGCATATGGATTAGGGGAGGGAAGGCCCTACTCATCTTCGTACTGCAACTGAAATTGGGAATATATATCTTTCTATAATATTCTTACAGATTTTATTGGGGATGCGGCTATACACAGTGAGACAGTTCTTAATATTGCCGTCAAATATAAAAAAAATTATGCTCAGAAGTCCTGGTTGGGTGGCTTCAGATGACATTTTGGGGGTCTACATCAGAATTCAGGCCAAATATGTTCTAAATGACAAGGATTTAAGGCAACCCACAGGTAAGTCATGAAATGGATTCTCCTTATTTTCCAAGTTATGAAAGATTTTAAACAGTGAGACAACCTCTTTCCAGTTTCCAACAAGCAAAATATCTTGGACTTATCAGTTATGCATTCCAAAATCTCCATATATATTTTCGGCAGACGAATGACATTGCCAGTTGACAACAAGATGGATTTAGGTGCCAAGAACTTGAGTTTTAAAAAAGCAAACACAAATTGATAAGACAGATATGTGGCGGATATTTTAATCGATGCTAGAACAAGCTTTCCCACTTCCTTTTGTCAAAACCTATCGGATAAATTCAGGTCGAAAATCACAGTGAAGGACAAAAAAGCAATTTCCAAGGTTAGCAGACGGGGTATCTCAAATGATAGCAGTATAGCAACTGCGACCTATCAAGCTGCACTAGTAGCACATCAGCCATCGTTAGCTTTGGAGGTGCAGGGAAAGTGCTCCTGAACGGTAGCTATATTTCTTTGTCTTCTGGGCTCTAAAATCTAAACAGTAATATTAGGGCAATTTTGACTTCCCGTCTGGATATTATGTACTCCTATACGACTTTTTATCATAGTTAATGTCCAAACTTTCTGCCCACTACTCAAAATTTAAATAGACAATTTTAAGCGATTCTTACACATAATTAAGAACCTTCAGAGATTGAACCAAACCTCGAAGAGGAAGATGAAACTTCTGCTGCTGGTGCATAAAATCCACACAGAACATAAGAATAGGCAGAGACAAAATGAAAGGTACAAGAGATCATAATTTGCATTTTATACACCAGTAGGAGATACTGAAGCTTCATTAGCAAGAACATTGACATCGGGTACCACTACACTAGGCATTATCTAACCCATTATCTAACCCAATACAGAAGTTTAAAACCGGCAATTCACATAATTATATTATATTCACTTCCATTGTGTGTTTCAGAAACACTACCAAAGGTAAGAGAGGCCAAGATCATTGCAGATAGAAACTTTAAAAAAAATAACTTTTGAATGGCGAAGTTATTGCTAGAGCTAGTGCATGGGGAGCCAAGTTGTTCAATTTGTTTTCATCTGCAACACCACTATCCAGCCTAACAATTTCTGGCCAGGTGATCAGTAATGCAATACACCCATCTTTGACGGTTTCAGTTTCTTCCGAGATTGTTTCTTCTGTTTATCCCCAGCATCAAAATCTGTTCTCTCCTTCCACTTACTCTTGCAAAGTTTGATTGGCCGATTTCCTACATATTTACCACTCATCTCTTTAAGAGCGACAGCAAGGTCAGCAAGATCGGCAAAGCTAACAAATCCATAACCTTTTGTTTTTCCACTCCGCTTATCTCTAACAACTCTTGCCATGTTAAAGGAAGGAAATCTTGAAAATGCTTTTGAAAGAACATCATCGTTCACCTCGTTACCCAGATCGCCACAAAACAGCCGGTGATCATTCTCTGGCCACTCTGCCAGTGAAGGATCCTCCCACGTTTGCCCAGCAGCTTTGCGAGGAATCGCTTTCTTTTTGGTCTCTGATTTGTGCTCGATCTCACTATTAGCAATGGCTGCTTTCACATTCTCGAGAGCTTCGGGTGTGATTGTCTGCGCATCCCTTCGAAATAGCTGCTGCGCCTGCTGATACTGCGGGAAAGGGTATACGCCAGGGACTGCGGCCGGAGGCTGGTGAGGGGGAATTTGCACCGCAGGTGACGCCGCCACATAAGGTGCAGCATACTGCGGCGCCGCCGAGGAAGTAGATTGCTGAAGATGGAAAGGCAAGGGGAAGTAAGAGCCGTCCGAGTAGGTAAGCTGCGCGGAAGCGGAGGAAGATGGGTTAGCCATGAATAAGGGGTGCCCTAATAAGAATCAAATTGGGTATCAGAAAAGCTGGAATCGAGATTAGAAATCTAGGGTTCCAAGAGAAAATCTGAAGAGATTGGAATTTTCAGGGCATCAGAGATCACAAGCTTTGAAGTTCGAACCGAGGAAGATATTTTTTTGAGGAGTCGGAGTACTCCTCAGGCTTTTCTGTATTGAACCAAGAGGCCCATCAAGATTTCAGAGGCCCATTGGTTGGGTCCAAAAAGAGAAGTACGGTCCAAAATGGCTTATATTATATAGTACGGTAAATCACACTTCGCTGCTGTTACACACAAAACCCCGACTGTTCAGTTATGGAGTTTTTGTTTTTGTTTTTGTGTTTTTGTTCAGTCATGGATGATTGGATGAGAAATCGCATTAAGCCAACAAACGACAAAAGAAGTTGCGAAGCTCGGAGATTGTAATTGGACGAGGAATTGCTTTAAGCTAACAAACGACAAAGAAGTTGCGAAAGCTGGGAGACTGGAATCGGAGCTCACTTTGGGTGTCCCCATTTAAGGCCCAAGGATTGCCTCCCATGTCTGAAAGTGAAACCCATACTTCATGGTCTGATTCCCACACTTGTGAATTCAAGCAATATCCACTACCATGGCCTCATTTTCTCCTCCTACTCATTTCTCTACCACTCCTCCATCATATTCCAAACCCCATCTCATTATCCACAAGCCTTTCATCTCTGTCAGACTGAAGAATTCTTTGTTTCTGCTCTCTACCTTAAAGGCTTCATCTGACAATGGGGTTGGAACTTCAGCTGCAACTGAAGTAGAACCACAAGCAGAGAAGACCATCGCCCAGCCTTCTAGGCTGGCGTCGGAGAATCATGAGAACTCTGCGGGAGCCAATGGGTCTGTTGCTGCAGTGGCCGAAGAAGTGAAGCTGAAGAGCAGTTTTAAGGACCCGAGATGGGTTGAAGGGACATGGGACTTGAAGCAGTTTCAGAAAAATGGCAAGACCGATTGGGATGCTGTTATTGATGCTGGTGAGGTTATGAATTTGCTATAACTTGCGTAATGTGATCAGCACTCCTTGTTAAATACTTTGGCTTGATTGAAACTAGATTATCGTTTCATTTGGGATTTTGTTCAAATCTGAAGTAGTAGGAGGTTGAGATTTCAAAATTCTATTGCGTTTTCTACTCCTTAGTTTTCTCAGCTACCCCTTTACGATACCTGCAATCACTGATAAGTTCACCTAGAACATGAACAAATCTTTCTGATGATTGTTTATGGCCCTGGACAATCATTGAACTTCAGTTGCATCACGAACAAGCACGATTGGAAGTGGAAGCCAAGTGAGAATGTTCGGTGTGAAAATATGACCCCCAGCTGAAATTTCGATGACTTAATATGTCAATTGATATACTTCTCTCTACAACATTTGTTGGCAGGAACAAAGTCTAGTTTTGGGGGCTTTGGATGATTGCCCTGTTATGTTTCATATGAAATGTTAATATTTATATATATATATATATACACACACACACACATATAGCAGCCTCTCTTTCTCTTTCTATTTTTTCTCTTTATGCTTAGTTATGAATATAAGTTCTTCCTCTTGTCAAGAGAGAAGTTATTTGTCCCAACTCTCAAATATGGAGATTTGTAATGAAGAAGATCATCAGAACTTATGTTGAGAATCCTAGCTATAGTGAAAGTTCTCCTACTGCCATATGCCAGAGCTAATCAAGCCTATCAAAGCGACACCATTAATTCACATGTTATCAGTTTCTAAAAATATCGTAGTTTCTCGTGTCTTTATAGATACATTGCAAGTTACTTCATTTAAGGATCTCTTTTTGTAATTATTTTCAGAGGCTCGGAGAAGAAAATGGCTGGAGGATAGCCCAGAATCATCCAGTAATGATAACCCTGTAGTTTTTGACACCTCCATTATACCTTGGTTGGCATGGATAAAGAGGTTCCATCTCCCTGAAGCTGAGCGACTTAATGGTTTGTTCTGATTTGTATTCTGAAATGAAAATAGAAAATAAGGGTTTTACGCCCAACAGAGAAAGGCTGATCCACTAGTTGTTCTTTCTTTTTTTTTGCCTTTTAAGTATCGTGCAGGTCGCGCTGCTATGATAGGATTTTTTATGGCGTATCTGGTTGATGGCTTGACAGGAGTAGGTCTAGTTGACCAAATGGGAACTTTTTCTGCAAAACTCTTCTGTTCGTAGCAGTGGTGGGAGTACTTGTGATCCGAAAGAATGAGGACGTTGAAACTTTTAAGAAGCTGTTGGAAGAGACAACATTTTATGACAAGCAATGGCAAGCAACCTGGCAAGATGAAAACTCAACAGTTCCAGAAAAGACTAGTGGACTTGCTATTTTATAGTTTCCCTCTCCCCTTCTGTCTCTAGAAGTAGTGTTATCTTGCTAGTGCAAAACAATGACATGAATATTATTAGACATGTATCTTAATTTTTGCTGTCATCCCAATGCAGAAGAATGGCTCAATCTCATTCAAACAGTTTCTTCATGTTTGCAATACCGGGGTTTGAGTAGTTCTTAATTGGCTCTGTTACAACTAATTGGGCCATCATGGCAAAGGTGTATACAAACTGTTGTAGCATTGGAATTGCCGGCACTGGTTTTCAATTGCAGGATAAGGAAATGTCAGAGATCTGATAAATTTGAATAAGTCTCGAAGAATCAAAACTTAAAATATAGTAGTGATAAAATAATTATTATATGTCCAAATGGTGTCACGAGGCTTATCTTTTATTCTCTGTCGTGGCTTTTCATGAAGATAGTGGAGGAGAAAATTCCAAAAGTTTCCCATACTTGAATGGAGATAACAGGATGGCCTCCAATCGGATAAGGTTCAATGTCTCGACTAGGAACGTGATGGAGCACAAACTGGGTACGAGTAAATTCGCGATATTTGGGAATCTACCATTCTCAATTTCTCATAAGTTAGCTCTCATGTCTCTTATACTTGTTCAACTCATGGTTCACTTCCTCTTCATCCCACATAAATCCTTCTATATTCTGCAGGCAGCAGAGGGATCTAAGTGTTTTCGTTGTTCGCATAACTTGAACCTATTCAAAGTAACTTAAAGTCACTCCACTAGAAATTACATATATATGAGGTACTGAAATAACTCCTTGACAAGATCCGCAAAAAGAATCACTTTCATTGGAAAATAGGAACAGCAGAGCAGAAATCTTACCTTATCAGCTTCTGGGTAGGGGGATGATTTGCAGCTTCTACAATGAAATTCCCTTTCACATCAGCAGCATTTCCCTGATGGAGTTCAAATGATAAGATCTATAAAACTAAAATCACTTCGAGTTGAAGGTGCTGATAATGTAACTGTTCTAAGTTTTAGGGCGAAAGAGACAAGCATAGTTGTTCAGAACTCCGCCCAATGAACATTGGGTGCTTAAGAACGCCACTTTCATGATCAGCATCAATGAAATAAAATTCATTTTGGTTATACAAAAACACTGACATTGACAGAATCAATGCACAGATAATGAAATGTCTATTTTCTGGAAAGTTGCCCTCGCAAATGCTTTTTTTCCATAGATTAATCCATTCAGCTAGCCTAAAATGGGGTAACTTGTGTTTGCATGGATACTGTTACTTGTATTAGTCTTGCCTAAAGTAAAAAGGAATAAAATGGTTTATCCCAGAATGAAAATTAGCAAGAAACTATGATGGAAGGACATCACCGATAGCTCGAGCATCATAGTTGAGTTGTTACCTTACTCAGTTGAAGGGTCATTTTCTCTCCTAGGTCATAGATTCAAGCTTGGCCTCTCCTACTTATCTCTGATAAAAAAAAAAGGACATCACCGATATCAGTATGTTTAAATTTGAACAAACATGATTCTGATTAGTCTTGAGATGTTTAGGTGAAAATATGAGAATTAAAAAACAAATATATATATATATATATATAATTACGTGATATAATTATTTTTAATTTTAAATATAATAATTAACATATTTAATCTCTTAAATTTTAAATCTTAAATTCTAATTCATAAACGCTTAATTCCTTAAATTCTAAAAAGGTAAAATCTAAAACTTGAAATTCTAGAAAGGTAAATTACAACAAAGTTCTAACCCTTAAATATTATAAACTATAAAATCTAAATCATAAATTATAAACTCTAAAAAATCAAATTCCTAAATTCTAACTTTAAACTTTAAAATTTTAAATTCTAAATGCAACAGAGACAGAGTTATAAAAAAAAGATAAATAATTGATTTTAAAG